>CM068584.1:39501400-39905391 GCA_035048485.1 Pteria penguin
CTTAGGAAATTTCTTAAAATTAGTAGTTTCTGCACATTATCTCTGAAACCAATAAAAATATTGAATTGATATTTATAAAGATGTCTAGGTCATATGCAAATTAGGTTATGATTCAATAATTTTGTGAGAGTCATATGCAATGTTGGCGTTGCTCCTGTTATATATTGTCGTACTGTCAGAATGAAATGTATTTTGATGCTTTATAATTGATGAACTTAGAGTTTAGATTATAGTACAGTATATTATATGTATCTTAATGAAATTCATACAATAAATCTTTGTTCCCTTTATTAAACTCTTAGTACATTAAACATATATAAGGATTGATTGGTGATTGTTTTTAATTACGAAGGTTCGTAATTTCAAGGTCAAAAGCAAATTTAAGTTTAGTTTAATTACAAATAGATCATGAGAATTAGATCTTTCAAACCACACAGACAGACCTTGATGGGCTGTATTCCAAAATGAAGTTTGTGACCTTGACCTTAAAGGTTCCCTGTTTCAAGGTCAAATGCATAATTATTTTCCCTGCAACGACGTTAGACCATAAGAATGAAATCTTTCAAATCTCACACATGATTGGTCATTGATGAGCTCTATGTGTTGCAACCTTTTGGACATTGACCTTCAATATACGTTTTCAAGGTCTATTGTATATGTTTAGAATATCCTCTAAACACCATCTACAACATTGTATCTGGCTTTCAGAGTCATTTGAGGGAGGAGTGTTACAGACCAGTATTTAATATTTTAGCTTCTGAGGGTATAGAAAATATATAAAATATATTTGGAATGTGTATCCCTAATTGCAATACCTTTCCGTTGGTACCGAAATTCTTTATCATGTGACCTTGACCGTGACTTTTGACCTACTTCAATGTGGCATGTATGTCCCTAATTGCAATTCCTTTCCGTTGGTACTAGAAGTTTTTATCATGTGACCTTGACCGTGACATTTGACTTACTTCAATGTAACTTTTTAACTAGAAGACGTAGGGCCCTCATATTTGGCATGTGTGTCTGTAGACATGCACAACCATGATTGTATGTCACATTTTGAATAAGCGAACACAATCCGTGAAATGCAGTGCAATGCCCAGATCCGTCAAACCCACGCTGCGTGGTTGATTCGTTTTTACAGTGTCTCAATCTTATCACTAAGCAGAGGTCATTGGTAACACACTTTAGCATAAAAAAAACCTGCAGTGTATGTTCAGCGACGCTGGCATTGACGGGAAAGTAAAAAAAAAACATTAAGGTTTAGCGTATAGTTGTTTAACACTATATAATGCTGATTTTGAGGAGCAAGGAGCCACGCAGCGAAGTGGGCACAGACGTACTTCTGTACGCTCTTACAAACGACCTTCGGGAACAAGAATACAAGATTTTTCGAATGCTTTACATCCCCCTCCCAAAACTGTTAACAAGGAAAATATCTCTCCAGTGCTTCAGCAAATCATATCAAAGTCGGGAGCTGAAATACTACTGATGTGTTGAGGATTGAAATTACCTCTAGTATTAACATTGTAATTTTAGTTAAAAGGGAGAAAGATATCAAATTACCATTGTAAGTTTATGATTGTCTGGCTATAATGGGTTCCCATGTATTGTTTCCATGTTTCTTAGTATGTAATAATATTCTTTATTTTTTCCCTTAATTTGTACAATTAAAATCCGTTATTTATGTTGAGTGCTTATTCAACAAACTTTTACTTCGTCAACTCTTCAAGTATTCACAGCCAGCCACTTTCACGGTGTCCAGCCACTTATAATAATCACAAAATATGCAGAATTTGAACAAAAATATAAGAAATGTATAGGAATTTTTCCTGGAAAATATCGGAATGTATGTAAATTTCAGAGCTGTAATCATCACTTGTTCTGTGATCAGAGATGTCTTTACATTTTTTTTTTTTTTGCATCTTACAATCTTAAAAGACAATTGTCCCTTTTCTTTTTCACCTTGATATTTATCAATTTTAGAGATTCACTGAACTTCTGTGAGGCCGTGTCGATCATTAATAAGATTAACATTTGTCTGTGTATATCTTTGTTCTTCAGCACCTACAGTCCCATTTTATTTTATGCTTTTCTTTACCATTATTCTTCTCCTCTTTTCTTTGCTTATATCCTCTTGCCTCATTCTTCTTCCTCTATCCTTCTCCCTTTTTCACTTTCTAGCTTCCTCTGATATGCAGCATGACTTCTTACTCATGGCCAAATGATTGCTGAAAAGCATTTTCTCTGGTCTACACATCCGTGGATCATGGAACTTGACTGCATCTTTTGTCATCCTATTGTCTGTGATCATTGCCTCACCAAGCTGTTATCCATTTTTATTGACAACTTTGACATTGACAAACTTCTTTCCACATCTGCATTATCATGTGGCGGAGTAAGTGCAGTCTTTACTACCTCTTGTAGCAGTCTGTACTTTGGCTCTCCTACAGTTCTGGTCATTTTAAAGACATACCTCCAGTAGAAGTCTCTTATTAAATCTTTTAGCGAAATAACTAGCCAAATAACATTTTCATTTATCAATAACTACGAAAATGCAAATCCAGCTTTTTCTGGAGTGTATGTCAATCCCTAGACATCTTTGTACAGTAAAATTTGCTGTCATACACTCTGGATTTAGGCACTTCAGACTGTGCAGAATTCTGTTAGATGAGGGCGGTTTCTGTTGCATATATTTGATAACGTTAATGAAGAATGACGTCAGAGATAGTACCCCTTTCTCTACTATGTCTTGATCTTTTTTAAGTGCCATTTCACTCTCTACCCCAAAATATAAACATCTGACAACTGGTTCTTCATCACACTCAATTTCGCACAATGCAGCTCTACCCTTGTCATTTAAGACCTTGGCACTAATGAATCTGTACATCAGTTTTAGCAGAATATATTTCATAGAATCATAGAGGACATGGGTCATAGGGACCTCCTTCTAGAAGATCAGTACGCACTGTCTGAAAGTGGTGGGTTTCAATATTCACTTCAATTTGAACTGCACTGTTGTTCTCTCTGATGGCTGCACTATACTTAAATATCAGATAGAAAGAGAAGTTTATCTTCTATATACTGCAAATTGCAACTGGAAAAGGGTATCACTTTACTGAAATTTTGTACTTTCCTTCAAATTTGACGTGATGAGCCTAAAAAACATAGGAATTTATCGGCAAAATTCAGGCAAAATATATGAATTTTATAGGAATTGCCAAATATATATGGAGTTACAGATTCTATGCACCCTGTACTTTGTCAAGGTCGAGTTTGATAGACGTTTTCCCTTTTGAAGGCACTAAAGAGTTTCACTGGTGTGCACCAAGTCATTTGTTAACGGCATAAAGTATGAAACATGTACAAATTTATTTTTATCAATTTTTTCTGAAAAGTACATTTGAATAGAATTTGCATATTTCTTATATTTTTTCTCTTTGATCAGTTTCTTATAATTCTGGTTATGTGTCCATTAACTCTTCATTCGCATGTTTTACAGTTTTAGTTCTTGAAACTGATTAAGAATTGATGCCCTCTTTTTGAAGTCAAATGTTACATTTATTCATGAAATCGATTACTAACTTTCCTACGCATGTAAACAAAGCCGCCGACATTTTGAATTTTATTTAGTTGACTGTGAATAAGTATCGATACACGTGTTTATCATATATATTTTTCCCCAATAAAGCAAATTATCCCTAATTACTTTGTTTTCATTGATTCATTATTAAATACTTCTAGGGAAAAATAGATTTTAAGGAAAAATGTTTGATAGGTAGGTTTGAGTATTAATATGGTCCATTTGGCAGATTTTTTTTTCTTTCTATGGTCTTTGAAGTTAATGGGAGAACAATGGGATTGTGTGAAGTTTCAGAAATCGCCAAAATGTGACGCCACGGGAAAACAGCATCTATTATCTATCGAACAATATAATTGACATTCTTTGCTCCTGTCAAAAGGTTGGATCATTTTCTTGATAATGTTATACAAAGGTTGCCATGGCTTGTATATCCAAATGACTTTAGAAGGAGGAAGCTCAATCACGAATCTATTTATAATCAGGAGGTCATGTACCCAAGTACTCTTGCCGCTCATCGTCGGCTTTGCCACTACCATGGTGAACGGATGTTGAAACTTAAAGGAATCCTTTGTATCCTTATGTGGTGGAGTAAGAATTCCGGAAGAGAATACGCTTCATTAATTTGAGGATACGCTTAAGTGATTTGAGAATAGAGTTGACTGTTTCTGTGGACTACCCTTCTGTGGTTCCTCATTTTGTCTGAACGAGAAAAACTTTGCTGACAAACGACACACTAATGTTGACAGCATGGCGTCTAGATGAAACATGAGGCTTTTAATCAATGTCTATCTTTTTATTTGTTATCTTACTTTTTGTAACCAATAACCATTAACCACGATGAGCTCTACGGTATACACACTGTACTCAAGGAATTAAAATGAAATTCCTAAAGAGGAATACAAAGGTGCAGATAGAAATTCAGAAAACGTGAATTGAGTAGGAAGAGGAGAGAAATGCTGAGGAGAGCAGAGAATTCTTTAGGATAACGAGCAGTAGAAAACGGAGGAATAGGAAGCGAAAGCTGAGTAAAAGGAGGAGGAAAGAATTCTTGAGGATGGGGAGATTATTCCTTACGAGAACGACAGAATTCCTGAGAAAGTGAAATCTTGAGCATGAGAAGAGAATTCCTTAGGACGAGAAAAGAGGAGGAGAGAATTCTTGAGGATGAAGAGAGAATTCCTTAGGAGATGGAGAATTACTGAGGACGAAGAGGTGGAAACTCCTGAGAATCAAGGGAGGTTAGAATTCCTGTGAAAGATGAGGAGGGAATTTCTTATGACGAGGAGAGAATCCCTGAAGAGGAGGAGGAGGACCAGTAAATTCCTGATCACATGAAAGAGAGGTAGGGACTTTCTAAGAAGTAGGAGGAAAAGGAGGTGAAAACCCTCAGAAAGTTAGCTATAAATCATAAAATTTTCTTGAACGCAAAACACTATATACATAAGAATAGAAGCTGATGGGTTCTACTTGTGTCGTTCATTTTCAAAATGAGCTGTCATTTTTATATGAATTGATCAGGTTCTGACATTTGAAGAAGAAAACGCTTTATACAAATACACGTCAGCCTGATCTATGAATATCGAAAGGTTCCAACATCAAACAATATAAATATTGATTTATAATTCTAGTTTATCTTTGTAGACGAAATAAGTCAAGAAATACAGGATTTGTATACTTGTTGCTCTATTATTCATTGTACATTGGAACAAATTTTACTAGATTTTTATTCAATGTGTATAAATAAGTATTTGTTAATATAATCAACTACAACTTAAATTCATTTAAAAACTAGAGATCTGATTGGATCATACTCGCTTGAATTTTGGCAGTAAAAGCACACATTATTTTGAAGTATCCATGCGTGTTAAAACTGGACAGTACAGTAACCAGGATTCAAGTACAAATGTATACGGCATGTTACCACCGCAGGGTAGGTGATGTCATTTGAGGAAGATTTGTACAAATCTTGACTCAAAGTCTTTTCCTGATTGATGTAATTCTATACAAGTAAATTGTCTTGAAACCATACTTTTATTGCTGGACACACAACTCCACCTTTCCATAAGTGTGTGATTCACGCACTGGACATTTTGCAGTACGGATTTTTGACGAATAACGTATTGGTCCTAGCCATGTCAAATACAAGTTGTCCCCTTACCGGAAAAAGACGATAATGATATTTACATTACATTATAACGAGCCTGTCGTCTTCTAAACGAATTTTAAAAGAAAAGGGAGTTGTTTTGATGGACATATGTTATTTAACTCGATAAGGAGCTAATGACGTCCGTCTCGCTGTACGTTTGTCCCATAAATGATTCTATTGTAAACGTCTCACAGATAAATCGTATGAGCATGGTTGGTTTTCAATAAGCAAATGATATAATAGTGTATTGTAATTACCAAAAATTTACAATTAACTTTTAGTTCAGAGTTACAGATATCACGAACGTAGAAAAAACATTAGGCCAATTCTTTGGATCGTATTCAGAACCTTTATCTTCTTGGGAAATATCACTTTTCAGCAATATGTATCCAATGGAATTTCTTATCTCAATTACTACGTGATCTTGTACGCAAACTTATAACAGTTACAGGTTCCGACAACTTTACTTCATCGGGTTCCAGAATAATCAAACGTCATTGTCATAGACATCATGACCAGGATATCATCAAAAAGATTATAAGTCACGTATTGGATCCCACTACAGACTTGTGCAGATTTTTACATGAACGTTTCACGCGAACTAACAGGTCGGCATGGACTTGTTGAAACCTCCTTCAGAGAATACATGGTCCTGAACCTCGTCTCCTTCGTTAGTCGAAACTCCTACAGATCAAGAGTCTGAGCTCGCTTCCCTTTTCCCCGGAAAAATGGGTATACAGTAGCCCCCCCCCCCCCCCTCCCCCCCCCCCCCCATGGCAGAAATACTGTTATACAGATGTATTTTCCCCATAGTAGTTTCCCCCCTTTACGTGGAAATTATATATATACGCTTTCGTTCTTATTGTATCAATCAAAGAGAAAACAGAAGACATCTAACAAAGCTGTATGACACAAATCACCAAGTGCATACACAAAAACATGATCAAATTAGAATATACACGGAAAAAACGACATTTCACAAAATTTCGATTGTGCTGCGTTTACGATACCGATGTAGGGCGGTCAATTGAAAAGAAAACAGAAGACATCTAAATAAAAAGGCTGTATGACAAAAATCACAAAGGACATGCACACAAAAATGACAATAGTAGAATATACAGGTAAGACAAAAACAAACGTCACTCATTTGGTGTGATTAAAAATACAAATGTACAACTGTAATAGCCTGTGGATCAAACCGATGTTGTCATGTGTGTTTCTATATACTGTTAAGTGTTTTTGTTGCAAATGTCTACAAGTTTCTCTTTTTGTATGTTTACCATAGTGTGGTATTTTCTGCTATTATTTCATTGTAAAAAATGTCGTTATTTGCGAAAACAGGTATTTCATGACATTCCATTCATTGTAATAGTAGTGGTAGAGTTTCTACCACATATGTACTTTTTTGTTCCGATCCCTGTGACCGCCAAAGACTCTGATTGGCCGACGCAATTTCGATTTCTCCTTTGCATCTGCTACATGGAATGATTGGCGACAAGTCTGGGCTGTACGGTGGCCAATCAGAAACTGGGGCGTTATTAGTCAGAACGTCACGACAAATCCTAGTAACAAGGAGCTCCGAGTTGTCCTGCTTGATAGGTAAGAGGATAAACGTGTTGTCCCAAGACCAGATCCCGATATCTTGTTGTTGTTAGATTGCCATGAGAGGTGTTTTCACGTCGTGAGATATCTACGTCCATACCATAAACGACCCCGCCCCCATCTCCCGAAAATGTCGCTATCCACTATGCAGGCGTCAGAATATCGCTCACCACGATGTCGATAGACACATTGTTGTCCCTCTGACTGGGCGTGAAACGAGACTGGTCATGGAACAACACCTTTCCGATGGGCCAAATGAAAAGGATTAGGCGCATCACAAACAATAAATACGCATGTGAAATATGAAAGCCCTACCTGTAACGGTTGGAAAGACAGAGCCAATGTTAAAATTTTTAAAAAGTACGTCAAACTCCAATGTCAAAGTCATAAATGATAAGTCTCATCACAAAGAATCCAGGTATGAAGTTTCAAAGCCCTACACCTTTTAGTACAAAAGATATAGCCAGGTTTTTAAAGAGTAGGTCAAGCTCCAAGGTCAAGCTCACTACGTCAATAGTCATGGTCTCGAATGAAAGGTCTCACAAGGACTCTATATGCGAAGTTTCAAAAGTTTTACCTTTTGGTACTGTGGGGTAGTACTTCGCGTTGGGGTTGTGTGTGTTTGGTTCACCAGGGTGCGTTGTGTTATGCGACAAAATTATAAGTCAGTAAGAAAGTTAATATTTTTAATAAAATCTCTACACCAACATACAAGATAGCAAGTTGGCTTCGTGCGACGTGGAAAAGGGGGAGACCCGGCAGTCACGATGATCACAATGTAATGTTTCACAATATAGTTCTTTCAAGTTCTTTCTGAATCAAATAGGTCTGAATTCTATCAAGTATTTCCGAGGTCTGAATTCTATCAAGTATTTCCGAGGTCTGAATTCTATCAAGTATTTCCGAGGTCTGAATCATTTAACTCCCCAATTTCTTTTATATATTGAAACACTATCCATTTCCTCAAGGAAATAGATTAGCCATAAATTGACTAATCCAATTATGATAATTATACTAATTTACCACGTACCCCACGAAGCCATTAATTCACAAATTTATAAGACTTTAAGATAAACAAGCAAGATAGACTAGCCATTAACTGACCAATTCAATTATGATAATTACAAGTCTTTAAGATAAACAAGTGTGAAATTTAGTGTCTTTAATTGAGTCATTCACAGGAAATATCGTCCAAGATATAATGTTCCTTGGTGGATCCATCGGTGGTGTTTCTTAAAAACAATTTGTAGGTAGCGTGGTATGCCGCTACCTTACATTCCTCCCCATGTCACTAGAAAATATTCGGACACAATATTTTCTTAAAACAATCGAGTATGTAACATGTTCTGTTTATTAGTCCAACGTTATGAATCCTTAAAGCATTATCCTCGGCAATATCTATCGGCATACGAATATTCCTGGCAGTCCATACTGCAACAATGTACTAATAATGAATATGTACACGAAAATTAAGTTCAGCATATCTCCCGTTATTCTTCTATTTACGATCTAATCCATTGAAGTCAAGGGTCGTCTTCTCAACCCATACATCAGTTCGTCGCACATCAATCAGCAGTTATATTACTATTTACAATTTTATCCAATAGGGGCAAGGGTCGTCGTCTCAACCCATACCCTAATTCATTGTTGGCGGGCAAGGGACGTCGTCTCATCCCATACCCTCAAAGTTCTTTAGGCCATCGGAAGAATCGGATACACCCTTTCTTCAGTGTCTATCCTCTCAGTAACGGCTTGGTCCATTGTTGGCGCAGTAGGCGTGGCAGTTGGTTCCTTAGCAACAAGATTTCTCATCTTTTGCATATCATTAACATCATTTCATTTTATGTCTGACTTTACCCTCCAAAATCGTCTGGCAATCTTACATGAAAAAATATTTTTCTTATATTTCCTATAGATAATTATCAAAACAATAAATCCTACAATTATAATTATAAAAATCCCCATATAATGCCATTTCGAAAGAGGCTCCTCTATCTCAAGTTTTTTCAAATTTCTAATGGTATCAATAAAATTTTTTAATTGGTAACTTTTAATATGATTTCATTCTCTAGGTATAACCATAACTATTGTTTGAGGTTTGCTTACGTCATGAGAAAACGATGCCTTAATTTCAATAGCTATCACTTAAGAACCATCGGAAATATATCCCGCGAGTGGTAATAAAACCTCTAAATTTACGTTTTTACAGCAATTATTTTTTTTTTATCATTGTTCTTGTATCTAGTGCACAATTCTTTGATAGCGTTATGAGTCTAGTTTAACGACGAAGGAAGTTGACTCTGAATTTTCATTAATAGATTTCTTAAGTCGTCAGGGTTAATGATTGAAGGACTTAAATGATCCAAGCTTAGCATATTAAACTGCAACATTAATGTTTGACTGTAGAATTTTCTTGTGTTTTCTCATTTGGGTATTTTTGATAATATATTGTTTACAATCAAACTATGAGGTGAATATGTCTATCAATGCTCCACATCAGGTTGGGCAGCAATCGCAAAAAAATATTTGGTCGCACTCCATCCCAAGTAGAACATATATATTCACATGTACCTAGCTTAAACATTGAATGACCACCTGAGGTAACCTAGCTACCTAATGGACTAAAGATTTCATTCATTCCGTTTTAACTTTTGTCCAAAATAGAAGAATTATATAAAGTCATTAATTATAGGAGATTTGATTCGTTAGCGATCCTCAACCATATCAATCTAACTTATCAAATTATCAAGGGGTGATCTAAATACATCGGTTCAAGAAGTTTTCGTTTCAGCTTCGTTATTTGTTAATCGCAAATACCACATATGATGGGAACCAATTTAATACAATTCTCTATTAATTAAGCCATTTAATGTAATCAAGGAGTTAACCATATCCTTCATGTGTATGTTAACACATGCCACATTACTATGGACATTACTAAGCTTTAATTAATTTATCAAAGGATTCAAAAGCTTTCAAAAGTACTTTATCGCGACTTTTCCCGCGTTTCTCACATTTCCTGGGTGTTTTACTGTTGACAACTTCATCTATAATCATTTCATCATCAGTAAATTCGGGGCCTGGTTGTTCAGGGTCCGAATCTTGTACTGGTTCCGATTCGGTACTCTCTTGGTTTATGTTGTCCCTTTTTTCTCTGCCTGAGTCTATTAGACAATTCCATCAAGGGTATGTCATCTTCACTTGATGATGAATCCCTTCTACACCTGTTTGCCATTTTGCTAAGTGGTATATGTTCATCAGATTCGTCAGAATGTGACTCAGATTTGTCATCTGCATCACTTTCTTCAGGAGGTACTACATAGTTAGCTCTCCTAAGCCGATTACCCATGTTATCTTTTGGTATTTCCCATTGATCTATTTTAGCCAAACGTAATTGTTCAGCATGTGCTTTCGTTGTAGTGCCATCAAGTTGATTTTTGATTATAAAGCTAACTGGAGAAGTTTGCTCTATAATTCTGTAATACGGTTTCCATCTGACATCAAATTTATTTTTTCTAGTATGGTTTTTATAATAGACAGGATCTCCTATTTGAAACTTCACTGATTTACTGTTTCTATCGGCATATTTAGCTTGAGCCTTTTTAGCTTTCTTTAAATTGCGATGCACTTCTAAAAATGATTTGTGCTGTATTTGTAACGCATTTTGATGTTGATCGTCGCCGAAATATTTGCGTCGAGGTTTCAAAATATTGTCTAAGGGAAGAACCACGTCTCTATTATAAAGTAGGAAAAAGGGAGAAAACTTGGTCGAATCACTGATGTTAAACCTTATAGCGGCTAAGGTTTGATTCAAGTATACGTCCCATACTGAATGTTCATCCTTCAGATATTTTGACATAACATCATGCAAGGTTCGGTGAAATCGTTCGACTTTAGCATTCCCTTGGGGATGGTAATACGATGTTGTCACGTGATGAATATTCAAAGCTTCCAAAGTCTCTCTGACAGCTTTGTTTACATTTTCTGTACCATTGTCAGTAACCAACTGCAATAGTGAACCCTATCTGGGAAATATTTCGTTAATGAGCAGATGCGTGATGTTATCTGCAGATTTGTCTTTTACAGCAAACGCTTCTGGGTACCCGGAATACAAATCAACAAATGCGATCATGTATTTGTTTCCAGATAAAGAAGTGGGATAAGGTCCCGAGAGATCCAACCAAACTTTAGCCCAGGAGTATGGTGGAATGTCCGTTTCCATAAGAGGAGGTTTTATCTTTGTCAAATTTCTAGTCTGACACGTTACGCAAGACTGAATATATTATATTCTTACAAAACTTGATAGAGTTTTGGCCAGTAATATTTACTTTTTATGTTGTAAAAGGTGCGATCCACACCGAAATGACCTAACTCGTCATGGTACTGTTTTATAACATTCATTCTCAAATGACTTGGTACATACAGTCTTAAGGTGGGTTTGTCATTGATATCAGAGATATAATACAATATATCTTTCACCATCATATGATGAGCTTGATTGACATTCGAAGTTTCACCATTTTTCAACTGATTTTTAAGTTTTAATATGTTCGAATCCTTCTCCTGTTCTTCAAGCATATTAAAACCTTCCAGATCATTCACAATCGGTAGTTTTAGTTCTTCATTCTGTACCTTGCAACTAGCATGGTCTCTAGTTCGAATCTATTAGAGTTCAAAGCATTGACCTCTAGTGTGTTTCGGTGAATATCTGGTATATCACCAGTGTTTTCATCCGACATATTGACAGATTCTTGAGGACACCGTGATAACAAATCAGCACATGTGTTCTCACGACCAGCTATGTATTCAATTTTGCAATTATAAGCCATTATATTCATTGCCCAGAGTTAAATCTTTTTATTTCCATAGGGGCATCAAGAATATATTTAAGGGGCTTGTGGTCTGTTTTTATGACAAAACTACTGTTGTGAAGGTAATGATCTAACTTCTGTAGCGCATAATGGATAGCATACGCCTCTTTTTCTATTGTAGACCAACGTGTTTGGGTATCACTAAGTTTGTGACTTAGGTAATAAATTGGTTTTTCATTTATTACGTTCGGAATTGCATCATCAATGTCATCACAGGGTTGCGTCAAACATGCACCTATGCAAGTGTCGCTTGCGTCCGTATATAACGTATAGGGCTTGTTTAAGTCCGGATATGATAAAAGGGGAACCACTGTGAGACTTTGCTTGAAATAGTCAAAAGCGTTTTGACATTTCTCACACCACTGAAATCTTGCATATTTTTTAGTTAAATCAATCAGTGGTTCAGCTATCTTTGAGAAATTAGGAATGAATCGCCTGTAATAGCTGCACATACCTATGAAACTACGAATTTCTTTTACAGTTTTGGGAGAGGGCAAGGTTCGAATTGCCTCTACCTTTTGTGGGTCGGGCTTGTCTCCATCTTTGTTAATTACAAATCCCAAATAAGTGGTTTCTTCTTTAAAGAAAGTACATTTCTTTAATTTCAACTTTAGGTCATGTTTTCTTAGTCTGTCAAAGACCTGTTGAATATGAGCTAGATGTTTTTCCTGAGATTCTGACCAAATAATGACCAATATAATGATCAATGATCAATATAAGCAGTGCTGAATTCCTCACAACCTTCAAGAACTATGCTCATTAATTGCTGAAATACACCAGGGGCATTACATAATCCAAAAGGCATTTTGTTGAATTCAAACAATCCTTCATGACAAGCGAAAGCAGTTTTGTGTTTGTCCTTTGGGTCCATAGCTACTTGCCAATAACCAGATTTCAAATCTAAAGTGGTGAAATATTTAGCTTTTCCTAATTGTCCGATTATGTCGTGTATCAACGGGAGGGGATAAAATGTAGTTTTAGTAATTTGATTTAATTTCCGAAAATCTATGCACATTCTTGTGGTTTTATCCTTTTTTGCAACTAATACAATGGGAAAACTCCAAGGTGATTAAGAGCGTGAAATGATTTTTGCATCTAACATTTCATCAATCGCACTGTCTACTGTTTTCCTATGATGTAAGGGAATTCTATAGGGTCTAAGTTTTATTGGTTCATGGTCACCTGTGTCAATTGTCATTTTCACAGTTTCCGTTTGTCCTAACTCTGTATCTTTAGCTGCGAATAAGTCTTGATTGTTCACAACTAATTTCCTAACACTTTCCAAGTGTTTGGGTTCGGTATCTAAATCTTTTAAATCTAGAGACGTTTTATTTGACAAAACTTCATTGATCGTTTTTGTTTTATCTGTAGCGGGCGTCTCTTTTTCATCTATCGTGAGATTAGTTACTTTTCCTATGATGCAACCACGTTTTAAATAAATAGTTTTGTTTGTATGGTTACTTAAAGCAATGGGCACTATTTTATTTGATTTCACTATTGCATTATTAATTTCAAGACCAGGTTCAGAATCCACATATCCTTTTTCTACTGCACTTATTTCAACAAATTCAGTGTGATTCAACGGAGTTTTTATCCGTGCCGGAACAATGTTCATAGTGTTTGGTTTCACTTTTACACCTCTCTGTAATCTTACTAGGGCGTTTATGTGACAATCTTCTTCAAGCGGTACATAGGACCTTCCTATTTTCAAATATCCTAAGTCATGATAAAGTCTTACTCCATGAGTTGTTAGAAAATCTCTGCGTAAAATAATGTTTCTATTCATATCTGCTATTGCATAAAGCGGTTGATTTACTGTAGTCCCTCCTAATTTAATTTCTAATTCCACATAACCGTCTATTTCTAATTTTCCGCCATTTACAGATTGGAGACTAATAAGCTTTTTTACCAAATTTGGGGGTCTATTCAAAGATTGATAAATTCGTCTGTGTAACAATTCAACTTCAGCGCCACTGTCAACTAATGCTCTAAATTTCTTTTTACCAATCTTCAAAAGGGACGAATTTGGACTACCAGCTAAATTTATTTTGTAAGACGAATAATTTTCTGTTTTATTCTTACTTTTATTTCTGAATTATCTTTTATTTCTGACTGTTCGTTTAAAACTCCCGGCGACAGTCCTGTTTCGGCGGGAGCCTACTAGTTTTCCTGATTCGTAGAATTCTGTAGAGACCAACAATTCCTACGAATGTGACCTTTCTTTCCACAATGAAAACATTTCCTGCCTGCATGTTTACCACGCCGATCCTGGGGAGTTTGTCCTTCATTTGTCTTTTGTACATCATTAATTTGTTTTAAGCGACAACGATTTGTAGTGTGGTTAGTTCGATTACAAATAGCACATCGCTTACGGGGCCTATAATGGTCAACTACTATCGGCGTCTCACCGTTCTCATGCAGAAAATTGTGTGTGCTATAGGTTGAGCTACCTGTCCTAAGACTAACACGTTTCCGAAATGATAATTCAGTTATAGCGATAGAGATTGCTCTCTGAAAATTCTCGGGATTTTCCCGCATTACTTTGATCTTCAAGTAATCGTAAGCCAAACCATCTATAAAGAAATTCAATTCACTAACTGTTTCTGAACTTCTGCTGTATTTAAATTATCAAAAGCTTGGTCTGCTAATTTTGACGCGTACAGCGATACTTCTTCATCTCGTTTTTGCTTTACTCTTTGTAGTAAGGACAGCGCGTGCTGTCGATCCGTTACGAGTGCGAACCTTATCGATAACTCTGCCTTAAATTGATTCCAATTAAATCCGGGGTGATCATCGTATAATCGTTCAATAAAGTCACTAACGGCATCGTTACTCGTTCTGTAAGCAATTTCTTTTGTCTCATCTTCTGTTAAACCATTTAATTTAGCACATTTCTCAATACTCTTTATCCATCTATCAAATTGATCTGGTTTTGTTCCGTCAAAAGATTGGACATCTAATTTTACCCCTTGTTTTGTTAAAATCCCACTTATTCTATCAACTTGCCTACCTAACCCTTGAAAAAGTAACGGGACATCAATAGTTTCAGCCATGACGATTTCAGAAAAGCAAAAATCAGACTTACCGACAGAGAATTATGGTTAAAATCCAAATCCAGTCTACGGCAACCAAATCACAAACGTGTGTAGGGTAGTACTTCGCGTTGGGTTGGTGTGAGTTTGATTCCTCAAGGTGCGTTGTGTTATGCGACAAAATTATAAGTCAGTAAGAAAGTTAATACATTTAATAAAATCTCTACAGCAACATACAAGATAGCAAGTTGGCTTCGTGCGACGTGGAAAAGGGGGAGACCTGGCAGTCACGATGATCACAATGTTATGTTTCACAATATAGTTCTTTCAAGTTCTTTCTGAATCAAATAGGTCTGAATTCTATCAAGTATTTCCGAGGTCTGAATTCTATCAAGTATTTCCAAGGTCTTAATTCTATCAAGTATTTCCGAGGTCTGAATTATTTAACTCCCCAATTTCTTTTATATGTTGAAACACTATCCATTTCCTCAAGGAAATAGATTAGCCAAAAATTGACCAGTCCAATTATGATAATTATACTAATTTACCACGTACCCCACGAAGCCATTAATTCACAAATTTATAAGACTTTAAGATAAACAAGCAAGATAGACTAGCCATTAACTGACCAATTCAATTATGATAATTACAAGTCTTTAGCCATTAGTTCACAAATTCCTAAGACTTTAAGATAAACAAGCAAGACAGACTAGCCATTAACTGACCAATTTAATTATGATAATTACAAGTCTTTAAGATAAACAACTGTGAACTTTTGTGTCTGTAATTGAATCATTCACAGGAAATATCGTCCAAGATACAATGTTCCTTGGTGGATCCATTGGTGGCGTTTCTTAAAAACAATTTGTAGGTAGCGTGGTATGCCGCTACCTTACATTACAAACGATATAGTCAATGATTTTGCCACAGAATCAGAGTCATACACAGTTCGAAAACAAGATGCCCCCGAATATCATTCCGGGGCATTAAAACAAAATTCTGTTTCTTTTTCTGCCAGTATACATAGAGATTTCTCGGATTAAATAAAGATATCTGGAAAGAAATTCTAGTAGATTTATATCTATTTTAAATAAACCTTCAAACGAAAAAACTGAGCGGAAACTATCCTTTCTTAGAAATATTCTATGTTTAAAGGCAATAATTATGTTAAATATTATCAGTCGACCTGCATTTTCTCTTGATACATCTATGCACCTTATCTAAATATATCAAATTGTATTTGGAAAAGAGATTGAAATTGAAGACATTTGTATTTAAGAAAACAATTCACTGGAGATGTTTCTCTACAAAAGTTGAGATTACTCTATTTTAAATAAAATCTCTTTTTCATCGCGGAATTTACTTATATGTGAAAAGAAAATCCGGAATTTCACATGGGGGGGGGGGGGGAAATTCACTATATAGTAATTTTCCCCGGGGGGAAATGGCTATAAGACGGGAGAAAACTGGCTATATAACCAAATTTCCCCCTGAGGGACTGCTATATAGCCTTTTTATCCAAGGGGAAAATGGCTACAGTGAAAAACTACTATATAACACTGGCAGTGCACTGTTTCCTCGTGTTGATGTTTTTATATTTCTATGACCTCTCAACTTGAGACACTTGAACAATATATGGAGGAATATCTATAGTTTACAGTGTGAGTCCTTTGATTATTCTGCTGTGACAGTGAGTGAGAAAGTGCACCTGTAAACGGTAAACTACACCAATTGATTCACTTTTCTCATATCAAGTTGTTATCATAATTGCACTATAATCAAATACTTTTGCGATGTCCTTTTATGCTTTTTTCATATCATTGCATTAAATACTGTATATTTCCGTGGTGACTTCTGTCATACGGCTGAGTCAGTAACTTTTCTTTCTTCCTTTATTTGACTTTGCATCAATAAAAGTTTTTAATTAACAGTTTCTCGCAAACACATTTACCTCTACTTTTATGATGTCAGCATATCTAACTACAAGCAATTGTATATAATGTATATGTTTAAAATGTATATATCAAAGAAAGTTAAATCTATTCTCATTTTGTGTGAATTGTGGTCTAGGTATGTATATTGGAGGGGACTGTATGTTTCTTCTTCATTCGTGTGTTTATATAGATAACATATTGATCGTGACTCTTCTTAGAGAATATAATTAAATATAACTATCAGGACTCGGTTTCACAATGCGTTGTTAAATTAATTTGTAGTTAGCTGTTAATTATAAGTTAAAATTTTAACTTGAAGTTGGCTACTACATGGTTAAAATTTGTTGCAAAATCGTGTAGTTAGCTAACTGTAAGTTAACTCGAGGTTCAAATTTTAACTCGTAGTTAACTCAAAGTTAAACAAGTTTACCCTTAATGCATAAGATATCCGGTATTTTGTCATATCTTTATTTATAAATAATTTGTGCAATAGAATAAAATATCCCAAGTGATTATTCACATTTTAATTTTGATCATATTTGTACATAACGCAATGACGTCATTTTGACGTCATTTATAATAAAAAAAGTAAAGTGTAACTTTTTCAACGTAAAGTAGACAGACAGACGATCCAAAACCAAGATGCCCTCTGACTTTTTAGGCCGCACCATAAAAATAAAATAAAATAAAGATAAAAATTCCTTGAAATAGGCCAATGTAAAAACGGTGTTTTACAAGTATTTACCTGTCTCTTTATTTCCCCAATTATTTCTTAGACGTATATTAAGCTGTGTTTGTGAAATACAGATGCTCCCTAAGATCGTAAACTTGTTCGAATCCCATTAAACAATAAAAGGGACAGGTATCTAGAGAAAAGGAAAATATTTGTACGAATAGTCTAGTTCCTATGCTTGACCGAGTACGTTTATGAACCCTACATGTCCATTGTGAGGGCGTTGGACAGGAGACTAAAAGTACAGAGGGTTATTGGAATGAATTCGGGCACAGACTATGGCTGAAGTCGTTAGAACTCTATCCATTCATATTCTGGGCGAAGAAGGAGACATATTAAAAAGCATACCCAATCATATATAGATATTTCACTCAAACCTATAGACTCATATATATGTGTGTGTCGTCAAAGCCTTGCTCATTTTGAACACCTAAATTTGCTGTACGAAATATGCAGTATTCACATTTGCTATATAAACTGTCAAAATCCAATATTTCTTCTTCTTTCACCTCCGCATACATGAAATAGTTACATTGAACCTATTCATATTTTCTTTCATTGATTTAATGCCCTATACATGTATTATTTTGAGAGAAAATGACACCCATTCTAACTTTGATTGACTTAAAACGTTTTTGTTCGATATGTAAAAGACTTGTAACAGGTGTGAGTAAAAATGGATACGCAATTTTTCGGATTTACCGAACATATTTATTTTTAGCGTTCCAGGAAACACGCGGAATAACAATCCACCATTTTCAGTTGCAGTTAAATATTTAATTAAGCTTCATACCACTGTTAAATTATCTAACCATGAACTTAGTTCTCTAACTCTCGATTAACTTTGTGCAACAGATTTAACTTGAAGTCAATCTAACCATGAGCTTAACCATGGGTTAACATTAAGTTAAATTTAACAACGCATTGTGCAACCGAGTCCAGAAGTTTGATAAATGTATCAATTTAAATTCATATTTGCGCCTTTTAATAACTTAAGTCTCTTTAGTGATGTAAGAGACTCAAACTTTAGTATAATCATTTGAAGTGCAAACTAATGACAAACTGACCTAAAAGTAAGAGCGAAAGAATCGCTCCAAGATCTGATTTATGTATAAGGGAATTTCCTTTCAGTTTTTGCTTTAGAATAATTTACAAACGTTTGTCAAAGTAAAAATAAAATACATGTTTCGGGTCAATAGAGAAGCAGTTTAAAGGAGTCTATGTTTATCCTCAGGAACTAACCGTCCACCAACAGCGGTGTCAAGGCCAAAGTTTGAAAAATATTTGAAGACGTGTTTGAAGGAATATACAACTGATTTGTAGAAGTGTTGAACAATTTTTGTTTTTTCAACCTAGGAAATTGATATATAACTGTTTAACTTACCAAAGTTAGATCAAACAAATAAAAAGCATTTGAAGATGTGCCTGAATGACGGTCATTTTGTTTTGAATAGTTTTACATAAGAGGCATGTACTGAGTCAATAATTCTTCAAGAATGCCGGTTTGATTTCATGTCCTACACATATTTCGTAGCCAAGAACAATTAACGCTTTATAATACAAATTAATTTGCAGACGCTTATTTGCACATGAGGTGCCTGTCGTTGTATATGCAAACTTGAGAAATGGGTATAATAACGCCTCGTGGGCTGTACGGATTGCTGCAGTCCAAACATAACATTCCTGTTAACGTAAATCCGCCCACGAAGGCTCCTTTATCACAACTGACATATCTTTTCGATCCCACACGGGTGTGCTCCTCAACTGCTAGAAATCCGAGGAAATGCAAATTGCACTTTCACGTACTCATTCTTTGCAGTGGTGCAGCAAATAATATAGATCTCACTAAATCACCGAAAGAATTGCTATATTGCTATATGTTACACGTAAATGAGACTTCTCGTTCAGAGGTTTATGTAAGAAAAATAATAATGTACGTGATTCAATTATATTTCTGGTTAGGCATGTCATGGTAATTATGCTTTCGCGAATAGCTACTGAACGGTAACAAGCATTGGTGTTTGGTATCTTTAATGTCATTTTTTAAAATAAAGTGTATTATTCTGTTTTATTTATTTATTCATACATTTATTTATTTATTTCTAAATATTCTATTATTAACAGGAGCAAATTTAATTATGCACAGCAAAAAAGTGCAAAAACGCGCCCGCCTTAGCTGCAAGATAAACGGTAAAAAGCGGGTGGTAGATCTCACTCTACAGTTCGAAAAAAATGAAAAATTAATTAATTATCTCACCTGACAGGTGAGATATTCACCTTTAAAAAATAATATCCCATGGGATTTTTTCTTTTTCCTGTAGGATTATTTTTAATCCCATGGGAAAAAGACAAATCCTAAGGGATATTCTCCATTTCCCATAGGATATTTTAATTTTCCTAAGGGACATTTTTTCTCCTAAGGGATAGTTTAATTTCCTATAGGATTTTTTTTTATTCCCATGGGATATTATATTTTTCCTAAGGAAAATAAAAATATCCTATAGGATATAAATATTTAAATTACAAAAAAAATCTCCTAAGGGATATATTTACTTTTTTCTGTCTTACAGGTATTTCTTTCTCTATTTCTTAAATTAGATTTTCTTTTACAATAAAATAGAAAGAAACAAAATTATTTTCCTTTAAGTAGAAATGTTTTATAATTTTTCCAAGTAATATTATAAAATATGAAAATACAAGTTTTAAAAATACAACTACCAGTAAATTCAGCAAACCTGTCTTAAAAATCAAATTCCATATTCAGACATAAAATACACTTTATCATGTTGTTACAAAAGAGTTTTTCCTCAAGACAGATACAGTAAAAGTAAAGCAAACTCTAAAAAAAAATTAGACACCCTTAGAAAATGCTTCAATAATAACAATATGTTTATTACCAATGAAAGAACTGTATACTGTGTTATGTGAAAATATTTTGTATCCATGTAACATTTACATGAAGACTTAAATATATGACTTATTAAAACATTGTTTCACAGTCCTTGTTATGCACCTACATACACTGTAAATATGATAACTTAAATTTGACCCTGGATATGTCACTCGGTAACAATTGAAAAAAAAATTAATATGTATTTAATTATCATAAAATACATCTGATATATGAAGCAGTAAATGCATACACAGTAGGCTATCGGATGATATGGAAACCTTGTCACTTTACATTACAAATACAATAAATAACATATGATTAAATTTTATATGGGATATTGCATCATTTATTTTATTCTTATATATGACATGTGACATGTGACATGTGACTACAAATGAAATAATCTGAAAGTGTAATACATGAACTGAAATAACATTACTGTGTTTAGATTAGCTATAAGAGATACACATGTGAAATACAATAATATAAAATTAAACCTGCTTACAGGTGAATAATATGCCTACTAAATTGTTTATTTAGGTATTCTTGAACAGACATTGTTATTTTCTTCTTTCCTGTTTTGTCAGCAATATTCCCATTATTGATGCATAGTTTGAACTTGTATCATCATGAAGTTGTTCCACTGGTCCAACATGGAAAGAAAAAATGCTCTCCATTATCATCTGCCTATAAAAACTTGAATTGATCATGCATGGCACTTGTATTGATTCCTGTTCTTTATTCTGTATAGGATTATCCTTCACCTGAGAATTTACCAAAATATTACAAGCATATTATAACAGAAATTTATATATGATTTATGTAATATGAGAAATTGATGACAAGACTATAATTCTAAACTTGAACCTCATGTTATTGCAATAATGGTCTGGCAACTTCTTGTGTCCCTGGATTTAATTCACATTTCTCCTCTTGCAAAATTAAGTTTAGATACTCAATCAACAGCATTAAAACTCAAAGTTCTCTCACTATTAACTTTGAATTTTAAAATGATACTTCTACCATAAGGAAGGAAACAAAAAGTGATAGCTTGAATGAGGCTCAAAAGCAGAACTTCATTACATCACATGGCAGAGAACCTAGCAGCTGGCTTGAAATAAAGTTCTAAGAATGATGATGTAGTCTGTCACAAGGAAAATGATGTATGTAATGGAAACAAGTTTCTAAATGTTTTTATGATAAATATACTTGTATGTCATCTATACTTTTGAAGAAGACTTGAATCTATTACATACATGTTTCTTGAAACTACACATCAGTTTAACTAAATTTGTTCATTGCCAAGGAAGATATTCCCTTCCATGTAGCAGCTGATACATATTTCATGGTTGGTTGGTTGATTGGTGTTTTACGTCGCTTTCACTTATATTTCAGTTATATCACGACATGGAAGCAGGAGGTTACCAACCTCTCTAACATCGTGGCACAACCCTGGAATCGAACCCGGATCGTTGGCGCCATAAGCCAAGCGCTTAACCACTATACCATGCCTGTCACTCATATTGTACGTGTTTGTTGTTTGAAGCAACATTAAGAATATTAAACCTATATGTTGTTGTCTTGTTTTAAATGGCTGAGAAAACCAGAAGATACATTCAACTTCTACAAATGAGTGACTAACAACATCTTATTGATTATTCTGCCACTAAGTGAACCTTCCCACCTATTCTGAATTGAATCAGAGATCTGAGTTTACAGTGAGTTACAGTTTACTGTTTTAGTTGTCTCAGGCACTTAATTAGTATAATTAAGATCCTATTTTGTAATGTACAGAATTAAATACATGGGGACATAAACACTTACACAGCCCTGTATCAGATTGGACAAAAAAAGAAGAAGATTGAGGTCTAGGGAAGGCCAGTCTGTCCTTTACATTGCTTGATCTGCCTGTGTAATAGACCTACAAAAACATAAAGAATCATTCAGAAAGGAAAAACAAATCGTAGAATTTCATAGGTTTAAGGTTTATCTTATTTCTATCGGTGAAAATGACTAATTTCAAGTTTTGCCTTTTAACAAAGACCAGAATTGCAGAATTTTCTATCTGGTACAAATCCAGTTCTATTTTGACCAAATTAATGTAGCTATTGTAAACCGAAATACAAAGGAAATGACTCTGTATTTAAAAATTCCTTGGTCTGTACTGTAGACTTTACAAATTATAGAGCTATACTGTACAGTACAGCAGAGTGACAAGTTTGAACTGTTGTGATTTTTCTAACTTCAACACTGTAAATGTCAACAGTGTTGACATTTACAGTGTTGAAGTTAGAAAAATCACTCCATTTGAATGGCTCAAAAATCCATAATTAACTAATAATGTCAGCAGAATTTATGTGAGCATTACCTCAGGCTGCATCACTGCTAGTAGTATTTCTGTGGATGTACTGTATGTTCATATTTTCTGATCCTGAGATTAATTATGGGTGGAGATATTGTTTCATCAGATCAAAAATGAGGTCCATCCGAACCGGATATTCATTGAAATGCAAGTGAAAAGTAGTTTTAACGGACGATAATAATCCGTGTTGTCATTCTATCCGAAAATAAATTCCGAAAATACACCACATACTGTACGCGCATAGTAACATTCACGACATGCAATGTATGGTTGCATGTGCAGCAACAGTGTACAATGTGATAATAGTAAACAACGGTAGATCTATATATCACAGCAAATTCTAGCTTCAGTATTTCGCCTTATTTGTTATAACCAATGACCACACACACACAGACAAACACAAACACACATACATATTTATTTGCATACATTCATCGCAGTAGTATGAACAGCACTTTTGGTGTGGGTGGGTCTTGTTTTGTTTGTTTGTCTGATTTGGGGGGGGGGGGGCTGGGATTTTATTGTTTTTAATTATTTTGTCTTTTTTATCATTTTTATTTATTTACTGACCTTAATATATTATGTCCTTTAGATTTGATTTATTGAGTCTCTTCTTCATTTCAACTGGGTTGAAATTAATTTGAAATCCTATCTTGCTTGTCGGGATCTGTATTATTTTTGCATGAACTTGATCGATCGTTTGAAATACATGTATCTTTAAACAAGGATACTTTCTTTTTCCTTTTCAGGAATTCGTGTTTTAAAATTTAACTAAGTTTTACTTTGGATCTTATAGTTATATGATACAGGAAAATAGCGTCTTCTGTACTTCAATAAACAATAAAAGCGATGTTTGGCAGTGCCAATATCTGATGGTCTTGATGTCTACCGCGGATCGTAAGGGATAACCGTCTATTTGGTTGTATATGCTGATAATTAATTATAAAGGAAAACACTTAAGAATACTTAATGAAAATCTCTTACATACCATAAAAGCCATCTACATGTACTTTCGGGTTAGGCAAAGATCGTCACCATATGAGTGAAATATTCTCGGTGTGACTCGGGTTAGGCAAAGACGCTCTCGAAAGGCATTACATCCCCTTCGATCCTTTACCGTTTATTTATTTTGTTTTTGGAACAATTGAATCCCTCCTTCCCTTTTCGAAATCAAACAATTACAAATGATATCTTCATCTGTATTTATCGTCATTTTATGGCAGATACAATATACTATACCAGAAACGTGTTATATACCGTTGGATACACAAAACTTGTGTGGACTCAAGGGTGTTTATTGCTCTCCTGGGGAATAAACTCCGTTTCACCAGCTGGAAGTCAATTAATTAGGATTAATTATGACATCCTGTGAATTACTCCTTAGGTAGTGATCTCGACTGAAAAGGGTCTGATCTAGTGGTAAAGTACTGAATTTCAAACTTGCAATCATACTGTAGGAAAGGATTCTACTATGGCGATTTCTCTTTTTCCACCTTCCTATTTTTAACCCGTTTCTCTAACAATCGTAGACGTAACTGTAACTGTTCCCGTAAATCAGGTACTTACGGGATCAAGTACGAATTTGTACTTCACGTAATTTTCGATGGATTCATCGTAAGTGCACTTACGGGTTCAGGTTCACTTACGATCGGTAAAACGAGTTATTGTTGAAGTATATATAACCAAATTGATTTCGGTTATACAATGTCGTAGGTTCTGGGACTTATCGTGACGATGATGTCACGGAACTTACGAGGATGCCGATGCGTAGGGAGACTGTAGTGCCCTGGTTCCTGTATGACATTTTTGAATAAGTTCGAAAACACGTGAAATATAGATTTTCCAGATTTATTTTGGCGAGTTGAATATTGCCAGTCTAACGCTGCCTCCAAAACTAAATTATACAATGTATGGTCAAGACTTTATAACAAATAGTAACAATAACAAGTATACAAGGGGAGTTTGTTTAAGAGATAATGATAAGTGATAATTGCGAAATAGATAATTAAGGTATTGTATTGATTAAACGTTTCTTACTTCTTGAGTCATCGTGTCAAGTAGATATACAAAGATGTAATTGCTGCCAAACAAAATAGTTTTGAGTTAATAGACCGAAGTAATGGAATTATAGCACTTGCGCAGAAATAAGTTTATCCAAAGACATATATACACGTGTGTTTATATGTCTCTGGTTTATCACAAAAAATATTGAAATTGGAGTATTGCAAATAAAAGTGAAATGTCACAGTTTTCTTTGTGATATATACACCGAGGCCCTATATCTCATGATGTACACTGGTACATAAAAACTCAATCAATGCTTTAAATGGGTGATAATCATTTTAATAATACAGGTAAAAACAGTATTTAACAAGTATAATATCGGGGACGTATATATCTAGATATTTAGATATGTAAGTCCCCGGTTTACAAGAGAGAGAGAGAAAAAAAAAATAGAGATCCAAGGTGCACATTGACACAATGCTGGCATAGAAAGACCCATCAATTTTTTATTTCATATTTGATTTTGGTTGCAAAGTACAAAAAGTAAACCGATTTTAATTCAGCTTTCAAATGTCATCCCTCATTGTTCCTTTTTCTTGGGTCATTATTCGATCTCATTCAGTTGTATCCTGTATAAGGACATACTAACGCAGTACATTCAGAGGTGTGAATATTTCTATAGCAACGCGAAATTTTGCGTACTATTCGGTGACAAGGGGGAAGGAATAAACAAGAAAATTAGGGGTAGACTAAACGTCGAAAAGTGACGAAAAGCGACGAAAAGGAGACATAAAATGACGAAAAGTAGTAATATATGGATAAAATATACACAATGATATATTATTCATGTTTATATCATGTGTCAATACACTTACTAAACCACCAAAGTCTGGTTTAATATTGATCCCTCAAGCTTGAACAATTAATAACCGCACCGGGATACCTCTGAGTGTGGGTTCACCGTCAGTATTATTCATACAGCAATATATTGAGTCTGAAAAAGTCAATTACTTTTGGACCCCTCCTTTTGACCCCTTATTACATATCCGTTATAAGGAATATTTTGGTATTCATTGTTTATTGCTGCATGTGTAAATTATGCATTGTTGATATCTTCATCATTTGTGTATATATATGTAAATCAAATCATGTTTTGGATTGTCTGATATATGTCGAAAGCCGGTATGGCCTTGTGGTATTGTGCTGGACTACATTATGAAACATTTAAGATATATTATTGTTAATTCTTATTCAACATTATCGTTTTATGATATATGATGTTTACATGTCCTCGTTTATATAAAATGGGGAGTGAATGAGGATGGGTATGAGTTCCGAGAGATTTTGTTTCCGTGAATATTCACTCCATGATATTGAAACTCTGCCCCCCCCCCCCCCCCCCCCCCGGTTTTTTCCTGTGCAAAGATATATTCAGAACATTTCCTAGATAGTAGTTATCAATGTTTAACACGTTTTAATCAATTTTCATAAAAACGTTATCTTTTGTTACTTTGTTTAGGTTTTTTTTTTTGGGGGGGGGTGTTTTGTTTTGTTTTGTTTTGGTTTTTTTTTTTTTGCAAAGTACATGATGTAAACCAATTTTAATTCATGTAGCTCTAAAATGTCATCCCTCGTTCCTTTGTTTTTCTTGGGTCATTATACGATCCCATTCAGTTGTATCATGTATAAGGGCATATTATTAACGCAGTACACTCAAAGGTGTGAATATTTCTATAGCAACGCGAAATTTTGCGTACTATCCGGTGACAAGGGGGATTGAGTAAACAAAAAAGTTACCTTACGTTATATTCAAAATATATTATTGTTAATTCTTATAATGTGCAATGTGAAAACATATATATCTATGTTCTAGAGAATGCAGTATGACAACGAGCAGACTTTCATATAAGGGACGTAATGAATTAATATAATCTTAACATAGAGACTTTAGCAAGCCTAAGGGTTGGGAAAATCCTTTTAAAAAATTCGTATATGATCTTTTGGAACATGAACTGCAGTTCTATGAAAATTGAATATAACTCTACAGGGACGAAATTTCGCAAGTACCGAAATCAACTTATCAAAAATAACTTGGATAAATAGTGGAGGATTTAGGGTAGCGGAGGGGGGTCCTCCCCCGGCTGTACCTCAAATTATTACCAAAACCCTGTATTTTGGTCCATTTTCTGTTAAAAGTGACAAAATTTGACTCTTGAACCCCGGCTAAAGGGGCGCTGGATCTACCACTGGATGAAGAAAGAACATCAGTTCATTATGCATTACCTCCCTCGTGTACGCAATGGTAATTAATTTGCTCTAATCAACATACACGTGTATCAATAATAGTTTTGTGAATGATGGGGGTAAACAGCCGACATAAATCCAGTAAGTTTATTGCGTAATACGGACGACAGTTTCTGGAATGTATCTTTCACTTTTGCCGTGGATACTTGGGATTAGATATTACTGACCACAGGTGACAACCTGGTTCTACACCTGTTACATAATCCATTTTCTGTTAGTATAATAGAAGCAGAGACATATATACATATGAAAGTATATATGTCTTTGAATAGAAGATACAACTCGACACAGGGACATGGATCGAAGTAATTACCATGGGAATAATCAGAATAATAATTTTAATAGATCAGTACTAAGCAGTCGATTATTCATAAAAATACCCTCGCATTATTAAGCGATAAGATTGGATCTACCTTCGTTTGCTATAGTATAGGGGTTGTAAAGTAATGTTACTGAGGCAATCTGATGAAAATCAAATCTTTATTCCGCTTCTCTTTTTGTCCAATTGCGGATAAAGCAACCCATGACAAACAGTCTGTGTTTCAGTCATAATCACTGTCAAGACCGCATAACAACTTAATAAAGATACAAATAATGAAAAAATACCAGTAGGTAGAATCAGCTGATGCAAAGACTTGTAAACTTGTTTAAAAGTCCTTGATTGATGATACTAGACTAAGCGGATAGTCACGTGATCTGAAGATGGTCGCGTCCGTGTAAGAATGGTCTATTGGGGGATAGAACTGGGTGCCGAAGAGCGGACAGAGGTGTAATTTACGTACACCTTGGGGAATAAACACGGACTTTATGGCACTAATTAATACACGGTAATTCGCATATGCCGTATGATAGACAAAAACTGTAAAGATGCTACACATATTCTAAACTACCAATATCAGTAACTATCTGTTATACGTTGTTCAAGCAGTGGCGATTGTGGTTTCCCACTTCATATATTTCCCTTTACTTTTCTCCTTCAAATCCATTTTCCAACCTCTTCCTCCCATTTTCTTTTTGCCCTCACTAAATTCCATCACCTTATTTTCTTCTACTTCCTCACACCGGTCTATTTTTGCCTCTTTAAATTACCTTATTTTTTCTCATACTCTAGGCTCTCCTTTCCTTTCATATGGCCGTGGGAACCGGGAACCAGCCCCCACTTTATTGTCCGATCTGCATCATCATAATTCTTTCGTGGAAATGAGTTTATTATTAACAGTGGTAGATATATAGGGGGTCGGAAAATTTTACCCCCAAAAGGTTATTTTTGACTATTTTCAAAGACTGCAGCAACCGCCGTCTTTCTAGACTGAATAGTGGAAGATAGTAGTCATGACAGGCTGCAATCCCCCTTTCAAAAATTTCTATATCCGCCTTTGGTCAGTGTCTATAGCTTTATGCGATTCATGCAAAACTCCTTGGCACAAAAAGTGGCTTAAAACAGTGGTATCATATTGCGAATTTTGTTTTGTGTTTGTAAGTCCCCCTTCCCCACTTTTGAATGGAGTCCTACTGGTCTGCCTCAACCCCTTTCGTCCGTTCTTCCACACCCCTTTCCATCCCGCTGTCCCTAATCACACCCACATCGTTTTTCATCCTCTCTCTTTCTTAAATAGTCTGTCTTCCGGATTTGGAAATTGTACGATTCCCCTTAGTAATTCACATTTGAGTTGAACATGGTTCGACGAGGAAAGCATGTTTTCTAAAAATTGAGACTCAGTAAATATATTCATACTAGTGTTATAACATATCTTTTTCCTACCCTTGCACAAAAAAATCAATTAGATATATTTAAAAATATAATCCGAACACGAGAATTCTTATGGCACTGGGGCTACATTACACAAAGGAAACAAAAGGAGATATATCCCCCTACTATATCTTTGTTATATATATTTCCTTTGTGTAATGTAGCCCCTGTGCTTGAAGCAGTTTAAAGAATGGGACACATGGCTTCGGTTTATGTTTCTAACCCAAAGGATAGACAGGGTCATCGCAGTGGTGGATCCAGGGTTTCCGAAAAGGGGGCCGACATGTGAATTAGCCAAATTACTCAGCCCTTTTTAGTGCCAAATCTGGATTTTTAATGGTAAATTTGCGGTGATCCTAAATCCGCCAATGCATCAGAAGATAAATTACGTTAAAAGTCCAGCGCAACACTGCGGGTTCAAACTGCCCCCATTTTTTTCATCCTTGTGTATAAAAAATATAATTATACATGTATAATGATTATCAGAGGCACACCGTCTGATGTTCACATGACGTCATGCATGCTACTCAACACTATTACCATGGTCTATAAAATTATCTTTAAGGTAGTAGCACTCGAATTAAACTGCGAATAGCCCTCACGCATCTATTAAATCACATTAGGCCTATAGGCCTATATGTGCCTAGTACATCGTAGTTTAGTTCTAGTATTTGGGATAGATTCCGATATTATCAGCACACCGTTACAACTTTGTCACATACAACTTCAGTTGTATTTTCCTGTGAGGAATTTCGAAGCAACACAAGTACGAAGATGCAGATCTATACCATCGCATCCTGGTGAGATACTGATAGGTGTGTACAGTTCAACTTTAAAATGATTATTGTATTGATGACAAGACCGATACACTGTGGTCTCGGTATCTGCCCACTCTATTCCCACTCTTTATTAGTCTAATCATATTGTGTCGCATTATGCCTTGATTATTAGATTAACAGATACGATATCATTAATTTGTGTACTTCTTATTATATAGTTATGCATTTAGGGAGGGTGACGACTTTTTCTATGATTTAAGTCTTATGTATATTTGGTGTAGCATGTCATAATTCCCATTATCAAATTATTCTAGAAATAGTATCACTGTCAAGTTTTCTTTTTTCATTATATATACTAAGATCATATGAATTCATACAGTATAGATTGCAGTAAAATTTTCAAATCAGTTAATTGACATAATCGAATTCAATTCACAGATTTCGCCCTTTTTGTCTAAAGGTTATATGAATTTTACTATTAATTTCATATAAATATTTGATGATGTTATAAAGTTTGAGATTTCTTATGTTTTCCTTTATCATAATTATGGTCTTGGATTTTCAGATCGGATTAAAACAGGAATAAGTTTTCTCAGTTATCTAATTTATAGAGTAATTAAAAAAATAAATGGTAAATAACACTTGTCTTAAAACACTAACTTATGGAATAATGCGATACTTAAAAATATCACAAGGCATTTAATATTTCCCTTAGGATTTCTTTTCTCCTAAGGGATAATTCTGAAAAGAAACATTCCTATGGGAAAAAAATTATCCCATAGGATTAATATTTTCCTAAGGGAATTTTTAATAATCCCATAGGATATTTTATTTCCTAAGGGATATTTTAATTCCTAAGGGACAATTTTGTCCCTTAGGAAATTAGAAATATCCCATGGGAAATGGAGAATATCCCTTAGGATTTGTCTTTTTCCCATGGGATCAAAAATAATCCTACAGGAAAAAGAAAAAATCCCATGGGATATTATTTTTTAAAGGTGAATATCTCACCTGTCAGGTGAGATAATTAATTAATTTTTAATTTTTTTCGAACTGTAGAGTGAGATCTACCACCCGCTTTTTACCGTTTTTCTCTATCTTGCAGCTAAGGCGGGCGCGTTTTTGCACTTTTTTGCTGTGCATAATTAAATTTGCTCCTGTTTATTATTCTTATAACACCAATCTTTCTCAACGAATTTAATACAAATACAATTTTATACACCCAATAAAATGTTCTCAAACGAATCAATATATAAAGAGAAATAAGTTTATTAAAAAAGCAAGAATTGAATTTGTTTGTCTGAAAATGTTGTTTTAAAAAATATATTAATATGTTTAATGATGCAAGTTTGATCTTATTTTGTCAGAATGATAAAGGATAATATTATCTCTACACATCGATAAGGTCAAAAGCGGGTAAAGGGGAAAATCATAGGTGTATAAAGAATTTGATCCCAGGTGTATAGACAGGAAAAACAGCTGTTTAACCAAATACGCTACGTCCCCGCGCGATGTCCGACGGGTTAAAATTGGTATAACAAAATGCTATGTACAGAATGCAATCACATATTTAGCATATTAAAAGCACTTGCATCACATTCCGGTAGAAGCGACGAGTTGCCAGTCTTCATGTAAATGTCCCTGGCTGTAAAATCAAAACGTGATTGTCAAGCAAGTTGGCGAGATAAAATCTGGGCATTTTTATGCCCCGGATCGATAAATCGTAGGCATATTGTTTTTGCTCTCTTTGTCTGCTGTCTGTTTGTTTGTCTTTTGTCAACTTTAACCTTGGCTTAACTTTTGAAGCGTAAGGAATAGAGACGTCGCATGCTTTCTCAACTAAAGAAGTCCTTTCATATGACACCAAGGTCAATGAATTTTTGACTTTGACAATGACCTCCACGCTAAAAGCAAATTTTTGGGATTGTTGCAGCCGAGGACATTCAACATGTGACACAATGATAAAGCACAGGTAACCTTGCAATTTTAATTATTTTCTTCTTCTTTTTATCAAAACATATATTCATTGCAGCAAACACACTGTCTATTGAAACATTGAAATGGCTATTTTATCATTATTGCCCTGCTCATCGTCCTCTTCATTACGACATTATCATTATTATCATCATTATCTCCATCACATTTAACATGATCATCACCACCACCACCACTGAAATCATCATCAACTTCGTCATCTCCCACAGCAACACCATCATCACCATCATCATCACTGTAATGATTACAATATTCAATTATCACCACCTCCACCTCCATTAAAAGAAGCAGCATGTGCACTATCCAGTGGCGGATTTAGAGGGACCCCTCTCCTTTTTCCACATATTTACTAAAAACTAATATACTATAAAAATCCAGATTTGGTAAGTACTAAGTAGTTTGGCTAAAACACGTGTGGGCCCCCTTTTCGGAAATCCTGGATCCCCCACTGCTACCAGCGTTTGGCGTTTTCATTTCTGTGTGCGATTGTTGCAATTCCAGACTATCAATGCATTCGTATATAATGCACCAGTTACTCCTACATGCATAGCAGATTCAACATTTTTTTTTTTTTTTTGCCTTTTCCTGGGTCTCTTTCTTCTTATTCCCCCTCCCCAAAGAAGTTATTAGATTGTCAATGTATTTGATGATTTGATGAAATAAAACATACCACTGTTATAACAACAATGACAATGACGACGACGAAGACTACTACTTCAGCTGCTGCTGCACTCTCATTAACTCTCGATCTACCACGCTCCTTATTTATGTCCGCTGTGGTAGATCTCAAAACACTACGTAGCACTTCATCTCAAATCAACCTTTGCTATGAACCAGTCAGCGTCCACAGTGCGAAGCTTACCATTCCATTTTTTCCATCGCTATTGTGTGTTTATTCGTTTTGTCACTTTACTCAAAATGTGTTTATTCGTTTTGTCACTTCAGTCAAAATAAATCTCAATGATTCATTCACAATCAATGGCAGCCTCCTGTTGTGAATTCTCAGACACGCAATCTTATGTGTTGGTCGACTGACCATATACACACACTGTTACATGGTGTCAGAAGTGACTCTGAAGGGTAAAATTGGTAAAGAGTGTGACCATTTTCCCTCGAATATAGCATACTGTTGCATATTCCTCTGATTGAAGAAAACCACGTTGCGCGTTCGACGAAAAAAAAAAAAAAAAAAAATGTCGTTCGACAAGTTACAGCCTCCGAGCAAAATAAAATTCAATACTACGAACATAAGTGAAAACTGGGTCAAAAGGAGGGAGGAATTTGAACTATATGACGCACTTACTATGGCCGACAAAGAAGAAACGGTAAAAGTACAAATGTTGAAATATCTCATTGGTAGCGAAGGTCGAGAAATCTACGGAACACTGAAACACGAGAAAGCTGAGGAGAAAGATCGAACAATTAAACAAGTGTTAGATTGCTTTGACGATTATTGTAGGCCCAAAAAGAATGAAATAGTGGAACGTTTCCGTTTCAACATGAGAAAGCAGGAGCAGGGAGAAACTATCGAAACTTTTATCACGGACACAAGAACATTAGCTGCGAAGTGCAACTATGGTGATCATGTCGACTCATTAGTACGTGATCGAGTTGTGTGTGGACTTTTGGACTCCACTTTGCGTGAACGACTTCTCAGAACTCCCGACCTTACACTCGATAAGTGTGTCGACATTTGTCGTGCATCTGAGATAACAAAGCAAGGCATAAGTATTCTGAATGGTGGTGCCTCTGCGTGTAGCAAAACCGAGGTAAACAAGGTTACTAAAGCGAAAGGTTCTAAGCATAAGCCTGCTACAGGAGGGATAACGGGCAAAGTCTGTAAGTTCTGCGGCAAAACTCACCAATTTAAGAAAGACTGTTGTCCTGCGTATGGCAAGGAGTGTAATAAATGTCACAACTTCAATCACTTTCAGTCAATGTGCGAAAGCCTGAAAAAGAAGTCGTTTCCGAAACATAAATCTTCACAGCCACAGCCGAAGGGTCAAAAGAAAGTAGTACATAAACTCGAGCTCGCTGATATCACTGACGACAGTGATGACGACTACTACACATATAACGTGATGTCACCAGAAGAGCAGCACAGTGCTCATGTCGTATCAAACAAAGTTTATGCAACAATGCTGATACAAGGACAGGAAGTCAAGTTCCAGTTGGGCACGGGTGCGACTTGCAACATAATACCGAGTAAACTCTTAGGTAACATGCCGTCACCCAAGCCGACAAATGACTTGAAAATGTACAATGGTTCTACCATGAAACCGAAAGGCAAGGTACAAGTAGATGTCACGAATCCGAAAAAATGGTGTTACTTACGCAACCGAGTTCATCGTAATCAACGAGAACTGTATTCCTCTGTTAGGGAATCGCACATTACAAGATATGCGACTTCTAGAATGGAAGGAAGAGAACATTCTGTCTGTAGGTCAGTACATGCCAATTACTAAGGAGCAACTTATGGCTGACTACCCAGATGTCTTCGAAGGTGTGGGACGTTTCGAAGGAAAATACCACCTTGTCATTGACGAAAATGTGGAGCCTGTGGTACATCCACCGAGGAGGGTACCAATCGCTTTGAAGCCTCTTTTAAAGAAAGAGCTGAGCCGCCTCGAGTCATTGAACATTATAGCTCCGGTAACTGAACCTACACCATGAGTGTCAAGCTGCCTCATGGTAGTCAAACCGAAGAAAGTTCGTATATGCATTGACCCGAAGGACTTAAATAGAGCGCTCAAAAGGAGCCACTATCCGTTGCCAACCATTGACGACGTTCTGCCGAACTTATCTCGTGCTAAAGTGTTCAGCGTGCTGGACGCACAGAATGGATTCTGGCACGTCGAGTTGGACAAAGAGAGCTCGCTTCTTACCACCTTCAACACACCGTATGGCCGCTACAGGTGGTGCAGGATGCCATTCGGAATATCGACTGCTCCAGAGGAGTACCAGAGACGCCAAGATCAAGCCGTAGAAGGACTACCTGGCGTGACTAGTGTCATTGATGACATACTCGTCTATGGAGAAGGTGAGACGGAAGAAGAAGCTGTTCTGGATCACGATGAGAAATTGAAAGCATTGATAAAACGATGTCGAGAACGAGGACTCGTACTAAACAAAGAAAAGCTTAGACTCCGCGAGAAGGAAGTCAGATTCATCGGACATCTGATCACTGCGGAAGGACTTAAGCCCGATCCAGAGAAGGTTAAGGCAGTAAAAGAAATGCCTAATCCGACTGATGTAGCCGGTGTCCGCCGATTCTTAGGCTTTGTGAACTATCTGAGCAAATTCTTACCCAGCTTAAGCGATCTCTGCGAGCCACTAAGGAAACTCATTCTGAAAGAAAATGCCTGGAGCTGGCATGAAACTCATGATCGAGCCGTTGATGAAATCAAACGACTTGTCACGTCTGAACCGGTACTCAGCTACTACGACCCGAGTAAGGAGCTAACCTTACAATGTGACTCCTCAGAAACTGGCTTGGGAGCAGCGATTCTACAGGAAGGAAGACCGATAGCTTTCGCAAGCCGTGCGCTTACCGATGCTGAAACTCGATACGCGCAAATAGAGAAAGAGCTCGTAGCAGTGGTATTTGGACTGGAGAAGTTCCACCAATACACATATGGCCGCGACGTAAAAGTACAAAGTGACCACAAACCGCTAGAGATAATTCTTAAAAAGCCTCTACATGTCGCACCAAAAAGACTACAAAGATTACTTCTCCGTCTTCAGAAATACTCACTTCATCTAGAATACCACCTAGGAAAACTAATGTTTTTAGCCGACACGCTCAGTAGAGTCTATCTGAACAATGATGATAGAACTGGTGCATTACCCGAAGAAACTGTGCATCTCACTCAGTTACTCCCCATGACTGAAGAACGTCTACATGAGATCACAGATGAGACCCAGAAGGATGAGTCTCTAAAGGAACTCACTCGAGTTATTCTCAACGGATGGCCGAACTCTGTAAATGAAGTTCCGACCGTAGCAAAGCCGTACTTTAACATCCGCGATGAACTAGTCGTTCAAGATGGAATCATCTTCCGCGGAGACCGAGTTGTTATACCGGCCAGCATGCGACAGGACATGTTGCGCAAAATCCATCGGTCGCATATCGGTACCGAAGGATGTCTACGTCGAGCCCGAGAAATCCTATATTGGCCAGGCATGAACGCCGAAGCGAAGGATTTCATCAGTGGATGCGGTATCTGCCGATCACTGGATGATAAACCGTGTAAAGAGACCTTAATTTCGCATGACGTACCAAACAGACCTTGGGCAAAGATTGCGTGCGACTTATTCTCACTAAACGGGAAGGACTACCTTGTGACCGTGGATTATTTTTCCAACTTCTGGGAAATTGATCGCCTTAACCGTGCAACTTCCGCCACCGTCGTCTCGAAATTGCGTGTTCATTTCGCTAGATACGGCATACCGGATGTTCTGGTCTCGGACAATGGACCTCAGTTCAGCTCCGACAGTTTCTCCGAATTCTGCAAGACATGGGAATTCAAACACGTAACAAGCTCACCTACCTACCCTCAAAGCAATGGCAAGGCTGAGCAAGCCGTAAAAATGGCGAAAAGACTGATGAAACGCGCAGTAAAGGCTAACGCCGATCCATATTTAGCCTTACTGGACTTTCGGAATACCCCGACTCAAAGTATGGACACGAGTCCATCACAGCGCCTTATGAACAGAAGAACCAGAACACTTCTACCGACAAAGTCAAGTTTGCTGAAACCGAAAGTGTACGATCAAAATTCGCAAGGAAAACAAATATCCGACTTGAAACAGAAACAAGCGCATTATTACAATCGCAGCGCTCGAGACCTGAAACCGCTAAAACTCTATGACACCGTTCGCATAGCACCGTCGACAGGTATTGGCCAATCCGAAGAATGGAGGAAAGGAACCGTAACGAAATTGCTACCGAATCGTTCCTACGAAGTGCAATCTAACGGGCAGGTGTACCGTCGAAACAGACGACAGTTACGACTCAGTTGTCATACCGAGGAAAATTATTGGCCGGAAGAGTTTATACATGTGCCGGAAGACAACGCCAATCGTGTCAACCGCCACTGCCACCGGGTACTAATCATGAAAGTGTGACCACACGGTCAGGCCGCGAGATCAAAACCCCTTGCAGATTCAAGGACTATGTAAAGTGATGCGTCAAAGCTAGTCCAAAGTGTTTCTAGTCAAGTGTTCATAGTTTAAAAAAATTAGATCAGTGAGTTGTGTTACAAGGGCATAATAATCCCTTAGCTCACTTATAGTTTAGTTAGCTCATGTTGTGCATTTTCTATGATTTAATAGCGAGTCGTGTTATAAGTGCACAATAACCCCTTGGCTCACTAAAATTGAGCAAGAGCTCATTTTGGGTTTTATTAATTGTTATTCATTCATCGTTATTAAAAAAAAAAAAAAAAAAAAAATCTGTGGACTTCGAGAAACATTCTATAATCTTAAACTAGTATACATATTCTTATGGACTCCAGACATTTGGACTTGTAAAAGGGAAAAGATGTAACATGTGTTTATTCGTTTTGTCACTTAACTCAAAAGGTGTTTATTCGTTTTGTCACTTCAGTCAAAATAAATCTCAATGATTCATTCACAATCAATGGCAGCCTCCTGTTGTGAATTCTCAGACACGCAATCTTATGTGTTGGTCGACTGACCATATACACACACTGTTACAGCTATCTATAATAATTCGAATTTGGACCCACAAATTCCTCAAAAACGCCGATGGAATAAGTTTTTTGAGGCGTACTGTTTATACACATTGATTGGTCCTTGTCAAAGGCTGATCTGACATGAACTGCTACGGAGTGTAGTGAAATCTACCACAGCGAACATGGTAAAACTAAGGAGCTTGGTAGATCGACTTTTAATGAGATTGGCGGCTACTTCTAATACTAGTGCTCGGCTTATGACCGGGTGGTCGCGGTTCGACTTCCAATATGTACAGACCGGTGTCCTGTCTTTGAGGTGAGACAGTAAAAACCGAGGTGGCCCCGTGTCGCCGTAGGAGTGTCGTGTAAAAGATCTTTCATTTCTTCGTCCGTTGCACAGTATAAATTTCTATGCAATGCATCAGGCAGATGCCATCACCACATACGTGAAATAATTATGGGGTGACCTAAAACAATAATCAATCACTTGAATCCTCCATGATATTCCCGATGTCTTGTCTTTTGGATACGCCTTTGTCACGGTAGAGGTGGTTTATCTGTCATTGCTTCTGGTGAAACTGTTACATTGGTTAAATTCCTGTGCATTGCATCAGACAGATGTTGCCATCACAGAAGTACAGACATAAGTGACGTAAAACAATAATCAAACACACAATTTTCTCAGCTCGACGGTAAAACAGTACTCCTGTATAGTGCAAAAATGTTTGTTAAATAATGAAATTCTCGGATAAAAGGAACTTTCCTACAGAAAGCAAATTTCCAGAAAGTGTAATGGAAGAATGTGTGCGCGTATAGAAGTATAAAACGTGCTCTACCTTCCCAATTGAGGGATCGTCAAATCCAACTTTAACCACGCCCATTACGCAGTTCCATCATGACGTCATAGTTAAATTCATGTTTGACGGGCCATTTATTTATGACGTCATAATGAACAAGTGTGCCAAAATGTGTGATGTCGGGCATTTGACGATAACTCAATTGTTCTAACCAGTATTATAAAACAAACAACGACTTTGTACCAGTAATATTATTAATAATTTCAAAGGTTATTTTCTGTCTTACATTAGATTCTGTTTCTATCATTGTTATTTGTGTGACATCTTCGAATTTAATATTTTTTCTTCTTTTCCGCAATTATGTTACATGTATGTAGCTGATGTACAACTTACATAAACTGTATTGTTATAAATGTATTACAACTCCATATTAATACATATTTTATACTGATTGTAAAAATTGATAGAAATCTCACAAATTGTTATAATTTCTTGTTTTATCAAAAGTATTAGATTCTGTTTCTATCATTGTTATTTGTGTGACACCTTCGAATTTAATATTTTTTCTTCTTTTCCGTATTTATGTTACATGTATGTAGCTGATGTACAACTAATATAAACTGTATTGTTATAAATGTATTACAACTCCATATTAATACATATTTTATACTGATTGTAAAAATTGATAGAAATCTTACAAATTATGTTATAATTTCTTGTTTTATCAAACGTTGCGTCGAAAGAAATTATTATGAAAGTGAGATTTTTATTGTGTCCACTGATGACTTTTCATTTCACAAGACCAATGTCTTTGCAAATAATTATCAAGTATATGTTTCTATTTTATGTGCGTGTCCTTGGTGATTTCTGTTGCACAGCTTAGTCAGTTTTCCCTGTTAAGGAGTTAGATCTTAAGACATTGAAAAAGTTGTTTGGAACACTGAAATTAAGATTAGTATAGACCCTGTGACTATTTCAATATACAACGCTAAACAAATAATAAATAAATTTGCACTAAATTAAGAAATGATTACAGGTGATGATAAAATATTGATTTAAATATTCAATCAAGTTTCTTCACAGTTTTAACAACGTCTAATACAGTAACTCCATTTGATATCACTTTTCAAGGTTCCACACGGAACATGAAGCGATGTATCACGGCAAGTTTCTGTTGATGAATAGATATAAATTTACAGATATCTAAAATTGCTGTAAAACAACCATTTTTCTAATATTTTCCTTTTTTCCATGGACTTTGAGATGTGAATATCCCTTCGGTACTTCCTCGTTGTATTCTCTTGACCTCTGTTTTGCTTTAAACTTAATCCACTTTTTCTCTGTTTGGGTTATGTATCACTTATAAATGTTTATTGCATGCATGGTGTACTTCTTTAAGATTTCATTTAGATATCAATGTTTAACTGTATAACAAATCAATATATCTATATAGTTGTATATTCATTGTGTTTCATAGGTTCCAACACTGAAATAACTCAAGTAGTAAATAGGTAGATTTTATTCAGAATGAATATATATACATGTATAGTTACAAGGTAAATCATACGAAATATGGGCAAGAAAATATGAAAGCTTTGGTTAAACTACCTAGAGAGACGGGGTAGAGCTTTTGTAAAGATTAATATCGCTTTTACTATCCCCTAAATAGATTGTGCCATTGTTCGAGAGGATGGTTATGTCCCGTTCCATGTTACCATAGAATGAATAATTGTCGAACGCGACGTACCTAAAACTCTTATTAACAAAACCAACCCAGAAATCCATTGCTGTTAGTGTCACAGTCATGTGACACCAGTTACTTTCGTATGCTACATGATTCATACCGAACATTGTGTGGCAACCTTTACAAAAATCTTTTGTATTACATTAAGTAGATAGGAAGTCTCATTTACAAGATTAGAAGCAGCAATTATAATATCCCAGGATAGCATTTCAATAATTAAAACCAAAGTACTTGACAATGCTCAAAACATCCTGTATTACACTACAGAAAAGAAAATAGAAGTTAAAAATACAAACTTAAGGATATATTTATTTAAACGCGGAAATAAGAAAGAAATGTAAAGGTTTCTCGATATAACGATTGTTGACAGTGGGGGGATCCGTTGGTGCGGCACGTTAAAACATGTCATAATCCAATGAACTATTTTCCATAAATATAAATGTGTAATGCATCAGTAGAATACAATATTTACAAATTGTGAGTTATAAACATTGTTATTCATATTAAGGATTGCACAATAGGAATACAGCTATTGAATACAAAGATTATAATACACCTTAAAAGGACTACGTGATGAATTTGACATTAAATGGCAACATTTTCACCATCATCATAATCGTCGTCGTTGTCATCATCATCAGTATCATCATCAACATCATCATCATCGACGTCATCATCATCATCATCATCATTGTTTTGATCATTTTCATTTCCACTGCCACCTCCATCACCATTTTCATTATCCACATTATTATTTTGATCGTCACTATATCCTCCACCTTTGGTCGAGTTTTCAATCCCAGATATGACTGATCCATGCAGTTCCAGATCATCGATGAATTCATACACATTGCTATCATCATATACTACTTGATGGGAAGCCCCTTCTAGTGTCTTTTTCTTCTTGAGTCTTTTTCTTCTAAAAGGTCATAATATGTAAATTAAAATAACAGTTACTTCACTGAAGTAATTACTACAATTCAATAAAGTGATGTAACATAATATACATAGGTGAATAGATAAAAACATCAACTATAATTACTATTACTGTGGTAATTATTTTTTGTGACACAAAAATATTATCAAAAGTCAATAACCGTTGCGAAAATTTACTCCATGACAGGTTGTCAGCTTCATGGTAATGTAGTCACTCTCATAGAATGTCTGCATGCACATTGAAACCATAAAATGTGTGTTGACAGTTAACGGAAAGTCAGAAATATAAAACATACTTTTAAGAATATCTCAATGTGTAATCAGTATATACATATATAACTTAATTATTACATGGACACGTACTGTCGTATTCGTTTCATGAAAAAGGCGGTGATGATGGTTATTGGTAATGATGTAATCAGGAAAGCCGCTGAAATATAAATATTAGTCATTGATAACTGGGAAGATAAATTTGTTCCATACATATTTCATAACACTTGTTACTTATCAGTTTATATACATCTACTGGAGAAAATATATCAGTCAGAGATTTAGCCCTATCTGAATCCACACTGCAGGGAAGGCGAGAAAGTTTACAACTAGAAAGCACATTTGTAGAGAAAGACACCTAGAGATAGGTGAGGTGCTTAATTGAAAAACAGACTGCCAATGAGATTCTGCGTTGCTTTACCGCTTAAAGTAAAACTTGTAATGAGTTTATACACATTTAACAGTTAATAAATAAAATTCGCGGAATAGACTACAATTTAAAATAATTATTTAATTATATGTAAAATTACTGTATAACAGAGTAACTACTTAAATTCTTGGCAAGAAGTAAATAAGAAACACAGAATGATTTTTGGATTTCAAAATTATTTTATCGGTATGTAGTGATAAATATATCTATAAATTGATTAATAATGTATTTTTACATAAATAACAATTTTGTCCATATGAACAAATCAGTTATCAGGAAGATATATTCTTGACCCTAACTCGTAAATCTTCAAGCAGTGGTTATTCTCTTTTAAATGTATTGTAAATATTATACATGAGGCCACACCAAATTAATTAGTTCTTCAGAAATATTTGATTTTATATATTTGATATTTTAAGGGGCGAGCGGGCGCAAAATAAAGTTAAATTAATTTTCAAAATGAATTTGAAATTACAAAAGATTGACAAAATAAGGACCTATAGAGTTATATTTATAAGATCTGCCTCATTTTGAACATATCGATGTCTTAAGCGATAGAAATGACTCCATTTGAAGCCTTTAAACGCATATCATCAATTTGGTGTACAATTCTGACTCGGGAATCTATCAGGTCGTTTGTGAAGACCAGTAATATTTTTTTAAGCATATTAAGAAAGCTTAGTGTCAAATCTAGAAGGAAAAATAGCTCTTGGCGTTCGATCGGAAAATTCAGGCGGGATTATTTTTTTAATATTAAAATTTGAAATTGGCAATTTTAGGTACGGTCGCTCTTGAAGAATTAATAATAAATTTGACGTGGCCTTATTTGGGCCAAATATTAATCATTGATCAACGGTCTACAAATATCTCATATTTTAACCACAATTATCCAAATCTTATAGTAAAGAAGATAATTGTATTTGACGTTCTCGGTTGAACTCGTGGCCTTTGTGACAGTATCGAGATAGATCTCTTGTTAGCAACTCATGATATACCTTTTGACAAATTCATTTCTTATATGATATATGATCATTACCCACTATAGGAAGAGGAACTTGTCACAATCTTTGATTTGACATTTTTGTCTGATGTATAATGAAATGAGTTTTAGCTTTATACGTATATCTATACCTTCCTTAAGAGATGACACCATTAATTAATATACTTTGAGAGATAATTCATGACTGTGTCTATTTTTCTAGTGTATAACAAATATTTCTTACCAATAAGCTTCATTACTATGAGCTCGCTTGCCGTTTCAGTTTTTGCTTCTAGAAATGCAGACAAATGAAATAATAAATTATAGAAGAAATCTTATCATAAGCTCAACATTCATTTACCGAATTAGCATATTTTCCTAAGGTCCATCCAAAATATACGGTTTCCTATCGATATCACATTATCGAAAGGACCACGGATAACAGTATAAGTTAAGCATAGTTCGGGTTATGGGTGAATATTCATGTACTACAATTAGAATTTGGGATTCAAAAGTTTGAATAAATAGGGATTTGAGTATCGAGTAAACTAGATTTAACTTTATCTGATTAGGTACGCCTGTGCCGTTTCCTTCTTATATTTATTTAAATTGGGTATCTTTTTATAGATACTTAGATATCACATGTCCATGGGTTCATCAATGTCTTCAGTAAAATGATTTGAGTTTGTAATATAGCACTAGTGCTTTATTCGTATTTTCTATCACAGTTAAACATTTTGTGTCTGTTGCAGATTTTATAAAGGCAAATCACGATTACTCCTATGCACCAGGACTTGCACCAGATTTCCAAGAATATCTGTCATCAATGAGCGTCACTAACGAGACATCAGTTGTTATAATGCAAAAATGGGTCAAAAAATTAGTATATGTATATGTCTTTTTTATCTATTAAAACACTAGTTATATTTGTATTTTAGGTGGGTCCGTAAACCGGTTAACCAGGCAGTTAAGTACCGTTTCTTACTCAGTTGACCGTCCTAAGTCGGTATCGCATCAGTCGTACAATCAATATTTTTGTAATGTCATTGCATGTATTGCATTACTTGTTGTCGTGTTTTATTGTGCCTCTCCTTGGTGACTTCTACCATACAGCTAGGTCAGATGTCTTTTCCTTTCTCTGTTACATTACGTTTGCAAATCATATCATGATAAGTCACGAGATAAATATTATAAATAAGTATAATACATTACCATTCTCTGTCATGTTGTTATCAGAGACCTCTGAAGTCTTCGTCAACACGTCTGTAGTAGCATTATTAACGATGTAAGGCCCTAAAGTGTTATAAGCGGGCAGAATCCTTGATGAATAGTTACTGCAAAGACCATTTTAATTTAAAAACCAAAAACATACTTCTCTACATATATTAATTGTCCCATGAAAACAGAGATGGGTCCCTATAGTAGGAAGGAGTTATTGTCTCCTGTGTTGCTAAGCACACATACATTTTAAGCAATAAGCAAAATATTTGATTAATAAAATTAAATCAATTATAAAAAATAATTAATAACTAGAGCTCTCCTAACGGGACAAATAATCCCTGTGCTAGCACAGTTGAAACATGCAATAATACATTAAAAGACACATCTCTAGAATAATTGTGATAGATGTCACACCTGTACATTTCGAGGTATATTTACTGAAAACAGGAATTCTGGTGTTTTGGTGCACTCTGATCTTGATCTTGAAGATACGACTTTGGCACATGACACACTCTTGGTCATGGACAACAATTTTGTGAAACATAATCTATCTACAATGTACAGGGACGAATCTATGGCCCGAACAGGAATTCTGCTTTTTGTTGCACTGTGACCTTGACCTTGAACATATTACCTTGGTTTAAGGTCATGACACACCCCTTGGTCCCTTGGTCATGGACAGCAGTTGTGTAAAATTTAATCTCCCTCCAAAGTAACAGGAAAAAATTGTAGCCTGGCTATGTAATCACGGTTACTTTGACCTTGTATGTATGAAACTGGTTCAAGGTCATGTCACATCCTTGGTTCATGGACAGCAATTCTTTAAATATAATCTTCCTGCAACATGACGTGACGAAGTTAAGGCCCGGACAATAATCATGGCTGTGTGTACCCTGCAGTATTGACCAAATAGATAGGACTTTGGTACGTTTACATCCTAAAGAAATTTACATTACGTTAACACCTATGGAGATTTCTTTGACCATTCTTTTGCACAATATAAAATGAGAAGTCCTTCAAGAAGCAAATATGTAGATTATTTCAAAGGTGTATTTAAAATTTCACTCACATGAATACAGTTTGTAGTTCCTGGCCGAGGAAGCAAACCGGATCTACAGTTGAATTATAGTATCAATTGTAAATTACATATTGAAATTTTCTGTTTACTTTGTAGGCGTATATTATACATTATCAATTTTAAGCCTCATACTTCGGGAAACATATCTATATGATTAATATCGAACCTACATTTGTACAGTTGATCCGTTCTGATCCTCTTTTCCGGAAAACTTTGTTCATTGCATTCTCCTATTATCATCGGTACATTGTATGAACAATTCCAAAGATGCATGAAAATTTTCGAGTTCAGTTCAAAAGCAGGACAATCTGTAACGAAAGTTGAAAATATTACAGAAATTTAAATTCAAATTAGAATGGATAAATTCTATATATATTACAAAACAAGATACATGCGCGGATACAGAGGGGGGGGGGGGTAGGGGAGACCCCGCCCTGGAATCCGAAAAGTTTACCAAAAAAGGTAATATTTGGGCATTTTTGGGGTTGGACCCCCCTCGTCTAAGAGAAAAATTTACCTTTTTTTGGTTGGACCCCCTCTGACAAAATTTTCTGGATCCGCGCATGAAGATATACATATTTTTGTACTCAATCGATTTAATTTTCGTGAATCTTGATTCATGTATGTTTTCTGTGGAAAAGTGGAATGTTGCCCATTCTCCATAATTTGTGTGTTTGGAATGAAGAATTTTTTATGAAGCTTAAATTTTCTGTTTAAGAATTTGAGTGCTATCGCCAAAAAAGAGAGTGATAATGCGTTTTCTAGTCATATCTACGTCTGAAGTCATTGGTTTAAATCCATTTTCATCATCAGCAATAATCTGACATTCCCACTGCAATGTACTTTAGGGTTTTTACCCTATATTTTAGTTACGTCATATGCCGACCTATATTTGAATAGAAAATAAGGATGTGCGGACCAAGGAATTGGTAGCAGTATCCAGATTAATTCCAGAAGTTGTACCCAATGCTTAGAAAATTGAGTATTGGTTGGACTAACACTCAAGAATATTCTGAATCAGCGCCCGTAAAAGTGCTGTCTTATATATAAATGAGCAATGGCGTAGAATGTAAAGTATTCCTTTCTTACATTTAGGAGGCACTGCTCTTGGTTTCCAACAAAACTCCTCCAGTATGCCTTGGTCCGTAAATCCACAGTGATAATACAATCCTGTTGTGCAGTTCAAGTGCCAACGTCTCTCAATCCACGCTGAACTGTCCGTTGGACAGGAGGATACTAGATACAGAGTGAATAAAGACTGAAATATAAATATATTCCCACAGAAGCATCTACACAATTTCATCCTTGAGAATATATTTTCCAATTTTACAAATTAAAACTCCCGTCTATCATACTGATTTGTATATTGTTCATATTATGACGGAGATATAGGGATGTAAACACGAAGAAGTACTGTACAAACTAAATCAGTTTTTTTTTTCTTTTGAGATGATTTTAGTAGGTAATTTCCTTTCCGTGGTATACAAATTAACTTAAGAGTTAAACTGATCCAGATGTTGTACGCTGAATCTATAATACGACGACTAGTGTTTGATTCCGGTTGTCATCACGGAATTCATTTTCTGCCTATATCTCTTTAGGATCATATGAAAATATTAACTGAGACCTCATATCATGAGGCGTTTGCGTGGCTTTGTCTGTTGCATGGGTTAACATTGTATGAATCACACAGGTGTTGTCATTACATAAAGCTATATAGCCTTGATACAGTGTTTAATTATAAACAAGTAAAACAAACGAATATTGAAACAGACTGGTCGAAAAAAGACGCATAGTACACTATGGCTCCTGGTTTCATTTCTCGGCGGTCAGATATCTGTGTTTGGTTTATGTTCCAATTTTGTGAAAATGATAAAGGAGAATATTTATCAGTAAGTTTTAACAGTCAATGCAGGTGTTAGATCCATGAATATTTTATTGAGATAATGATTTTCACTTTCTCCGTGTGTGAAATAAGGAACAGAAAATTTGACAAGAGCAACGTTAAGCATAGCATCCCCTCGCGTGGCATAAAATTCAATCAATTTTTTACCATTCCAGCCCATTGTTACCTTGACCTTGAGAATTAGACCCTGAGACAAGGTCATGACACTTCCTTGAGATGTAAGCAACAATCGTTTGTAATATTATTGAAATCCATCAAGGCGTTAAAAAGTTATGGCCCGGACAAGCGAACATATACATACATACATGCATGCATGCATGCATACATACATACATGCATGCATGCATGCATACATACATACATACATACATACATACATACAGACATACATACATACATACATACATACAGACATACAGACATACAGACATACAGACATACACACGGACGGTGGCGTTACTATATCCCCTCCGCAAAAAGTTTCGTGAGGGTATACTACATGTATACTGCGTTGAAACCGATATTTAGATAATGTACAGTAAAAATAATATGTATAGCAATGAAATTTCAAGAGTATCCAGTTCAGTTTTAATGATTTATAAAGGATTTGCAAACATTGAGTCTGACACTGTTCTAGTAGATGTGAATTTATCAAAACAAGGAAACAGATTAGGAAATAATACGATACATGTTTATGATATAATAGCTACAGTCTCCTCAGAATTCATCAATCCTTCCATCAGTCCGTCAGTCCACTCATTAATCTTTCTGTCCGTCCCAACTTCCAGTTGTTTTCTTATTTCCGATTTATTCCACGCCACTTCAAGACTTTTGCACCTGCCTGGTTCATAATTTTGTATTATGCCAGGGAAATTAAAGTTTACTTGTCTTCATTTACATTTTTTATTGTTTATTGCAAATTGAATAAAACAATTTAGCCACGTATGGAGCTTTTCTATGTCACCTTTAGAAACTGCGATCTGTTTTTAACTCTCGCTTTCCATAAACACATCATGCAGGGACAAAATCTATATTGACAGCCTTCAGTTAGCATAATAGTCAAATTTTATATATTCAGAGATTAAATAAAGACCGCGCTACGTATAGACCAAGAGTTAATATCGCCTGACTCTGTATATCAACATACTTAGCATAAAGGGCCTACATATGGATTGTAAAGTCATATATCGAAATCGAAATCACAACGTTACTAGATACCTTTCCCCATGAGGAACTTTTGTACAATATCAAAACCCTAGCTCTTAGAGATAATAGAAATAACAAATGTCACAATGGCAAATAATTTAAAAAAAAGACATTTAGACTTACACTCAAGGAGTATGTATGTGATGTTTCACGCTATGGAGTGTGATGGGAATTCAGTTCTGGTTAAAAATAATTCATCCATACTCTGTGACCTTGACCTATGGTCTTTTCACCTCCAAATTAATAGGGCACATTCTTGACTGAAAGGGAATGTGCATGTGAAGTTTCCAGACATAGATACCGCTTGTAAGGGATTCTTTGGAGTTTCCTCGGAAACTTCCTTCCAAGAGAGATTATTACGGATGGTAAGAAAGAATTTCGACAAGTCTGGATCCCATTATGGTAGAAATACCAAATCAAGTTATGCACGCTCTGTGACCTTGACGTTTAATGCTCCAACTCCATATACTTCAAATACAGTGAGTTCATGGTCGTAGTTTCACTTCGATAGGTGTGACGGGAATTCAGTAATGGTTCGAACACCATTTTAATTTATCATTGCTCTGTCACCTTGACTTGACATTTAAATCAAGAAGACGCATCCTTTAATAGAATCTGCTTGTGTTTCACAAAAATATGAGTGACTGAAATCTAGTTATGGTGAAAAAAAAACACATTCAGTTGTCCATGCTATGTAACTTTGACCTTCGAACATTTGAAAACCAAATTAATTGAGTGATCGTCAAATGCCAGACATCACACATTCTGGCACACTTGTTCATTATGACGACATAAATAAATGGCCCGTCAAACATGAATTTAACGATGACATCAGTATGGAACTACACAATGGGCGTGGTTAAAGTTGGATTTGGCGATCAATCAATTGGTCAAACACTTTGCTCACGCTTAGTCTTGTGAAAAGTTTTATGTAAAGATGTAAAGGGATTCCAGTTATAGTCCAGAAACCATATTCAGATATTCGTGACTCACTCACTCACTTTGACCTCCAAATAGTGGAGGGAGTCCGTTTTGAATAAGCTAATAACAGAAAATCTGGATCTGCTCTTGAATAAGAAAAAAAAACCACCTTGAAGACTGGTTTTCTAAAATGATTGAAATATTGACAGTAAAACAAAACAAAACAAATACACACACACACACACACACACACACACACACACACACACACACACACACACACACACACACACACACACACACACCCGCACAGTAGATTCCAACTCGCTACCATACGATTAGTAGTCCAATACGCTAACCATGACATCATCAACACTATGCGACGGGTAGGTTTAAGGTATATGTAACTTGAACCCTGAAAGCTAATCAAGAGTGTCCGACCAACCACCCGTATAGCGTCAACGCTAATAACAACCATCCAGACACGAACATAGACCAAGCACACTCTATGTCAATTCTAGTCCTATAAACATGACCGCGTTGACCAGCAGCAGGTCATATATCGGTAAGGTCCTTACACTTTCTTCATTTCTTTGGTCAACCCGTGTATAGAAGAGTATATGTAGAAATAGTTAATCCAAATCTAGATAAAACAGGTATGATCATACATCATCATTTAGAAAAATATATCCATTTTTGAATAAAACCTAATTTCCCGGACAGTCAGAAGTAATTCTAACAAAAATAGCATGTCACATAGAATAGTATTTGCATGACTAGAGACACATTATACATAAATAACATCAGTAAAAACTAGTATACAATTTCAATTAATTTACAGCATGGGCAGAGGAATATAAAATTCTTAACTTTCTGAAAATACTTTTCACCTCACAACAAAATGTACCCAATGTGGGCATTTGTCAGTTTTCCTCTTTGAAGCCTTCCTCGCCTCTTCATTTATAGACATCTCTAACTGACCTTGAAAATCCCCCCTGTTACTGCTTTTTCTCCAGGATTAGGTCTCATGGGTTGTGAAAAAGGGATGAAGTACTGCATGTCTCTACTTTGTTGCAACGAGGGGTATTTGTTCCGTTAGGACAGCTCTAGTTTGTTCTCCCACCTCACATAAGTCACTTATTACGACCACTTGATGTTGGAATTTTGGGTCCTTTTATGAAGTTTTATAATTCAGAATGCAGTATTTACATGAGAAATCACATTGGAATGATAATTACAGAATACAATGTTGCATTTATCGCATTAAAAGCATACCTCAAGGTAGTGACCCCAGTAAACCTACAGTCTGCATTCCGGTAAACAGGAAGTTTTCAATTTCTTAAGAAGCAGTACTTCATAGAGAACTGTTTGCAGCTGAAGCGTTTTGGAAGAGCAACCCCTTTAAGAAAGTCACTGCAATAAAGGAAGGAAAAGCTGAGGTTGCTAGATTTGTAGACCAGTTACTTTCGTATTTATATTATAAAGTGGAGAATAATATGAAGAAACAGAAACCTGAAAATTCAGAAAAATTGTATACCGATATCGAGCTGGTTCCATCACCTAATTGTACACAGAAGACAGACCATCCAAAGAGGCATCCATAGAGCAGGTATAACAAGCACTGACACAACCAATCATTGTTACAGTGCTTGAACGGGGAGATGTAATCATTTGTGGTTTGTTTCAGCATATGCAAGAATGTTAGATGGCCGATGATCAGGTTGTAGGCAAGTTTCATCCAGATTGAAAATCCTCTCTGGAGAGGTCATAAGGTTATATCTAATCAAAATATCTTCCATCTCTTTGTAATAATTATTTACAACCCCAGGTGTTGCATGACGCGAACGAGTGCTCTCAAGTTTTGAAGGATTTACAGATCTTACTTTTTCCTTCCTCCTGTCTAAGAAGCCATACAACCGGTGGTTTATTTATTTATTTTTTCTCGACGCCCAAAATCATACATCATTTCACCAGGAAAGTGTTGCAGCTGAATTTGACTCTTCACAATAACATGATCGACCAATTACCACTCTTAGAATTAGAATGAATGATCTAGCAAATGTGTTGCAGACAAAAATTCTTGCACACCGCTTTTAAGGTCAGAATTGGGTTTAGTGAAGTTTATTTACCTTAACCCTTTCCTTATAAATGTTTAAAAGGAAGTAACTTCACTTGATAGACCTTACGTAGCGCTGTATAAAGGGGAGGTAATTTCAGATAACAGACCTTATGTATGGCCATATAAAGGGAATGTAGCTTCACCTGATAGACCTTATATATCGCCATATAAATAGAAGGTAACCTCACCTGATGGACCTTATGTACAGGCATATAATAAATATAGAACATATATACTTTTTAATTTAGTGCACAATATACGCATTTCGACAACTTATGTCTCTTCAGTGATGCTCGTGACCAAATGATTGGAATTCTCAAAATATAGAAATATTTGAAGAGCAGTGTTGAAACCAAAATGACCAAAACGTGAACCAAAGAAACTATCTAAGGACAAAGCTATACATGAGGGAGATACTCCTTAGTTTTAGAGTTATTTACTTAATTTGATGACTGAAAATTTGAAGTATATATTTCATGTCATTACAGAAGCACTAAAAACTAGACTTATGATGCCCTCGGTTACTATCAGTCCACCAGCAGTGACATCGGCTTAGTGGTTATAATAAATATAGAACATATATTTATACATATACCGGGAAAGTGACATCGCCTGATAGACCTTATGTATCCAGCGGTATATAAAGGGAAGGTGACTTCAGCTGATGGACTTTATACATTGCCATATAAACGTACGGGAACTTCATCTGTTAGGCTTTATATAGATGAATTCATAAAGAATGTAATTACACCTGATAGATGTACATCTCTAAGCGAAGGGAAAGTAACTTCATTTGAGAGATCTTATGCATCGCCATATAAAGGAAAGGTGATTTCACCCGACAGACCTTGTGTATCGCCATAAAAAGGGAAGGTGACTTCACCTGATAGACCTTAACCACAATTAACCACACCAACTGAGTGACGTTTGACGTTTCTTACTTCAATTGACCGTCCTAAGTCGGTATCGTAATCGAATATTTTTGTAATGCCGTTCCGTGTATATTCTGCTGTTGTCATTTTTTGTGTGTAGGTTCTTGGTGATTTGTGTCATACAGCTTTGTCAGATGTCTTCTGTTTTCTCTTTTATGTATCGCTATATAAAGGAAATGTAACTTCACTTGATAGACCTTATGTATCGCCATGTAGAGGGAATGTAATTTCACATGATAGACCTTATGTATCGCCATACAATTGGAAGGTATCTTCACCTGATTATTGTAATGTATCGCCATATAAAGGGAAGATGACTTCACCTGATGGACCTGATGTGTCGCCATATAAAGGGAAAGTGACTTGAACTGATAGACTGTATGTACTGGCATATAAAGGGAAGGTGACTTCACTTGATAGACCTTATGTATCGCCATATAAAGGGAAGGTGACCTCATTTGATTGACCTTATGTGTCGGCATATTAAAGGAATGTAACTTCACCTGATAGACCTTATATATCGCCATATGAAGGGAAGTAACTTCATTTGATAGACCTTTTGATTCGCCATTTAAAGAGAAAGTCACTATCCCTGAAAGGCCTTATGTAGCGGTATATATAGTGGAGGTAACCTCACATGAATGACCTTATATATTTCCATATAAACGGAGCGGAACTTCACCTGTAGGTTTTATACACATGAATTAATAAGGAATGTAATTTCACCTGATAGAACATATTTATCTTTATGTGAAGGGAAGGTCACTGCAATTGATAGACCTTATGTTTCGCCATTAAAAGGGAAATGACCTTCACCTAATAGACCTTGTGTAGCTGCATATAAAATGTAGGTACCCTCACTTGATATACCTTACATATCGTCGTATAAAGGGAAGTTGACTTCACATGATAGACCTTATGTATCACCATTCGAAGGGAATGTTCCTTCACCTGGCAGACTTAATGTAGCGGTGCATAAAGGAGAAGTATCTTCACCTAATATACCTTATGTATCGCACATAAAGAGAAGGTTGGTTGGTTGGTTGATTGGTGTTTTACGTCGCTTTTAACAATATTTCAGTTATATCGCGACATGGAAACAGGACGTTACCAACCTCTTAAATATAGTGGCGCAACGCGGGAATCGAACCCGAAGCACTTAACCACTACACCAAGCCTGCCCCCATAAAGAGAAGGTAACTTCAGATAATAGACCTTATGTATATTTTGAGAATTCCAATTATTCGGCCACGAGCATCACTGAAGAGACATAACTTGTCGAAATGCGCATATGGTGCACAAAATTAAATGGTATATATATTCTATATTTATTATCACCATATAAAGGGAATATAACTTCACCTGATATACCTTATGTACCGCCATATAAAGAGACGGTAATTCCACTTTTCCTTATGCAACGGCATATAAAGGAAAGGTTACTTCACCTGAAATACTTTATGTACCGGAGTTATAGATTGAGACTTTCCCATAACCGACCTCTCAATCCCCCCACGCCAGGACGTCTCACTCCAGAGTGAGCTTTGCCCCGTGGGAAGTCTCACTTTAGAGTAAATATTCCCCTCTCGTCTCGTTCTAGAGCAGGGCCCCTCATGAAGTCCCTCTCTATAACTAGGTATAGAGTGAGACTTTCCCCTAGGCTGAGGCTTCCCACTTTAGTACTTTATAACGGCTTTCCGAAAAGGTCAACATGCGATCTCGCCCATGCATTTACATTTCAGCGTTTATGACCATTAGGTCTCTTCGGTCAATGCTTTGTTTGTGTCATCGTCTGACATTTAGGAGACTTGCACTGGAATAAGTCTTGCAACTACTAGTGGTAGGGATTTCATTTTTTTTAAAATGTATATTCATTAGGAATACACCTATCCGTCCGTTTGAAAATATTTAACCTTGCCACCTTGACCTTCAAGTTTAACCGACTTTTCTAAAACTTTCACTTTGGTCATTATTGGTGTACTGTTAAAGTAAGGCTTTGATATTTCACATAGTGAATAATTATGGAGTCATAAATTTTTAAACATTGACCTTGAGATAATCTTGACCTTGGACTAAGAAAACATCTAAAATACATCTTTCTTTCTGACAGTGCACGAAAGCGAGTCAGACCATAGAGACGGAAAGACAGAAAATGTAGTACATTTACTAGAATTCTATGTATGCTTCACAACAAAGTGCTCAAGCTCGCTGCTACTCTCATTGCCACTTTCCATGTGCTGATTGGAATTCATCACATCAATGACATCATCAGGCTGTGTGAGGTCATATTTCAGTTTACGTTGTCTTGTATATGGTCTAAGTAGCTGTCGAGGCATGAGTTTCGGTCTAAACACTTTCCCTTTTCCTGGAGCTGGTGTTGGTTTAAACTCATCCAAATGGCATATGGGTAGTAGCAAGTTACGGTGTAGTACTCTTTTCTTTCCATTACCATCTTCTCTCTTCAACTCATAGACTGGTACATCCATATTCGGTTGCTTGGTGACTATGTAGGGCTCTTCTGCCCATTATTCTGTTAATTTGTGCTTTCCGTAAAATGCAACTATTTTCACTAAAACTCTGTCTCCGACTTCTAAAACTTCGCCTCTAGATCTTAAATCCTCTAGATCTTAAATCATAATGGTTCTTCTGTTTATTTTGTTATCTCTTTACAGTTGTAAAGACTAATTCATATGATTTCTTTAGTCTCTTTCTCATATCTTCCACATATTTAGTCAATGATTTTGATTGTGGTTGTTCTTTGTCTAGTCCAAAAGATATATCAATAGGAAGGTGCGGTTCTCTGCCAAAAATTAGAAAGTAAGGTGACTGCCTGGTGGTATCCTGTTTCATACAGATGTAGGCATGTACAAAATAGGTCCAATATATGTTTTCCAGTCTGATTTCTTTGATGGTTCAAGGGATTCTAATATACTTATGAGTATTCGTTTGAATCGTTCGTGAACGCAAGCCATTGTCTATCGGGAAGCATGGTGTTGTACTTGACTTGGCTATTCCAGTGATACTATATAATATAATTATTTCATTGATCTACTTTCGAAATTGGCTTCTTGATTGTTTGTCTATCAGTATACAATAAGTAATTTAATATAAGAATTTGAGTAAAAAAACTAGAATTATCATAAATTTATTAAAGTATTTTCATTATATATAACGTGATCATGAGTCTAATCTAAAGTAAAATTTCTAAATCTTCAAATTATTAACATAAAAAGCAGGAAAGAAAATCGAAACATCAGACAAATGTAAGGCCATTGCTGGATTCCCTGGAGTCATAGGCTCAGTAGATGGCACACATTATTTAAACATAATTGACGTAATAAAAATTTTGGGGGAACGGAAATTGCCAGAAATAGATCTGGCAATCTCCGTTCCCAACTAAATATAAACTGTAGAGACATGGTGACGTATGTATGGTCAATCAGCCGAAACGAGTGACCCAATATCCATGTACATCGCTGCTATCGGGGGTATATAAGGAAATCTCGGTGTGCATACACCGTGACAGTTAGATAGTTGACTCGATAGAATTATCAGCTGAAGATAAGAATTCGGTAATGAAAGAAATGTTTGATGAAAGAATTGATATTATTTAATATAGTTTTTGTAATGTTTACAATGTATCGCTGTATGAATAAACTAACGGTAGGAGTATGGCACAAGAACCTTCACCAGCATATAAAAGCTTTTCAAATATGAAATTTTTTAAACACCACTCCTTGCAATATGCATATTTACATACATTAAAGAATCACAGTCTTCCTTCGTGGTAGGGAAATCAAAATTTGAATGCTGATTTTTTTTCTGAATCAAATAGGACATTATTTGCTCATTAAAGGGTGTTTGGGATGCATATCTATGTTTCACCGATGTTTATGTTGGATGGCCTGGGTCAGTACATGACGCACCGGTATACCAGAATTCACCACTTGCTGCAATGATACAGAACACCATCTCCTTGGGGATGGTACCTACAGTACAGCCTACGCGGATTCCTCACTTTCCACCCATCACCGCAACCGATTTTTGGGTGGGAAATCACCGCAACCCACCGCAAAATAAGATTGCGGTGGACGTTCAAATCCATCGCAACCCACCGCAATTTTTACTGTCGTGATAGGAGATTGAATTGTCCATCGCGGGTCACCGCAGTTGGTCATATCGCCGCAGGCGCTTGAAGACAAAAACGCGGCGGGCCACCGCAATCGTTATCATCGTTGCAGAATCTTGTATTGGGATACCTGCGATACATTGTAATGTTTCAATAGCCATACTTTAAAATTCGTCCAGGTCCTATTTATATTCCACTTACGGGAGCTAAGGGTCTATTAAATTTAATGTACTTTGACATAAGTATCTTATATTTTGATGTGAAATGCTCTCTATCAACAATACATTTAAAATCTATTCGTTAGTAAAATAGAATATTATACGCAATTGCATTAACTTTAAAAGGGTAATGTGTTACAACGGTTCGAACACTGTCGCTCTTAATAAATGTTACTTGTATATAAATTAATGAACATATCTTTTATTTTATTGTGATTAATTTGGAAATGCTATCTTAGCAAAAAACGAAAGCTGAAATCGTATCTCGCATAGCGGGTATGTCTTATGAATAATGTACAAAAGTAGTGGTCATTAATTCGACAAGTAATGTATAGAATAGGTCATTTCCGATTTTCCTTTATTTATAATAAAATCTTAGAATTTATGTAGAAGTATACTGTCGAAGGACCAGTCCCCGATTAAGACCAGTTTCCGGCTACTACGTTATCAATGGTATTCAAACCATGAATTCATATGTATTCTGTGTATTGCAGACAATCACATGAAAAAAAGATCTCATAAAATCACGTTTCAGAAGACAAAAAAAGTAGTAGCCGGTAACTGATCTTAGCCGGTAACTACTACCAGTAAGTCCGTAGGCACGCGATATGAAAGAAATTCTTTAGAATTGAATTAAACAAATTGATTTCAAGGAAAAAAGAAAAACAAGGACCTATCTTGTTTATACGTTCTTTACAAAAAAAAATCAGTAATTGAAACGTGATTGTCTTATTTGTTTACATGGTTGAAACCAGAGACATACATGTGTATGTATGTCTCTGGTTGAAACCGACCTGTATGAATCTGAATTATTGTCGCAAACAACTTGATCAATCGTGATCGCTTTATATAACTTTTCTTATCTATCTTTTGAATTCGTGCTTTTAAAGTTTACCTTAAATATAGACCATTCCTACGCGTAATACACGTACGCGGCCATCTTCTGATCACGTTACTATTACGGTAGCTATCATCAGCCTAGTCTCATATCATCAACCAAAGACTTTTCAACAAATTTATAAGTCCTTCCATTAGATTACACTATCTACCGGTATCTCTTTTTTCATCATTTGTATCTTTAATAAGTTGTTATGCATTTTTGCGGTCTTGACTGTAATTATGACTGAAATACAGACTATTTGCCATTTGCCTTGATAACATTACTTTACAAAACTTAACGCAAACGGAGATATATCTAATCTTACTGCTAATAATGCGAGTTTTTTTATGACTAATCAGGGACGCATGTTCCTGGAATAATTGACTGTTTAGTACTGATCTATTAAAATTAAATTATTCCAGAGACGTAAGTCTCTGATTATTCCCATGATTCGAGTTTAAAGGGGAAACTTTTTGACCGTACGGTTGAAGTCACGTGATTAAGCTGGGGGCGTGGTTTAACTGGTCGCCGAAATCACCGCTTGTCTCCAGCTCGGGGTATTTGCCTAGAGGCGCTTGGTAATCGGGGTATTGGGTATGCCTGGAAGCGCATGGTAATCGGGAGGTGTGAACATGCTATAGTTTGGTGTAAATAATGTGTGGGATTTGAATTGATAATAGAAAGTACATTCTTTAGTGCAGTAATGAAGATTCTAGTTGTATTTCATTTTTTCATTTTAATTGGTTTTATTACTTTTTAGGGGGTGGGGTGTTTGATGTATTTGTTTGTTTTGATCTCTGTTTGGAGAGTTTTATTTTGAAGGAGTTTGAGGACATAAGCCGATATTTCTCCCGTACTTTACGAAATACACAATTGGGCATAATTCCCTCCCAATATCAATAGGACTGCCAATCAAATCTGTTTCGCCTTCTGTTCAGACTTACTTTCCGAGTCTTTCTATCTAAATATTGAGAATCATCCCACACAACACGATGGCATAGCATTGTCCAGCACTTCTTGTATAGGTCCTCTCTCTTTCTATGCCGGATTACGATGGTGCGGAGGGACGTCTGATTCTGGTCACCACATCTGTCGGTTTCGATCATCTATCACGCAGGGTCATGAAAAGCAGTCTGGGCATTCGTGTTCCCCTTCAAATTGTGGACTGAGAGGCTTCATTGCCAGGCGACTCGGTGTCCACAAGGTCCTCTGTCAAAGTACTATCCAGTCCCAGTCACCGTGTGCAAAAAATGCCTGTTACGCTTGAAGCTTATCAGGTGATAGATTCAAAGTTACGGTGTCCATTGTTGGGTTTTAGAAGCAGAATGATGATATGTAGAAGAGATTCAGATATATTAAAACACTTTCCTTTAAGCTTGTACTGACAGAAAATGGATTGTGTAATAGGTGTAAAACCAGGTTGTCACCTGTGGTCAATAATATCTCAGTCCAGGTATCCTTGGCAAAAGTGAAAGCGACTTTCCAGAAACTGTCGTCCGTATTACGCAATAAACTTACAGGATTTATGTCAGCTGTTTAACCCCATCATCCGTAAGACTATAATTGATACACGTGTATGTTGATTGGAGCAAATCAATTAACATTGCATACACGAGGGAAGTAAAGCATAGTGAATTGATCTTCGTTCTTTCTCAAGTGGCGGATCCATCACTCCCTTTGCCGAGGGATCAAGGGACGAATTTTGTCAAATTTAGCCGAAAATGGACTAAATTACAGGGTATTGGTAGAATTAGGGTCACTGTCAGGGTGGGGGGGGGGGGGGGAGGAGCACCCCCTCCGCTCCTCCTAAATCCGCCATTGTTTAATTAAGTTATTTTTGACAAGTTGATTTCGGTTACGAAGTAGAGTTGTATTCAAGTTCCACAGGCCTAATACTGCAGTTTATTACCTTAGAGATCATATGCGAAATTGTTAAAGGATTTTCTGAAACTTTCAACTCCAGGTTTTGCATAATAGGGTAGTCTCAATTTGGAAATAGTAAAGTAGATGATGATGTTTCTCATCCCCGAAAACAACAATTCATCTGCATACTGAAATTTAAAGTCATATTCCATCTGAGTAACAGTTACAAAAAATCCTCGTTTGTGATATGGTGTGCTGGTTTCTGTCATGGTCATTCTAAGTCTTATACCTATATATAATATATATATGAAATACTTTGTTGAATATTTAACGTAAGTATTAAAGATTTAATTGATTTGCAAAGATATACACCATTTCGACTTAGAGTCGAATCGAGAATCTGATATGGATAACAAGAATATATTATTGATATTGATATTTGCCGAAACATAGACTAGGTTTTGATAGTAGTCTTTGTCTCTGATCCTTATTATCTGATTAATCTGTAATACATAAATACATAATTCATTACTTAGCTTGGGTGACCAAGTTAGGAAAATTCCTTTTCTGTTTTTCCAGAGACATATGTATGTCTGGTTTTTCCAGTGTATACATGTATATGTCTCTGGTTTTTCATATCTTGATTTAAAACTGAAATTCATGATAGACTATAAAAACAAACACGTTTATTAATTTTCAATCACAGCCACCGATCAGATCATTTAACTAAGCATTAATAAAAGCAAATATTGTTTTAAACACTACGCTCATAGGTCATTTTTCTATCTCGATAACTTTTTTTCAGTAGGTAATGGCGGATACGACCGCGACATCTATCGGTAAAGGGCAGATAACTATTAAGTAACTACCCAATCGAATGGTGACAGAGACACAGACTACTGTACTTTGAAAGTAGTCTATCTTTCTGGTAATACGCGATGGTCTATCAAGCGCGTTGCGTTACCTAGAAATTAAGTTGTCGTGTTTGATATGTCATCAGAGACATAGACTTCTTTGAAAGTAGTCTATGTCTCTGATGTCATGCATCGACATAGTGTCACTCGTTATTTCAGTCGTGTAACAGACCGTGGTAATACCCGACCGTGGTAATATGCATGTTCTAAATTTTTAATTTACTTGGGGGTGGAGGATGGTAAATACAAAAATTAAAACATGACAACTAGTTGTCATGCTTTAATTTTTGTATTTACCACCTCCAAGTAAATTAAAAAAATTGGAACATGGCAGTAATACCTGATGGCCTATCACGTACGTGGTGTTTCCTAGATATTTAGTTCTTTTGTTCATTTTGATCAGGGCCTTATATTATTGTATAAGTCCGAAGCCGGCGTGGCCTAGTGGTATCGCGCTCGCCTCCTGGTGGTCGGGAGGCCGGGGTTCGAATCCCGGTCATGTCGGTGTCCTGTCTTTCGGATAAGACAGTAAAACCGAGGCCCCATGTCGTAGTATGCATGGCACGTTAAAGATCCCTCACTGCTTCGGGTGGGTCCGTTGCAAATGTCAAAATTTGTATGCCTTGCATCAGGCAGATGCCGTCACCATATACTTGAAATATTTATGGTATGACGTTAAACAAAAATCAATCAATCAATCATGTTTAAGTTCCTGTTTATATTTTCAGCCGGGAAAATGTAGTAGAGATGGATTTTGATACAAGAAAATCCTATACAGACTTGAGGGTGCTTGATGCTGTCCTGGGAATAACTCCCGTTTTCCTGGCGGAAATTGAATACCCTGTTAATTCAGTATGATTAAATATGACAATGCTCTGTTCACTATTTAGCGCCCGAGGTGGTATATTTAAACCGAAGGGGTCCTGATCTAGTGGTAAAACACTGGATAGTCTAGCCAGAGACATATATATGTCTCTGGTCTAGCACGCTACCAATTTTCTTTTTTATTCTCGAAGTCGGCGTGACATCACACTAAGATCTAAATGAAGATAATCCCCGAAACATTCCGAGGATGACCTGGGGGATAAACTCGGTGTTTATCATAGACCGTAATGCAACTTTGATGAACTATATGATGACTCTCTTTCATTCTTCGAATTTTATATGACCGCGCTTTGCAAAAATGAGATTCAAAATATCGGATTCTTCGTAGACAGCGGTGATAAATCCCGAGACTTATCCCCCAACAAATATGATGCAAATTAGGTAATTTAACCAGTCCGACATCAAGAATAGGGGAACATAAGATGAAAAATATAGAAAACAGTGGCAACGGTCGGCAGACGCCAACTAGCAGATTCAGGGCCATCTCTTCCTGAAAATACATAGATAGTATTTACGTATAGGTTCTCAACATTTTATAATATTAACAAGTTCATTATTAAATATGCATATGTTAAGAGACATATATACTTTATGTAGAACGTATACCCAGAGACATATATACTTTCAAAGCATACATGTCTCTGGTATATCTGACAATTTGTATAAACATTCCAAGTTTTAAGGATGAGAATCACAGCTCAATGACATAACCTGCATCTAACTATTAAACTCAAAACTGAAATTGATGCCGTAGACCGGGAGTGAATCGTTACAACTCTTGAATAAAGATTACTACACTTTTTAGCAGTACGGTCAGGTCATGTGATTACACTTGGGGACGTGCTACCATATCGCCGAAGTCACTGCATGTTGGAGAATACCCGGATACCCGCAGCGAGACGAATGTACCTCGAGTCATTGCGAAGCGGAAAGGTTGTTGACAGGGGAAGCGAAACCCTTGGGGGTTTTACACACAGGTATTGGGTGGTAGTTACCATTGGCAACATACCTGAATTAAGTAAAGGAAAGGGGTCGGACACTTCAAAGTTTTAAGAGATAAAGAGCGAGATATTACAATTGGGGGAGAGGAATAATAAAATTTCTAACTGTCCTCGACGTTAAGTACTTGCATCCGAAACATTGCTATTATTTTCATGATTCTAAATTTATCCCCAACAGGGTATTAGCAGTTTGTCGTAAGTAAAGATATGAACTGCATTACAATAGAAATGTGAGTCTCATATCTCACTTATGATGGATTGGATAAGAGTCTAGATTCAGTGCTATAATGCGAGCTAAACTGAAAATAAGGGAAAGTTATACACGTAGGAAATACATGAACAGAATCTTTATATCATATCAACAGTGCCACCATTATATTTGAGTAAATTACAGTTGATGTATGCCGATTTATAAAACTTTAGTATATGTCCTTCTTGGGAAAATATTTTGAAATTAAAGATAGTGTAACAAAAAACGTAATGAATATGACACATAAAATGTTAATTTTGACGAATATCCGTTTATTGAAATTTTACTCCTTAGGATGAATTTTGACTCGTTGCTCAGAGAAACAGTACGTATACGATTTGCACAGGAGTCTCAGGGGCGGATCCAGAACTTCATGTGCCGGGGGGACCTCACAATTGAGGCCTGAAGGGCCGAATGGGGAGGGGTCCGCCCCTTCCATAGGTGGGGGTTCGGGGGGCTTCCCCGAGAAAATTTTGCAAAAATGAGGCGAAATGGTGCAATCTGGCGTTCTTTTTTGCATTATTCATCAACATTTTCTTGACTTCAAATATTCCGCAAAAACTCTGAAATCGGAAGAAAACGGTCATAATATTTTCGATAAAAAATATCATGTTCACCCCTCCCTCTCTCCCATAGGTGGGGATGGGGTTTTCCTGAGAAGATATGACAAAAATCTTGCAAAATCGTGTGTGCCATATTAGGCCCCTTTTGTTCTAATTCACAGAAATTTTATCAGGCATGGACCCAGATTTTTAGTAGGAGGAGGCGTAAAACTCGGCACAGGGTCTAGGAACTGCCTATAGGTCCCCGGTGGATGTAGGGTAGATCCTTGGTAGGGGGAACAAGGTGCAAAGTCCCCCTCCACGGGAGCTCCTGTATTTGAGACTTTTGGAGATACAAAATACGTTGTGAAAATAAACTATTCTAGAAATGGCTATAAGTGAAAACCATCCTGTACATCGCGTAGCTTCAGTACAAGCGTTTCAAAAATTTGTACTGAAGCTACACGATGTACAAGACGTATTTAAGTAAAATAGTATGGATAAGTAAAATCCATCTTGTACAGCTCGTAGCTTCAAACATTTATAACATTTGCTACACGATGTACAAGTAGCCATACGGTTTCACTCGCCTGAGGCCAAGTGACCGAACATTTGTGCGCTGGATATTAATTTGGATTGCACATATATTTCGCTTCCCTCTGGAAAATATTAAACAGACTATGGTGCCCCCTTCAGCGGGCACTGCCGGGGGGGGGGGGGGCACGCCCCCCCCCCCGCTGGATCCGCCCCTGAGTCTATCAAAGTGTTATCAGAGACCTATATAAAGGTATATAGAGGCACGGGGAAGATTGTATATGTACTGGCATGGGGGAGATTGTACTGGGACTGGCACTGGGACATCTTATATAATGGTGTATACAGGGACTCTATGTCTCTGGTGTTATAAGGCGGGGCCTTCTGTGCAACATGTGGTCTCCGCTAACAATAAATATATATATTTAAAAGCAAGCTTCCCTGATAAAAAGTGCTCTTATTTATGTGCTTCTGTAAGAAAATGCAAATGAGGGCATTGCTATACATGCAATTTCCATGATATATGGCGATAAAAAGACATGACGATATCGCATATCAATACAATGTTAAATTGAAAGTTTAAAATATTTATTTTTGCAAACTATGTTATAAACAAGTTTACAATAATCCATGTCTAAATTTTCAAATTAATACAAAGCCTAATAATTGCATTGAGTAGCGATGATTTTAATACCAGACTCGACGATTGCGATGGGTCGCGGTGGGATTGCGGTGGGTTGCGGCGATTGCGATGGGTCACGATGGTTAAGTACGGGTCAGAGCATTTGCCATGGCTCTTGGATATGGAAAGAGAGATAGATTGCGGTGGTTCGCCGCGAAAAATCACCGCAACGGTTGCGGTGATTTTCCACTATAAACTTAAACTGTCCGCGGCGGCAGAGCGGAAAATGTGTAATCCGCGTAGGCTGTACTGTACCCTCTGCCTGGGTATGTATATTGATCATTCTTGTTGAAATCATTTTGAAATATATATCAATTTCAGGAACTTTCATATTTTCCTGTAATGTATGTATATGCAAGTGAATATATAAACTTAATAGGATGAAAGTTGCCAGTTTGAAAAAATAATTCGTGCTGTAATGAAAAAAATTATAATGACGTTAAATTACACAAACAAGGCAATTCAAAATAATATCAAACAATGTAAGTAACTCTTAATTTATAGTTCACTACTGACTCCATACAGAGATTTTGGAAACCGTACAAGAGATGAAAAAACGTACAAGTGGGAACATGCAGCCACTAGAACAACAATTGAGTGTGTTTTTGGTCTCCTGAAAGGTATATGATTAAATATTATTAATTAAGTCAATGGCAGTACATCAAACCAACTACCGATGTTCCTGTTAATACATGATCTAAACAACAATTAGAAATTTTGTGTCAAATATCCCACCCTTATCCCTTTTCTCAAACTTTAAAGATTGATACCACAATGTGAAAAACTTTGATACCATGTGATCCAAATGTGGTCATCATATGATAATATTTGTGAGATTTCTGAAGCATATTTCAATTAATCACATGGTTTGAACCCGCATTTTAAACAAGTTTTTGATCGCCAAGAAATAAATGTCGCCCACTGGCAGCAATTATTAATATCAAAACTAAAAAATGTTGTTAATATGGCAAAGTCCAGCGGCTTCTCTCTGAAAAACTCTGAAAAATATCTCAACTTGATTTAAAATCAAACTTAATCTCTGACTCTTCATTATAAACTATATTACCAAATACCCACGTTTAAAATATCTATACAGATGACTGAAAACCAAAGCGCCACAGATGGATGGACACAATGACGGAATGGTAGGGACTAATGAAAGGTTAGTATGGAAACTAGAAAACTGACAAAGTGAGAAGGACCCCGCAGGATGCCTGTCACCATGACCATGACATTAATTTGGTACCAGCTGAAAGATCTTGTCATAAGGTTAGCAGGTGTCTACTTCTAACAGTTCAATAGTTATGGTCAATGTTAAAGTTTTTCAGTGCAGGTCAAAGGTCACCATCAAGGCCATATGATCAGAACTTTAAGTACCAGCAGAAAGGTCTTGCTATAAGGAACACACAATCCAAATATGAAAGCTCTATCTGTGACAGTGTGTTAGATACGGCAAATGTTAAAGGTTTTGCTGACGGACAGACAGAGTGATCACTATATGATACCACTTATGAAATGGGGCCTTAAGTATATGGTAATTCAAATATTAAATTTGTACTTGTAGGTTGAATGCAAATTTTGCTCCTGAATATATAAAAAGAGAGATGATGAAATATATTTGGCAAAAGATCAAAAATTCTTTTTATAGGCAAATGGAGGAGACTGAAATGGCTGATTTATCTGTAATGAAAGATCTATGCTTATATATAATGGCAGCTTGTGTCCTACACAACTTTGTGATCTCAGCAGAGAACATTAGTAGAGAATATGATGTTGACGTTGCTTCAGTAGATAATTATACCATGTCTGCTGGATCACAAAAAACAGATTTAATCAAAAATTTGATTAAGTTAACTTCAAATTTATAGTTAAGAAAAAGAAAACAGACTTATCAAATATAAAGTAAACACTTAAAAAACTTATTTTTTAGAAAACTCCCTCCCATACAACATTAAGAATCTTTTCATTAAATCACACTTCCTATTTTGAACTTCTTTTTGCTCCCTCATCATTCTTTCCTTTCTCTCTTTCCTTTCTTCCCTCATTTCTTACAAAAAAATCTAAAATATTTTCATTCTTCCTTTTTTTGTTCTTTTTTTATGTTTCCTACTCAACCTCTTCTACATCTGCTGATGACAGTGTACAAATTGGTCGAATAATTGGGTTACCACCCATGACTTCTTTCATTTCCTCTTAGAAGGCAAAGCTCCTCCTTCCATTTTCCATTAACAAAGTATGTATGGCAACAAATATTTTCTGCATATATTTGGGAATTAGATTGAAATCAAATAATCAGTATGATAGGAAAAAAATAAAACTGAAATTTACTTTACTATGTCTGGTTATATCAAGAGTATACCTATTTATCTCAGATTGACTGATTCTTGTTTAATATCCTTCCATGATTATTGCAAGTATGAAGTGACAGCATTTGTCCAATGCATTGCACAGAAATTTATACCTTTGTATTGATTTCTACAGTCTAATCTGAAAAACGGGACACCCATGTGGCCATAGTGGGAATTGAACCTGGAACTCTCAATAACAATGTGAGACCCCAAACCGCTGGTCACACTAGGTCATTTATTTAAGAATATGATTACGTAATTCACAAGTATGTCCATGTAAACTTTATAGGATATTTCATTACAAGCAGATTTGCAATGAGAGGCTTATAAAATCTAGCATTAAATTTTTACTTCTTTATACTTGTTCTCCAACTTGGACCACAAATTCTATAATTGGTCCCAATTGTCTTCAAAGCTTAACATATTTTATTCCATTACTACACGTGTTTCGGCATTATGATCCTCTTCAGGTAATGATGCATGATAATACAACAAGCAAGTATATATACACATATTCTTAGATAATAATGATAATAGTAGAATATCAGATAAAGTATATAGTAAGTATTTTAACAAAAGTATCCTATATAATATCTCGTTCCACTACGTGGGATGAGGCTATGTTTTGTTAAGGGAAGGTTTATATTTATTGATTAAACCTTGCTCTTTGATCGTAATGATTGAATAGTTGTCCGTTTTGGTATATAGGCATAACCTTAAATTTGCCATTACTACAGTGGTGAAGGTGTTTGCTCACAAATAAAACTCGGTTTTGTGAGTGTTTTATATTGCTTTTATGTAAAGCTACTCTGTGATTTAAACATTGTGTTGACCCAATATATTCTTCTTTACATTTGTCACATGATATGACATATATTACATTTTTAGAATTACAAGTTAGTTTTCATTTTACTAGGAAATGAATGTTACAATTTTTGAAAATATACACATTTCCTTCCATAATTATATCACATACATTACATTTTTTATTTATATATATATATCTACTTTTTATGGATCATTAAGTGATTTAATTATTAAAGATCTCTATCATAATTATGTGAACTGTGAAAATTAACCGTTTTGTATGTGTGGTCCCCAGATGGACCAGCCTTTCCAAGACAAGCTGGTACTGGAGAAGATCCAGACATGTCCTGCTATACTGTTTTTTTTTCTGAAATTTTCAACATTATTGATAAAAAATAAATATAAAAAAGTACATAATACAATGCATTAATATTTCACATCAACATGTAGAATTTCATGTACATATATATGTGTAGTACATTTATTTTTTATGTAATGTACAGTCAATGATATCTTGGCAAATTCATATGATAAAATTAATTGACCATACTTGTTCATACAGAGGTGCATATGCTCATCTTCATCTTGATATGTTAAATATCTTGTAACTACAAGACGGACAGACGGACGCTGGACAAAGTGATCCCCACGTGCTGCTCTTCTCTGCATGTTACACAGAAAAGTGAATAGTTTATTATGAACAAAGTGCAAAATAATACAATGTTTACAAAGTGCCGGATTGCAAAAGTCAGTTAAATATAAAACACATTAAGCACAAATAGCTGTTTGATTTCTGCATCAGTGTTTCCTAAGACCACCTGACATTTTCAGTAAAAGTTGGCTCGGTCCGGTAAAATTGGCTTGGTTCGGTAAAATTTTCATTATTATTTAACTGAAATATGAAAATTTATTGGACAAATGCCATGCAACACAGTCTGCATTGAAATTTACTCCATAATACTATTGTGACATTGCCTTCAGCATATTGATTCCCCATATGGAAATATCAAATTATTAAAAGATGTATATAACCTCTCTACATTTCTTCATTAATACAATTTAGCAGTGTGTAAAACCTAAAAAAATATCTTTCTACATATTAGCTGATAAATTATCCTCAACTTTATATCTAGGTTTAAATTAATCATGAAACCAAATACAAAAAACTGGAGCAGTCTTCACAGCAGAACTTATACCCCTCCTTACTTTTAGTCATCTGTAGAAGTCAAGGTCACAAGGTGCAGAATGTCGATACAGACAGAATAGATCTTGCCACAAGGAATACACGAGTAATATGAAAGTCCCATCTCTTCTGGTTCAAAAGTTAAGGTTAAGTTTTTTTGGACAGACAGATGAACGGACAGACAGACTGACAGACAAGGTGATTGCTATATAGAAGACTGGCATACTTTTCAATTCTCTTCATACAAACTCTGTGACAAATCAAGTGCTATTAGAATATTCCCATTTTCTCTATATAATAGTAAAACTGAAATATCGTCCAACTGACAAGTCTGGTTGTAGTGAGGCAGTCCGGTAAATAATCTTAATTTTCTGGACCGATTATTCAGTGTTTTCCAGAAGTGATTTCGGTTTAAAACTAACTTCTAATGTCATCATGATGTACATGTACATTTTACTTTCAGTCTTATAAAATTGCTTCAGTCTGGTGAATTTTCCTAGTTTATCAGACCAAATGCCATGAAAATATTCATACAATTTCATATTCACTGATAAAATATGCATACCTACACACACCAGTTGATGACATGAAATTAATCTATCAACTGAATATATAGTCATCTGCCATGAATTTGTGACTTTGTATAGTGCATTCTAGCAAAATCAGAGCAGATTCTGGAATTCATGAGAAAAGTGAATATAGCCAGGCCAAGCTACATCTCTTCTTCTTCCTCTTCCAATACGAAGTGAACATTTGTAATCTTGAAAGTAAGAAAATTCCATGTAATTTGTCCTATGTACAAAATGTCAAAAGCTGATCATTATATTTCATCTCCATTAATTACTATGGGAGATAATTAGCTAGTACATAGATGTAAGAGGCAATTAATATATGAAATATGACATAAAATTAACAAAACCTGGCTGACGGCACTGTATATTGAATCAAAATATAGATCTAACCTTATTCATTTATTCTCCTGATATCCACATCAGACAGAAACGAGAAAGTTTTCCCCGACTTCCCTGCAATGTGGATCTTTTACAGGGTTACGCCATTCTGCTCTGCCATCCTAATACAGATACAGTGTTTCTGATGTTAAAATTAAACAGTTAACCTTAGAGTACTGTAGATCTATTTTGTATTATTTTATGTTACCACTTACGTCTTGCGTGATGTACATATCCACAACAGACAGGCGGCAAATCCTGTTGACGATAAACGTTGAAATTCAGCACATTTAAATCATACAATTAGAATCAATTTCAATAAATATGAACTAGTAGTGTGATCAAAACATCAACGCCCTTTTCTACAATTCTACTCTCACTTTGCTGCTTCTAAAAAGAAAATTGGACCTGAAACAAATAAAATAAAATCCAGGTTAAAAATTGTGATAAAATGCATTACTGACCGGTATTTGTATTAAATACAGATAATTTACTGATTTCTGAACTTGAAGTCAGACATGATGGATCGAGTTGGATTGTCGTTTCAAGGTGTTCCACTCATTCCAATCCGATGGGACAGCGCTTTCCATTTACACAAACATCCGGAACAATTCTACAAATTAAACGCACCCCTAAATAAATAATGAGCTTCGAGTCCGATATCATCGGTTAGGCAGCACTTGTGTACTATGAGTTAGAAACGACGTTGAACGTTAGCAACCTTATGACGTCATAAAAACGTTATTTGTTCTTTACGTCATTTTTGTGGGAATATGTTTTATTTCCTCCCATAACATTAGGACAGCAGTTAATGCGACGAAGTCCATTAATACTTTATGCTTATATAAATCCAGAAATATATGTATTCTATTAATATCTCAGAATATTTCATGCAATAATTTAATCATTGTACTAGATCTATATCAAACCACAGACGCTTGTTTCTTACACGCCCATATACATAAACATAAACAACAACAAAATGTGTCCTACTAATTTTCATGTGAAAATAGGTCACCACCTCTTCCAATGTTATTTCGTCAGTATATAATGATTATTGACTTGAAATCAATGTTACTAAATAGAATAAAGGTTTTTCTATCATGCCACATAATAATATTTACCCTTCCATACCTCAATCGGTAGTATCTGATCTGAGTATGCATAAAATGACTTTCTTAAATTATCCCTACTTCTGGTTTAAAGTGGTCTCTAATGTGTGGTTTGTTTCGCGTGCTCTAATTGGCTAATGGTACGCAGTAACGTTAAGGCACTCCACGACGTCATTGACATTATTTAGTCTATATTGAAAACCGCATAAAAAATATAATAAATTATTTCTGCAAAAATGGTGAAAATGCAAATTGTTTAACAAGTTTACTTTTTCACACATTAAAATTTTATCCCTAGTTGTTTGCAATCACGTGACTGCAATATATAGCACATGTAGAATTAACAACAAACATTCAACAAGTGCAAGGGCATATTGCCCAATTTGGTAAGAAAAGGATTTTATGGTGGAATCATCCTGGATGAGATGACAATACAAGAGGACCTACAAATTGTAAATAGTAAGGATGGTCCATCACTCTGTGGTCTTGTTGATAGTAGTGAGGATGTGAAAAGGATGAACATGTTGACAGGTGGAAAGATGCTGGAGAGTCTAGCAAACATGTACAACAATATGTATCCAATGGGTTGAATGGTTTTCGATGGCCTTTTGCAGATTACCAAAACCGCCACGCAGACCCATCGGAAATATTTTAACAACGTGGAAAAGCATTGATGCACTGGAAGATTATGGATTTATACCTGTATATTGTGGCATGGATGGTTCTTCAAATAACAAAGCTTTTCTGAAGATGCACTTCACAAGTGATTCTGTTGCTTCTCAAATGACTGCCCCGTACTACAGAAACCCTACAAAAGAAATCATTCTCATTATGGACCCATGCCACTTAATAATGAAGATTCGCAACAGCTTGTTGAGCAGTGGATTCTTTGAAACACATCAGCGTCTTCTCGCAATAAACAATAAGGTAATTATATGAAAAATGTGGGTGGGTGCTTACAACTGGGACCGATCAAACAGATTCCGTTCACATTATAAACTAACTGATGAACATATTTCCCAAAAAGTTCCCAAAAAATGTGAAACAAACAGGCCTGTGACTGCTTGCTTGAAGATATATCAAATCTGATGGTTCAGTACTCTTCAACACTTACCTAAACCGCACAAGAGGAATCTGGTGGTGTGATAGAGCTCCTCAAGCGTGCACGCTTAATGGTCAGGTTCTTCAGAGATCCAAGGACCAGAATAGACAAAGAGGATACACATCTTGTGTCATTCAGGGAAGTGTATGGTTGGTTTAAGGCATGGGAAAATGACAATTCTTGAGACAAAGATGTACATAAGAGACATAAATACTTGTTAACAATAGAGACCAGGAAAGATATTGACTATCTCTTTCGTGGTTTTATGTCAATTGTGAAGTTCTGTGTGGATCAGCTGAGGAGTTATGTTGTTCCAAACCGTATAAATAGCGACATTATTGAAAATGTCTTTTGTCAGGAAAGGTCATCTATCATGGTCCTACCAAAAATCCAACCTACAATGAATATAGCATATTCAATATTTAATAGCATTATTTTTGGTCAAACAACAACATCTAAAAATAAAATGTGGGTGGTAAAGAATCAGCAAAACCATTTGCCCTTCCCCTTTGATGTTACCCTTTTCCCGAGTCGTTCTGTCTTTTGCCGCTGCAACCTATAAATCATTTCCTTACGAAATTCATTGTTGCCTATTCGACAGAATCTAATCGACGAACTTCAGATTTTACATAATAAAAGCAGCCCAAGACAAGACATGCACCTCTTTGCCGGAATTTTTATTTTGACGTCATTGCTTAAATTGTGACGTCACTATCTTGTCCTTTACGTCAAAATGAAAACTCCGGCAAAAAGTAACACGTCGGGTCTTGGGACCGCTTATTTCATGTAAAATATGAAGATCGCCTATTACAATGTCTTCAAATAATTCCTTTAAATTTGATTTCATGACGTCAGCCTTCACAGGTATAGTCTTCTCTTCTGAATAATTAAAAAAAACTAAACAAATTGTTTCCAGCTGATAAATAGTTCTTGGTCACTGGTCAATGACTCTTGACTCTTTTTCATGCAATCAGATCTATGAAATAGAAAGTTTCCTTAGTTTGTCTTGTACTTCATTTTCATTAAAGTCAGACATCTCATCGTCATCATGTCCATCAGAGTTCTGTGATTGGCATGTGTCAGCAAACCTGTAACTTTTTCGTAGAGGGATTCTGATGTACTTGTGTAATAATTTGATTTGCAACAGTGATTACTGTCATCAAAATTACTTAAACATTTAGAATTTTCTTAGAATTTACATACATTACTGTTATGTTTGATGACAGCTGATGGAATGAAGTTTAGGATTCGAAGATTTTTCTTTTCTCTGGTCCTACCTATGGCTAGACCAAGCTGCACAGTAGTGAAAATATTGTTGCTGTCAACCTCCACTCGATCTAAGGTTAATCCAAGAGCTCTGTGGATTGTTATGCTGAATGCCAGACATACTGAAATTTTATTGCCAGTGGCAATTACTCCGTCCTGAATTGAACTAAAACCAGAAAAAGTCATCAAATTCAATTCTCTTGAAAATGTATGAAAATAAAGAAATATGGAGTTGGTGGAGAGTTTGGTTACTTTTCTGTGCAATCCATTAACTAATATATCACTTAAGTTTTTTAATAACATGACCAGACTGTCAACATTTAAAGGTCATAGGAAGAGATTCGTTGTTATTCATTGTTAGTTAACTTCATTTTTTAGTTGTTTCTTGTAACAAATGTTTAACCATCAGACTCTTTAAAGAAAAACATGTGTATCTAACAATTGTACCATGTTTCTGTTATTATTCCTATTATATTATATTATACTCTTATTTCACGCCGAGATAATTGTTGCTACGTAAACAAAGACCGGCGCGATTGAGACTCATCTCTATCTACGTCACAACAATAGGAAAGATAACTCTAGTGAAATAAATATTTTTTTCATTGTGGTAAATGAAAATGTCGTATTTCAAGCAAGTGATTTTCACGAAACTTATTAACGGTAATATTAATAATCAGACAATTATTTATCAAAATGAAATCTTTTATAAATTTAAGGAGATACCTCATAGATTAACTTTTAATAATCTAAACCCAATATCAATTATACAGCTATAATCTATAATTAAAGAAATAAGTAAATTGACAAATAACAACAATAAGTTCTATCTGTAGAGATGTGATAATAAATAGAGCCAATAGAGAGCGAGATCCCCAAGTCAAAGCTTCTTACGTGATAGTCGAGTGCCGCAGTTTGGGTCCAAGTCGTGATCTGACCGGCCTTACGACCGCTGGATCTTTTATACGAAATCTCCTCTCTTTTTACGAGCGGTACTTAAATTGAGATGACATTTATTTAGTACTACAATAGTACAAATCTATTAAATTATAAGTTATCTTGTCCCTCTAAGTGGCGGTGATTTCGGTGATTAGTCCCATGTATAGTTTCTTGGATTTTTATAAGTTTTTCATGTCCCTCCAAGTAAAGATGACTCCGGTGAAAAGTTCAATGAGTAGGTTTGGAATGCAACGTCGTAGTTACGGTGTTCAGATAAACAGTCTGTCCCTTTACCGGATCATATCCACGTTACGAGGCGGATCCAGGTAGCGGTATAAGATGGCTATCTTACACAATGTGCAGCCTATACTTGCACTAATATTTCCGGCAAAGGTACATCAAAGTTTTTATTCCCAATAGACGCCCGTTTGAAGAAAATGTGGGAAACAAACTTCAAGACGGAGGGGTACATGGCGTCAAGTTACTCGAAACAGAACGGGAATTTCCACCAGAGCAGGTGCTGCCTCCGATCAAAGTCCGTGAATCTCTCTTTCTACCTTGTGGCAAACGAGTGCACCAGTCAACATGCATTGCATTTCTTAAAATACTAATAGCATTTAAAATATAAATAACTTAGGTAACAAATTAGGTGACAGATTATCATCCTCATATGCTCATATGTTTCATTAGGCCTAATTCACATATTTTATAATTGTTCATTCTACTTCACTTCTAATCTTTCAACGGACACTAGGATAAAATTTTTGAATTTCGTGTTAGCCGCCATTTAGTCTTAATTTCAAACTTCTTCCTCTGGTTAAGGAGCACCCCAAATGAGTAAAATAAGGATCTATTTTAGGGAGGGGGGCAGGTCGCGCAGTTGGTAGCGTGCTCGCTTCAACCCAATGCGACCCGGGTTCGATTCCGGTTGTGGTACGTGAGATGGTGGGACTGTCACCAACCTGGCTTCATGGGTTTTCTGGGTACTCTGGTTTCCTCCAACACAAACGACACCAGTACGCCAAGAACGAGCAAGATTTACATAAGTTATTAACTTGTTTCTTATTCGTTGTAAAATAAATCAAGTTTAAATTTTTTTATTATTTTAGGTTTTAAGAACATATGTACAGCAGTAAGAATATATTAATAGTATATGCCAAACACTAAGGGCCAAATATCAGATACGAGTAACTAATAAAGCTAAAAATATAGGCCAAAATTAAAATGTATAAAAGAAGTGTGTGGTAAAATAATGATTATATTGTTTTGGGTCAGCAGCACCAAAGTTGCATGAAAAAGAGTAATAATGCTTAGTTAAATGGGCTGATGGTGATGGGGCTAGCCTCATTGCGCCTGGGCCACTATCTTGATTGATTGATTGATTTTAGTTTAAAGTCACATCACGAATATTTCACGTATATGGTGACGGCATCTGCCTGATGCGGGGCATACAAATTTTGACCTTTGCAACGGACCCATCCGAAGCAGTGAGGAATCTTAAACGTGCCATGCATACCAGACATGGGGACTCGGTTTTTACTGTCTTATCCGAAAGACAGGACACCAGCATGACCAGAGCGGAAATCGAACCCCGGCCTCCCGATTAGGAGTCCAGCGCGATACCACTAAGCCACGGTGGCTTGCCACTATCTTGAAACTATATTCACAAGAGCTGTTGGGGGAAATATACTTTGTAGGGGAATTTATAATATGTTGGGGATACGTGACATCTAATCCAAGACAGATATATGGATCTAACGTGTAGGGGACACTTATCATCTAATTCTAGGTAGAGGGTAATTTCTGAGTGGGGGCAGTTTGTCCATGGCATGGCAAGATAAAGCTGTTTTGGAGGGCAGAGATCTTATTCAGTGTGTAGGCTATCCATAAATAAGTGGATAGATGAATAAATAAATAACTAACTAGCTACTCAAGGTGGTTATATAAAATCGTATAGGGAAGTTTGATTTAGTATGGGATTGCATTGCTTAAATGCAACATAACTAACTTAACTAAAGCCTCTGCACAGTGTATATGTAGAGGTATAGTGTGTTTTGAACACAGTTTTACTTAATATGATACAACAATATAATCATTATATATTTCCCAATATTATTAGGTCTAGTTTGTGGGTAAAAAGTAGTACATTACTGTTACTAAGCAGTGTGGTGGAAATTTCTACAGGTCAAGTATGCGGAACCAATGAGAAAATGTTAGTCAAATGGATTGAAAATATATATGATTTGGATTTTTAGCCATGGTTGGCTGTAGCACACTATTATTGACTTCAAAATGTTGTTTACCTTGTCATAGTATTACTACACAATCACGAATCATGAAAACTACAACTTTTGAATTAAGAGGCGTGGAGCTTTCATTTGGGACCTTGACCTTGGAGTTTTACCTCCTTTTCTAAATCTTTAACCTTGGCTATAACTTTTGAACCAAGAAGGGTTTGGCTTTGAAACTTCACACGTGAATATTTTGTGATATCACGATATTATACATATAAAAGGTCAACCCCTATTTTACAAAATAAATTTCATGACAATTAAAGCCAATTTTTCTATCAGTGATCATGTAAAAGCACCTTCAATATAAAAAATTCCATAGTTGTTATTGTATTATATCTATATTTTATGAACGCCACCCAAATATCAATTATCGTATTGACATATAAATCACATCATACTTCCATAAATACAATCCAGTAAAATTCTCAAAATTTTAAGCTTTTATTATGCCATAGGGCATAAAAAATTAATCAGAATTTATAAAGACTTTCTATTCTTCTGCTTATACTGCTTTGTGGTGTCGGAAACCAGATATACATGTATAGGGGCCAAAATAAGTGAAAAAAACAAAAACAAAACAAACAAACAAACAAAAAAGACAAAAACAAAACAAACAAAAAGGCATATAATTACCAGTGAAGGCAATCGGACATCTTGCATGCTCTCGCTCTACTAATAATTCTGTTATGAACGTACGTCATATACGATATAACAATAGGAATAACAATACCTTCCCCAGATATTCACCTGGGTATTACATGCAATCGTTAAAACAACAAACCAATTAAGGCCGTTACGTAATGTCGTCATATATGAATTAACACCAGGCATAGTTCTATACGTCCCATTTAACACCGCCTTATGAAATAAGCATATAGTGTGAAGTGGTTATTTTAAATACACAATAATGACCTAATTGATAATTATATTTTTATTGCATAATTTTAGAATAGATACGTTATATTGCATTGTACTTGTGTGAATTGTCATTTTGTTGGATTGTTTAATGTCCGACATAGCAGAATAATTAAATGCGCATGCGCAACTTTTTCAACACATTTAAAACCAGGCTACGATAGGGCAGAGGGGTAGTTGCATATCCCTTTAGATATATACGTCCCTGATGACTGTAACTAAACTGTTTTAGGGAAATAAATTAATATAAGCGCTAGAAGCTTCTTTTCATATCCCTTGATATAAAATGTTATTTACGAATTTCCCTAAATCCGTACAAACGTTTGTATAAACATATTTCTTTAATTATGTTGTTTTAACAATCACCATTAATATTTAATTATTACATGTGAGTTCCTATCTCGCCTTAGTAAAATTTCCATCTCGCCTTAGTAACTATATAGTTTTCTCATATATTTTTACCTGGAATCCACAGCTAAGGCGAAATGGGAACACACTTAATAGATTATATATATACATGTAGCTTGAACCGGGTATTGAAAGGTGACGGACTCCGAGATTTTAAGATCAGTCTGTGGTATATCGGAGATATGAGGCCACAAGCGCTAGAAGTACGCTTCTTTTCAGATCCCTTGATATAAAATGTTATTTATGAATTTCCCTAAATCCGTACAAACGTTTGTATAAACATATTTCTTTAATAATGTTGTTTTAACAATCACCATTAATATTTAATTATTACATGCGAGTTCCTATCTCGCCTTAGTAAAATTCCCATCTCGCCTTAGTAGTTTTCTCATATATTTTTACCTCGAGATATGAGGCCACAAGCGCTAGAAGTTATTCAAACTGCTTACTCTCAACGGGCTAATTATTTTGAAATATTTTCTATAAATGTTTTGGACCATGCATGAAATGTGTTACGAATGTGTACATACTGTGTTATTTGCTTGGGAGAATTTTTCTGTGATCGTTTTGTGTTGTTACGCATGATATGTGCTTCAAATGGGGACATACTGTGCACTGTGCTTGAAAGGTGCTATACGAGTCTGTGCAGAGAATGTGAAATATGAACAATGAATTTATTGATTTGTACATTAATGACCTTAAACCTAATTACTTTTAGAATCAGTACATTTAAAATCTATTATCTTAAAGACGTTCTCGAATGAAATATCAAAATAAGATTACAAGGAAGAGTCAGCAGAGGACGCTTAATCAATTGTTAAACTGTACAATATTATTTACATTTTACAACGTTTAATGTTATTGAGATTTGTTCGATAGGTTATGTATATTATTGTGATGTAAAAATAATGTCAACCTATATACCTCTTACTTTTTAAAATTGTATTATGGAGCTGGTTTCATTGGAAAGAAATTTGCATGTTTACACTCCTTCAAATAACTCCCACGACCTTGTAACCTTATTCATAATACTATGGTGAAACAGATATTTACCTGTATGGAGAGGTGTTATACGAAACATTAAGATCACCTAATTCATAAACATATGTACACTGGTATAGAAATGTGGTAGTGTGAAAGTGATGTACGATCATTAATATCTTTTTGTCACTTTTGTGTATCTATTCCTAAATATTGTCTATCATACATTTCATTATAATTGTTTTGTGAGTTTAATAAGTTAATTCCTAAATATATATATTTCCATTTACTGATATCTGATTGGCTTTTACGTTATTTTGCGGGAAATTAGCTGTGTTTAGATTTACATTGTTGAGATCAGGTGAATGAATATTCTGTACATCTATAGTGAAATTTGGATTATAACGTGGAGTTTAAGCCGCTTTATTTACAGGACGTTTGTATTAATTATTCATTTGCTTATTTATTGTAATTGTAATGTTTTACATATTGATTTTAATTATTCAAGGTCATAATTGGAAGAAATTCTGAATGAGTTTATTTTTTATATATCTCTTGTATAATTGATCATGAGTAGTTTTGAATGTATTATAAAGGTATTTTCCTTATCAGTTATAGTATAAGAAGTCAGAAGTAGACGTTTGTTTGGGATGTATCAACTCTTTCCCATAGTTTGGTAAGGGGAATAAATCTTACATATTATTTTACTTTATAAGGTTTAACTTAAAAGGTTGTGACTTGTAATGTTTGTGGTGAAACTTAAAACGCATGAAAAAATTTATATTGATTAGTATTTTCATGTGTAATGCTTGAATCATTTTTAATTGTCAAAGTATAATATTTGTATCGTATTTTTAATATATGTTTTGTGTGAAAGTAATATTTTCATTGTAGACAACTATATTGAATGGTATGTAATATATTGTTATTAATATATTGTAGGGTTGAATATCCTCGTCAATGTGAATAAATGTGGAAAAGTCACCAGTTTGTTCCCTAATCTTTATATTGGATAAATAGTTAATATCCTCACTGTTACAAAATGGAGCCCACATAGGGACTGGTGATGTCATATGGTAGGACAGATACCGACCAGAAGAATGATGAAGCGCATTAATGACTCTTTTCAGGAGTTTTGTTGATATTGACTCATTTTCAATTTCATTACTTCCTGTGTAAACAAAGTGACTGGTGCAAGGTGTACATTTGTATGTTCAAGTCTGACTGATTCCCGTTAAATGAAAGAACTTTCCTGTGATTTTATTAGACAGAAAGTGAAACAGAACTACTTATAAGAACATTGATTCAACAAACCATGTGTATATTATGAATGTTATGGTTATGAACATTGTCTTAGTTTAGGCATTATGAAAATGTATATAGACACGTACATGATGGTATGGTTGATTATACTTAAAAAAAATTGCCTTAGTTAAGAAGTATATATAAGGTACACAAATTATTGTATGCCTAGAACTGAATATTCATATAGTAAATGTGTGAGCCACAATCTATTAATCATTTAATGTATGGTATGGTATTGTATAGTTCACCTTTGCATCTGACATCATGGAGAAAAGAGCTTATATAGTATGGTGAAATCATTGAAATGCTCTAATACAAAATATGTTTATGGTTTATATGTTCAGAAGTATAGTATAAAAGGAACTTGGTTTAAATCATATTAGATCATCTGTATGCAGCTGATCACTTAATAATTGATACATGCATAATATACTATACATTGTTGTTATTATCACATATATTATTGCGATCAATGAATATTCCGTATCAGAAACTTCAACACATTCAGAGGACAGTGACATTTCACAGACTTTGTATCATATTCCTCGTGTTTCAATATTCCCTGGAAATCCTAAAGGTGCAGTGACATTCGACCTATGGCGTTACGAAATACAGTGTCTGATAGGTCATTTTAATGAATCAGTTATACTCCATGCTATTAGGCGCTCATTGAAAGGTGAAGCAAGTAAAGTGTTTTTATGCTTAGGACATAGTGCTTCAGTTCAAGATATTTTATCAAAATTGGACAGCATATATGGTAGTGTTGAACGAAAAGAGTCTCTTTTATCCGAATTTTATTCTGCATATCAAAAACCACATGAATCTGTTGTTGAATTTAGTTTAGTTACAAGATATTATTAGCAAAGTACATCTCATTAGTCCATTAGATAATCATGAGAAAGACAATATGCTAAGGAATGTATTTTGGCATGGTCTTCATACATCTTTAAAGGATATATCAGGACACAAGTTTGATGCAATTGGAACATTTAACAAGCTATTACTAGCTATTCGTGAATTAGAATTCAGTCGACAGTAACGAAATACTACTACTCATCAACAACAAACAATTATAAAAACAAAAAGAAATAACTCTGTAAAATCCACTATACCACAGTCCAATAGGAAATCATCTGATCAACAAACTATTATGGAATTGAAGCAAGCAGTTAATGATCTTAATATTAAACTCAGTGAGTTAAAACAACAGAAAGAATTGCATACTTACCATGGGTTACTTCAAAATTCTTACCATCATGACAACACTTACCATTGTGCTAATCCTTATTATATGGACCAAGAATGTGTGTGCTTTAGATGTGGTCAACATGGACACATTGCTATTGGATGTAGAGTTATTATGGACCATAGTAGGAAGGCACGTACCTTATCACACATTAATAATTGGAAACCGTGTCATCAACAAAGATCAACTGCCAGAAATCATTTGTTAAAGGAAGTAGTTGGTGATAGCAATGAAGTGAGTGTGAACATTGACGGCAGACAATGCAAAGCTCTGCTTGATACCGGCTCAACTGTATCAACAATTGGACATTTATTCTACCGAGACCATTTATCTCACTTACCATTGGAGCCATTAGACAGAGTATTACAGATTGAATGTGCAGATGGTTCTCCATTACCGTACTTGGGATACATCAAAGTGGATATAAATGTAGATGGTGTCTCATTTAGGGAGATCTTACCTGAATGTTGTTTCTTAGTAGTCAACGACACATATTACAATAGGAATATTTCTGTACTTATTGGAACTAATATACTTACCTGTTTGATGGACCGTGAAAAAGATCTCCATGGAATTAGATTCTTACAAGATGCTAACTTACATACGCCCTGGTATCTTGCTTTCCGTTGTTTATCTTTGAGAGAAAAAGAACTTGCAAAGAATCATCATCGATTAGCATATGTTAAGTCAGCTGAAAATCGCAAGATTACTATACCTGCAAATGGTGAGGTGATCATCAATGGATATATGGATAAGAGTATGACATACCAACCTGTTTGTGCTATTCTTCAGTCAACTAAATTATCATATTTACCTGAAGATTTTGATATCTCGCCTACCTTAATTGCTTATGACCATCAACGAATGAGTACTATTCCTGTGCATATTACTAATATAACAACAAGAACCATAACCGTTCCACCAAAGGCATTACTTTGTGAAATCCAAGCTGTTGATGTCGAGGAGTTTGAACCATCATCTAAGTCAATTATAAATGAAATCGAGATAGAAACATCTGATCTTAGCAAAAAACAACTACTAGAAGGAGTGGCTCTCATCAATCCTTACAAAGATATATTTTCAGAAGGAGAGACAGACATAGGTAAATCATCATCTGTACAACATTGTATAGAGTTGAATGACGAACATCCTTTTAAACAGAGACATAGGCGCATTCCACCTTCTATGATAGATGAGCTTAGAAATCATCTGCAGATGCTTGTTACCAGTGGAGTGATACGCCGATCTAAGTCACAATGGGCTAGTAATATTGTCCTATGTCGGAAAAAGAATGGTCAACTCCGCATGTGTGTAGATTATAGACAGCTAAATCAGAGGACCATCAAAGATGCATATGCGTTACAACGTATAGATGATATACTGGATTCACTCTTAGGCAACAAATACTTTACAGTACTTGACACGAAAAGTGGATACCATCAAATTGAGATAGATGACGATCATAAAGAGAGGACAGCGTTTACAGTTGGTCCACTCGGATTTTATGGATATATACGTATGCCTTTTGGATTATCAAATGCACCAGCAACTTACCAACGCTTAATGGAAGATTGTTTTTCTGGACTTAATATGGACATATGTTTTATCTACTTAGATGATGTGATTATATTCTCAAAAACATATGAAGAGCACTTAGAGAGATTGAAGAAGGTGTTCAGTAGGATGAGAAAGGAGGGGTTGAAGTTATCACCTACAAAATGTCAATTTTTTAAAAGAAAGGTAAAATATGTAGGTCATATGGTTTCTTCAGAAGGAGTAGAGCCTGACCCTGATAAAGTGGAAAAGGTGAAAACCTGGCCAACGCCAACTAACCCTGAAGAAGTACGGAAATTCATTGGATTTGTAGGTTATTATAAGAGGTTTATTCAGGGATTTTCAAAGATCGCCCGACCTCTAACCGATCTCATGCCATCACCTGTATCCAAAAAGAACTCAAAACATAAAGACCAAAAGATATGGTGTTGGGGAGAAGAACAAGAGAAAGCTTTTACTACATTAAGGGATAATCTGATTTCGCCACCAATTCTCGCATATCCTAATTTTAATTTACCATTTGAACTTCATACAGATGCTAGTCAGAGAGGGTCAGGAGCCGTCTTATACCGGTACCAAACTCATGGGAATCATCAACGAGTTATTGGTTATGCAAGTAGAGGACTTACACCAGCAGAACGGAATTATCCAGCATATAAATTAGAATTCCTCGCTTTAAAGTGGTCAGTAACAGAGAAATTTAGAGATTACTTTCATGGAAAGAAATTTACGGTCATTACTGATAACAATCCATTAACGTACATTTTGACGAATGCAAAATTAGATGCTACAGGACAGAGATGGGTTGCAGCTTTATCTGCATTTGACTTTACCATCAAGTATCGCCCAGGAAGAAACAACGCCGATGTTGATTCATTATCTCGCTTACCATTGCCACTCAACACATCAGATACTACTATCTCATCTGATCCATGAAAACCATCTGTAGTGCCCAATTTACACCTTACATTGAGACTATCTCCATGTCTGATCAACCACTTTCTTCATTTCCATTTAACAACAATAAATCAGATATTGATATATTTAATGCTCAACAGAATGACCCTGAACTTTATCCTTGGATATGTAGCGTAAGAAATAGACAAAAGCCTAAGAAAAATCAACTATCTGGCTCATTAGCAGATTCTATGTTATTGAAGAATTTTAATCGACTGAAGCTTATAAATGGTGTGTTACATAGAGAAGTTCAAATAGATGAGAATATTGTGAATCAACTAGTTGTACCATCAAGCTTAATCAATTTTGTTTTAGAATCTATTCACAACAATATGGGTCATCCTGGAAGGGACAAGACATAGGGACTTATCAGAGATCGTTTCTTTTGGCCTGGACAGTACCAAGATATAGACCATTGGATTAAAGAATGTAAAAGATGCACATTGAGGAAAACACCAACTACAGAAAGAGCAGATCTTGTTAACATCGTCACTACGCAACCGTTAGAACTTGTTTGCATGGATTTTCTGTCACTTGAGAGATCAAAAGGAGGATTTGAATACGTACTTGTCATCACTGATAATTTTACACGATATGCCATTGCCGTACCAACTAGAAATATGACTGCGAAAACAACAGCTGAAGCCTTTTTCCATCATTTCGTCGTGCATTATGGACTACCTCAGAGAATACATACAGATCAAGGGGCAAATTTCGAAAGCAAGATTATCAAGGAAATATGCTGTATTACTGGAATATTGAAATCAAGAACAACGCCTTACCACCCGATGGGCAATGGATTATGTGAAAGGTTTAATCGAACACTCATTAATATGCTTGGAACACTTGAACAATCAAAGAAGTCAGATTGGAAATCCTATATTGCTCCGATTGTACATGCGTATAATTGTATGAAACAGGACACGACAAAGCAGTCTCCTTATTTCTTAATGTTTGGTGAGAACCGCATTTACCAATTGATATATCATTTGGACTGCATAGAGATAATTCTGGAACATCTTTGACGAAATATGTTGAGAAAATGAAAGAACGATTGCGAACATCATATGAACTAGCAGCTGAAGCAACAAAGAAAGCACAAGGAAGACAGAAAGAAAAAAGAGGAGTTACCGGCTCAGTTATGTGGCAGAAGTCACCGTGGAGCTATACAATACATCAATATAAATAATATAATAGAACATTTAACACATTACAAAAATATTTGATGGTAGTGCAATTACGATACCGACTTAGGACGGTCATTTAATTTGACAAAAGCCAAACAAATGGTGTGGTTAACCGGTTTACGGGCCCACCTTCCCACTCACCGTAACAGCAGAACAATCAAAAGACGTACATTTAAAAATTTATAAATAATCCTCCATGTAAAGAACAAGGGTCAACAGGTATCGCATATTGAGAGGTCATAAAAATATAAACACGTAAGGTATTGTAAAACACATAATGGTATAAAAATATATGCGACATCAACATGATAAACCGTGCTCTGCCAGTCTGAAAGCGAGCTAAGACCCTAGATCTGTAGGAGTCCCGACTAACAGTCAGAGGGGACGAGGTTCAGGACCATGTCTCCTCTGAAAGAGGTTTGGACAAAGCCCGTCATATAGTCCCCACCGCCCTGTTAGTCAGCGTGCAACGTTCAAGTAAAAGTCTGCATAAGGCTGTAGAGGGGCCAAATACAAGACCTATAGTCTTTTTGATGATCTCAATATCATATTGTCTATTTAGGAGACGTTTGACTATTTTATTACATGATAAAATAACTTTATCGGAGCCTTTTACTTTCCTTAGTTTATATATGAGATCACCGTAAAAATTAGGATGGGAAATTCCATTGGATACATACTGTTGAAAAGAAATATTTCCAAATTTAGATAGAAGTTCTGAATAAGATCTGAAGAATTTGCCGAATGTTTTTCTTAGCTTGTGATATCTGTAACCCTGAGTTAAAAGTTTAGTAGTAATTTGTAAACATTACGATCTACGGGCAAGAGGAGCTGTGCTTGAATTGGGAGACAGAGTCTTAGTAAAGGTGGTAGCATTTGATGGACGACACAAACTAGCGGATAGATGGGAAGAACATCCTTACCTCGTTATCAAACAACCTAACGAAAATGTACCTGTGTATGAAGTTAAGAGAGAGGATGGTCAAGGCCGAAAGCGTGTTCTTCATCGAAATCTTTTGCTTTCAGTTGGACATCCTGAAGGATTTAAACCAGACCAATCATCATTACCACCTATACCTAAACCTAGATCTTCAAAATTAAGACCAAGACCTAGATTATCGAGGCGAACACAACATAAAGCATCAGGAGATAATCACAGTGACAAACAGTCAACTGAAGATGATAATCTTTATGATGTCAGTGAAGATGAATCTTTTATAGAAGTAGTGGACAGAGACACTCGGAATTTTCAAATTGATAAACCAGAGGAGGTGTCTACCACAACAGTACCTAACCATATAGCTGCTGATGACGATCAGAGAAGTTTGGTTGGACCATGTTCAGAAGTGGAGGAGGACGCTCTTCAATGTGCTCATGAGACACAGAATTCTGGACAGAGAGAGGATATTAGAAATGAGCTAAGAGAAATTAAAAAGGTTGAAGAAAAACCGTGGGAATAGACATCTAGTACTGCATCAAATGTGGAGAATTTAGATGGTAATGTTCCAGCCAGAAGATCAGTAAGAGTAAGAAAACAACCTGTCTGGTTAACGAGCGGAGAGTTTGTGCAAAGCCAGCAGATGAGGAAATCAGATTGGTCTGAGAGAGCTAGTTTTCTAAGAAAAATGATATCAGATGGTATGTTTGAAGGTAGAGAAAGTGAGGTTCTTACTACATTACTGGATGTTGTAAAAAAATAAGTGATTTTTTTTTATCTTTGTATGAGTTCTTTGTAATATTGAAAATCATTTAACATATATTTCTGCAATTGATAAATGCATTGTTTTGGTTTTATATTGTCTGAATGTATGGGATGTTTGACATATGTAAAACAAATACCTTTTGCTGTAAAAGGTTTCAGATCTTTGATCAGGTGTATTTTTGTATTTAAATGAACATTCCAATCTTAATTACTCTGTCCCCACTCCACACACCACATACCAATCTTAATTACTCTTACCACAATCCACACGCTCCACACCCTCTACAAACCCTCACCCCCTTTACAGATCATAAATTAGTTGACCGACTTAAAAGTCGTTTCACAATCTACCTTTCTACATCTTTGCTACAAAATGAATAAGCGTTAAGTTTTGTATTCACTCGACATCTTATATAAACCGGTGAAATTTTCTTAATACATCGCTATTTAATGTCCGTTTTGGTCCGATCCGGTCCGTTTTGGTCCGATTCGGTCCGACCCGGTCCGTTCCGGTGATTCGTCTCACCGGTCACGAGACGAGGAGGTGCAAGGACCGCAACTCTGCTGTGGAGATTGAGTCATTTTATGAATGAACTCGAGGTACATGGTAAAAGGAGGTAAGATGCTACCCATTGAGTTACGGTAGGGTGAATATTATTATGTAGTGTTGTGAAATAGGAATCACGAAATAGCGATTCCTCGAGTTGGCTTGGAGCTGAACCAGTGTAGCGTGAAATCCGCCAGCACTGTGAAATTTGCCAGTCAGGCTAGTTTAAAGTTGATATATTCCTTTAAATTACGTTAATTGTGAATCATTTACTGCTTATAGTATAAAGCAATCTAATACTGATTCAATCTGAGCACTGTCAAAAAATGATCGTGTATTAAAAATATTTTTTCAAATGCTCATGCCGTCATGGATATCCTACTTTCACTTCGAACGACGAGTGTGCTTAGATGATACAAACGCATACAAAACGTTAATTATCTTCCGCTCGAGGTTTCATTCAAACTATTTGTACACTCAAAATTGTTTAGGTTCCTTTTTTCGCTTCCTCATGTATTGTGTTATTTATTACTCTCTGTAGCAAAGATAACACGGGTAATGTCCAAGTATTGCATGTACTAATAAACAGATAAAGTTCTATCGCTAGTATCAGGTAAAATACAGTAAATCTAGACGCTGGATTTCAATACCAGAGCAAATCTACTAATTTTCTGATAAATACTCAGCAATGCATTAATCAGCTCATGCAGTGTATTTGTTCAGTTATCCATCTTTATAACTGCAGTTTGAATTTTATGTAGATCTATCTGGTATGTACATCCGATTGTTTAGAGAAAGGAATATGATTACAAAGCATTTGTTAATTAATCGTCAGGAGTTTTGAAATAGTTATATATATCGACACACCGCAGCAATTGAAGTTCCAGTCGCATAAAGGTGGTTCATCCATGAGACTATAGTCCTGATTGTTTATCGTTTTATTAGCTATATATATAGTTAACCTGACCTGAAAGCTTAAGTGAGCTCTTTTGATCACAATAGCATGGTTTTCCTCAATATTTTTCCTATGGATTACTTTTAATGCACCGAAATGCTTATTTTAGCCAGAATATAGTAAAGGAATGCTTTTCTGAAAGAATTATGACAAAATTTTAATTTTTTTTACTTTCCATGAATTTTTTAAGACTCCAAAAATGTATAAGGGGGCAGGGTATTTTCTTCACATTTTCAAAATTTCAAGATTACAGAAAAGGTAGAGTGGGGTTTTTTATGTTCCATATGAGCGATATAAGCCCACTTTAGCCTCTTTTCTTTCAAAAGTAGCCAATTATCTAAGAAACAACTGAAGTCTCCACCCTCAAACCAGGTAATTTTTTTCCTTGTGTCAAGAAAAGTTCATTGATGCATGTAGAGGTCCACAGGGTCATGTCTGATCCCATGCTTATATAAATGGTCTAATATCTTTAAAGGTATTGAGATCCCCACCCCACAGTAATTCCAAACATCAAACTTGCACATTCTTTTCATGAATATGTGTGCATATTGAAAGATCAAAGAAGATACCTTTCTGCTTTTCTTTTTGAGCAGTTAGATACTCGGGTGAGCTAAGTGACCCATAGGCCTCTTATTGGTGGCAGTGTATACAGATATGCAAGTCTATATATGGGTTTATTTCTCTTTAAGGTGGGTGTACTGGCAAATTTCACGGCTAAAATCTTGTGAAATAAGCTGTTAAAACTGCTTTTCATATACAACAAATGCAATATTCATCAGAATTTACCCATTTCATTGTTCTGATATTGCGTATAGTTCTAATAAGATATTAAGTAATATGCGTGACCTTTTTCCTCTTTAAGGTGGGTGTGCTGGCAAATTTCATGGCTAAATCCATGCAAATTTGCATATTTTGGCTCCTTTTCTGGTATTGCAATGGAACAATACATCTGAATATGCCTATGTTCTGGTTCACACTTTGATAATAATCCATACAACACATTGAAGTCCATATATGGGTTTATTTCTCTTTATGGTGGTTGTGCTGGCAAATTTCATGGCTAAAATCTTGTGAAATAAGCTGTTAAGACTGCTTTTCACATATAACAAATGTAATATTCACCAGAATTTACCCATTTCATTGTTCTGATATTGGGTATAGTCCTAATAAGATATTGAGTAATATGCATGACCTTTTTCCTCTTTAAGGTGGGTGTGCTGGCAAATTTCATGGCTAAATCCATGCAAATTTGCATATTTTGGCTCCTTTTCTGGTATTGCAATGGAACAATACATCTGAATATGCCTTTGTTCTGGTTCACACTTTGATAATAATCCATACAACACATTGAAGTCTATATATGGGTTTATTTCTTTTTATGATGGGTGTACTGGCAAATTTCACGGCTAAAATCTTCTAAAATAAGCTGTTAAGACTGCTTTTCACATACAACAAATGTAATATTCATCAGAATTTACCCATTTCATAGTTCTGATATTGGGTATAGTCCTAATAAGATATTGAGTACTACACGTGACATTTTTCCTCTTTAAGGTGGGTGTGCTAGCAAACTTCATGGCTAAATCCGTCAATAGGTGGCGCCACCACAGGCAAAAGTAGGTTACAGAGGGTACCCTCCTTTAACAAACTTCTTCTTCAGACCGGGGGCATACAGAGACAAACCGAATGCATAGGAATGATCTAGACGAATGTGTGAAGAAGTGTTTTTATTTTTGGTTCAGTCCCGAAATCAAATTTTTGATGTTTTTTTCGACATTTTTTTGGACTTGGTAATTTCAATGCAGAAAGTGTCATGTTTTTCAGTTAATTGATAATGATGATTTCTTATGGACTATTTTGATCATAATTATGGTAAGAAATATTATTGTGAAAGAATTTTGTCATTATCTCAATTTTTTAAAAATTTTTTATGAATAAGACTTCCAAAAAAAAAAGGGGGGGAGGGGGGGTGGCCATTTTTCACATTTTCAACTTTTTCTGCAAAACTGTTAAATGGAATTTAATAAATCTCGGTAGAAATAAATCCCATATGATCATCTTTAAATTTTGTCGTTTTTGTCCAGACCTCTTAACAGGTGGCGCCACCACAGTCAAAAGTAGGTCACAAAAGAGTACCCTCCTTTGACAAACTTCTTCTTCATTCTGGCTGTATACAGACACAAACAGAATGCATAGAAATGATCTACAGAGATGAATGAAGACGTCTTGTCAATGTGGTTCTCTTGTAAGGGTGCTCACTAAAACTAGTACGCGGACGCCGACGCGGACTTCAGAAAGTCCAACTTGAAAATAAAACAAGAGGCCCAAGTGGGCCTATATCGCTCACCTGAGTACCTATATTATCAGTCATGCATGAAGGAAAAATTCATTTATTTTTGCATTAATGTGACAAAGTCAACACAGATGTTGAAAATATGTCAAATTTTATTTCAGGCTAGAATAAAAAACAACACTTTTTTGCACATCCATTCAGGTGATTTTGATATTAAACATTTCCTTTGTCTCTGCAAGAAGTCATTCAGGGCAACAAGTTAGTCATTTTCTTTAGGTGGGGCCTTTTGTTGACTGATTTCAAGTCTGGGTCATGAACAACAATTGTTTCAAATATTGTCCAGATCTAACTTAAAATTGCCTAATTTCATATGTTGAGTGTTGAGAAACATCTAAAAACTTATTTAGATGTGTAAAGAAATGAAAAAAAAAATTTGACCACAGCTGGATTTGAACCGCTACTCTCCATATTTCAATTACCAAGTGGTATATGTACTATTGTGAGAACTGCTTTTTAGACATGGTGGCATTATCTTTTAACCAATTTGGATGAAATTTACCAAATTGATAGAGGACTTTTAGTACTTCATGTATTCCATGTTTCATTAAAATCTTTCATGTGGTATAACAGCAGAAGTGAAAAATGTGATTGAATTGTTCCTATACACCCTCATTTGGAAGTCTTAAAAAGTTCATAGAAAATCCAAAAATTGCGATATTGACAAAATTCTTTCAAAGTAACAATCCTTACCATAATTATGATCACAATAGTCCATAAGAAATCATCATTATCAATTAACTAGGAAATAAGACACTTTTTTCTGCATTGAATCACTAAGTCCAAAGAAATGTCGAAAAAAATTCTAAAATTTGATTTTGGAAGGGAACCAAAATGACAATACATCTTCACTCATCCCTCTAGATCATTTCTATGCATTCTGTTTGTCTCTCTGTATACAGCCCGTATGAAAAAGAATATTGTTAAACGAGGGAACTCTTTTGTGACCTACTCTTGACTATGGTGGCGCCACCTGTAAAGAGGTCTGGACGAAAACAAGAGAATTTGAAGAGGATCATAAGTGACTTATTTCTACCAAGATTTATTAAAATCCTTCAAACAGTTTTGTAGAAAAAGTTGAAAATGTGAAAAATGGCCCCCCCCCCCCTTTTTTTTTTTGGAAGTCTTAAACGTAAAATTCCTAATTTCATATGTTGAGTGTTGAGAAACATCTAAAAACTTATTTAGATGTGCAAAAAAAAAAAAAAATTTTTTTGACCACAGCTGGATTTGAACCACTGCTCTCCATATTTCAATTACCTAGTGGTATATGTACCATTGTGAGACCTACTTTTAGACATGGTGGCATTATCTGTTAACCAATTTGGATGATCCGCACAAAAAACAAAACCTTTGAAAAGGACTATGAGTACTTGCATCCTACCCAGTTTTATCACAATCCTTCAAGTTGTTCTGTAGATCAAGTTGAAGATATGAAAAATTGTCCCCCCCCCCCCCTTTTCTTGGAAGTCTTAAAAAATTCATAAAAAATCACACCAGCATTCCTTACCATAGAAATGATTAAATGAAACCAAATGAATGCATCAATGTTTACTAAAAGAAAATAATAACTCTTTAATGCATTAAAATAACAAAGTCCAAAATAAAAATGAAAAAAACGTCAAAAATTTGATTTCGGAATGGAACCAAAAATAACAACACTTCTTCACACATCCCTCTAGATCATTCCTATGCATTCGGTTAGTCTCTGTATGCCCCCGGTCTGAGGAAGAAGTTTGTCAAAGTAGGGTACCCTCTTTGACCTACTTTTGCCTGTGGTGGCGCCACCTATTGATGGATCCTGACAAAGATGACCACATTTGTCGGGGACCTTGAGTACTTGATGCATGCCAAGTTTCATTGAATTCCAGCAAGTGGTTCCGAAGAAAAAGTTCAAACTGTGAAATGTTTACACCAATTGTCCCACCCCCCTTTTTCTTGAAAGTCTTAGAAAATTCATAAAAAATCCAAAAAATGAAATATTGAAAAAATTTCTTCGCAGTAGTATTTCTCATCATAAAAATGATCAAATTAAACCAAATTAATGCATCAATGTTTACTAAAAGACAAAAATACTTCTTTTCTGCATTAAAATTACAAAGTCCAAAAAAACGTAAAAAAAACGTCAAAAATTATTTATCGGATTTCAACGATATGAACAAACTTTAGACATACATCCTTCTAGATCACTCAGATGCCATTAGTTTTATAGTCCATACACTGGTTCTGGAGAAGAAGATTTTCAAAGAGGGGTACCCTCTGAGATCTATTTTTAGCAATGGTGGCGCCACCTATTGAGGGATTTATATGAAATGAACAAACTTGGTAGAGGACCCCTAGTACTTCATCCACACCAAGTTTCATGCAAATCCTTTAAGCGGTTCTGAAGAAGAAGTTGAAAATGTGAAAAGTTTACGGACGGACGACGGACGAAGAGTGATGCCAATAGCTCACTTGAGCCTTTGGCTCAGGTGAGCTAAAAAAGTGTTTTCTCTAAAAGTTCCAAATATTTCTTTGTGAAACTTTCTACAGACATTGTAATGGACATGTTTATTCTTATCAATACCAGATATTCACAACTTAAGTCCTAAATTTATCATTTGAGGCACTGATCTATTACAAACTCACTAAAACTAGTACGTGGACTTCGACGGCCGACTTGGGATGTCAAGACGAATATTCGTCTAATTTCAATAAATAACAACATGAACTTAATTGATATGAATAGTGTAAGTGTAAAGAAATGTAAATACTTCTTGTTTATGCTTAAGGACATCTTTATCGGCGATAAAACAAGGTTTGTTTTCCTTGTGTGACAGCGGTCTCGATCATTTGGAAAAGCCGACTTCGGTTTCATTTTTAAAACAATGTTACACCTTAGGCTTTATCTACTCCTTATTCGCAGTTTAAACATACACACTAACTAAAGTAATAATTAAGGTAGGAATTTTCTTCATTTACATCTTAGAAATTCAAAGTCGAATACAGAAGTCAGCGTACTAGTTTAGGCGATATAGTAAGTCTGTGTAGTTCTCGAGTCCGCCGTACGCGTCCGTTTGAAACCGAAGTCGGCTTTTCCAAATGATCGAGATGATGACTTAAGTTGTGAATATCTGGTATTGATAAGAATAAACATGTCCATTACAATGTCTGTAGAAAGTTTCACAAAGAAATATTTGGAATTTTTAGAGAAAACACTTTTTTAGCTCACCTGAGCCAAAGGCTCAAGTGAGCTATTGTGATCAATCACCGTCCGTCGTCCGTCGTTAACTTTTCACATTTTCGACTTCTTCTCCAGAACCACTGAACAGAATTTGATGAAACTTGATAAGCATGAAGTACTCATGGTCCCCTACAAGTGTTGTTGTTTTTCGTCCAGATTCATCAACAGGTGGCGCCACCACAGGCAAAAGTAGGTCAAAGAGGGTACCCTCCTTTGACAAACTTCTTCTTCAGACCGGGGGCATACAGAGACAAACCAAATGCATAGGAATGATCTAGAGGGATGTGTGAAGAAGTGTTGTTATTTTTGGTTCCATTCCGAAATCAAATTTTTGACGTTTTTTTGTACTTGGTAATTTTAATGCAGAAAAGAGGTATTTTTTTCTTTTAGTAAACATTGATGCATTAATTTGGTTTAATTTGATCATTTTGATGGTAAGAAATACTACTGCGAAGAAATTTTTCAATATTTTATGTTTTGGATTTTTTATGAATTTTTTAAGACTTTCAAGAAAAAGGGGGGTGGGATAATTGGTGTAAACATTTCACAGTTTGAACTTTTTCTTCGGAACCACTTGCTGGAATTCAATGAAACTTTGCATGCATCAAATACTCAAGGTCCCCGACAAATGTGGTCATCTTTGTCAGGATCCATGAACAGGTGGCACCACCACAGACAAAAGTAGGTCACAGAGGGTACCCTCCTTTGACAAACTTCTTATTCAGATCGGGTGCATACAGCGACAAACCGACTGCATAGCAATGAGATAGAGGCATATGGGAAGAAGTGTTGATATTTTTGGTTCCATTCCGAAATCAAATTTTTGACGTTTTTTCATTTTTATTTTGGACTTTGTTATTTTAATGCATTAAAGAGTTATTATTTTCTTTTAGTAAACATTGATGCATGCATTTGGTTTCATTTAATCATTTCTATGGTAAGGAATGCTGGTGTGAAGGAATTTTTTCAATATCTCGATTTTTGAATTTTTTATGAATTTTTTAAGACTTCCAAGAAAAAGGGGGGGGGGGACAATTTTTCATATCTTCAACTTGATCTACAGAACAACTTGAAGGATTGTGATAAAACTGGGTAGGATGCAAGTACTCATAGTCCTTTTCAAAGGTTTTGTTTTTTGTGTGGATCATCCAAATTGGTTAACAGATAATGCCACCATGTCTAAAAGTAGGTCTCACAATGGTACATATACCACTTGGTAATTGAAATATGGAGAGTAGCGGTTCAAATCCAGCTGTGGTCAAAAAAATTTTTTTTTTTTTTTTTACACATCTAAATAAGTTTTTAGATGTTTCTCAACACTCAACATATGAAATTAGGAATTTTACGTTTAAGACTTCCAAAAAAAAAAGGGGGGGGGGGAGGCCATTTTTCACATTGTCAACTTTTTCTACAAAACTGTTTGAAGGATTTTAATAAATCTTGGTAGAAATAAGTCACTTATGATCCTCTTCAAATTCTCTTGTTTTCGTCCAGACCTCTTTACAGGTGGCGCCACCATAGTCAAAAGTAGGTCACAAAAGAGTTCCCTCCTTTAACAATATTCTTTTTCATACGGGCTGTATACAGAGACAAACAGAATGCATAGAAATGATCTAGAGGGATGAGTGAAGACGTATTGTCATTTTGGTTCCCTTCCAAAATCAAATTTTAGAATTTTTTTTCGACATTTCTTTGGACTTGGTGATTCAATGCAGAAAAAAAGTGTCATATTTCCTAGTTAATTGATAATGATGATTTCTTATGGACTATTGTGATCATAATTATGGTAAGGATTGTTACTTTGAAAGAATTTTGTCAATATCTCAATTTTTGGATTTTCTATGAATTTTTTAAGACTTCCAAATGAGGGTGTATAGGAACAATTCAATCACATTTTTCACTTCTGCTGTTATACCGCATAAAAGATTTTAATGGAACATGGAATACATGAAGTACTAAAGGTCCTCTATCAATATGGTAAATTTCATCCAAATTGGTTAACAGATAATGTCACCATGTCTAAAAAGCTGTTCTCACAATGGTACATATACCACTTGGTAATTGAAATATGGAGAGTAGCAGTTCAAATCCAGCTGTGGTCAAAAATTTTTTTTCATTTCTTTACACATCTAAATAAGTTTTTAGATGTTTCTCAACACTCAACATATGAAATTAGGCAATTTTAAGTTAGATCTGGACAATATTTGAAACAATTGTTGTTCATGACCCAGACTTGAAATCAGTCAACAAAAGGCCCCACCTAAAGAAAATGACTAACTTGTTGCCCTGAATGACATCTTGCAGAGACAAAGGAAATGCTTAATATCAAAATCACCTGAGTGGAAGTGCAAAAAAGTGTTGTTTTTTATTCTAGCCTGAAATAAAATTTGACATATTTTCAACATCTGTGTTGACTTCGTCACATTAATGCAAAAATAAATGAATTCTTCCTTCATGCATGACTGATCGTCTAGGTACTCAGGTGAGCGATATAGGCCCACTTGGACCTCTTGTTTACAATGCACATGTGTTAACCTGTACATATGGTCAAGGATGTATAGTTTAAGAAGTAAACTATACTTCCCTGATATGGCTTCATTTGAAATAATAAAACATTAATTATGCAGGGACTGGAATATGTTTATTCTACACTCAGTATTTCTATGTAAATATTTTATACATTACATACACTGTACTTATAAATTAAACAGAACACAATAGAGTTCGGTAATGACTGTAATTATAGTCGTCTCCAAGTTTATTAATTGAAAAATTTTGATTTATATAATTTTATACGAAATAGCAGCAATTCGTATATATTAGCAATCTTAAATTCGTTTAAACGGCAAAATTCAGAAATACAGACATGTCGTTGATGTAATCTATAGACTTGGGATTGCAAATTTCAAGGATTTGGAAATATTTACCATGATACCCCCACCAAGGAAGTTGGGGGGGTCCTATATTGGAATCACCATGTCCGTCTGTCCGTGCGTCCCGATTCATGTCCGCTTGATAACTTATGTACCACAGGACTCAGGATGATCAAACTTGGTATTTGAATGTCTCATGGGAATGAGATGTGTCATGTACCAAAATTCGGTCACTGTGACCTTGACCTTGGCTTAAGACCTCTTTGATAGTAAATCCTGGGCCACTTTGTGTCCGGAGCATAACTTTTTATTTGGTCAATAGATTTGGATAATATTTCACAGGATTGTTGCCCATGACTTAGGGATGTATCATGACCTTAATCCAAGGTCAAAGGTCAAGGTCAATGTGGACTTGGTTGTTAAAATCCTGTCCAGACCATATCTTTTTACTGGACGGATGGATTAAGTGTTGCCTGTTGCCTAAGGATGTGTCATGACCTTGACCCAAGGTCATAGGTCAGAGGTGGATGTTACTGTGGACTTGGTTGTTAAAATACTATCCGGGCCATATCTTTATATGGGGTTGATGGATTTAGATAATATTCCGCAGGATTGTTGCCCATCGCTCAAGGGTGTATCATGGCCTTGACCCAAGTTTAAAGGTTAAGTTCAATGTGGACTTCGTTATTAAAATCGTGTCCGGGACGTATCTTTTTATTTGGTCAATAGATTTGGATAATATCTCACAGGTTTATTGCCCATGACCCAAGAGTGTGTCATGACCTTGAGGGAAGGTCAACAATCAAGGTCACGGTGTACTTGGTGTTAAAGATCCTGTCCAGGCAATATCTTGTTATTGGGTTGATAGATTTGGATAATACTTCACAGGATTGTTGTCCATGACCTAAGGGTGTGGCATAGTTCAAGGTCGTTGTTTCTTTGGTCACTAAACTCTGATTGGATTTTGGCAAGACTAAATGTTCAGCTTCCTGAATTATTGCATGTTCAACTCTTTTGCCGCGTGGGGTATATGTCCCGTTAGGACAGCTCTAGTGTTTAGCTTGCCAGGACAAATGTCCGGAGACCTACTATCATACCCTTGTTGTCACATGTATCCAGTCATAGTTAATTTAAAGGTCACAGGAAATGTAAAAATTATAAATCAATTTTGGCATCTAAAATTGTTCATCTCTTAAACCAAACGAGAATTGTATCACTCCAATGTACGATACGTCGTTGTACTTCTTTAAAAACGAGAAGTTATTTATAGAATTCTTTGGTAATATTCGTAAATCTCCGTATTTATTCGGCGCGTGACGTCATTTCTGTCATTCTTTAAATGAAAGTAGAGGAAACTATAGACGCTGTGCACGTGTTAACAATAATTAAATAAAATCTTTGAGTGGGGACATGGTCCACTGTGTAGTATTTGGATGTAACAATGCCAGTACGAACTCAGACGTTAGTGTCTTTCAGTTTCTGAAATTTCGGAGAACATGGAAGGGGGGAAGAGACAAGTCTCATATCAGAGACATATATATATATGTCTCTGCTCATATGGACTGGGTTGTTGAACTTGTTCACGTCATTAGTGCAGATGCAAGTAGCACTAGATGGACAAGTTATAGATACCAGAAGGGTCCTCACATATATGTTTAGATCATTTCACACCTGACTGCTTTGCAAGAAATCCATTTCTTGCTAAAGCTGCAGTATTCAGCTGAGACTTAAAAGTTAAAGATGGTACTGTAATGTGACTACTTTCGTTTTCCCGTCTCATCGGCGTCTTGATGAAAAAAAAGTTAAAGAATGGGCCGAATTATCACGGTCAGCTTTTACAAAAAGACAACTGTTGAAATTAAGTATTATTATTCTATTAAGATATGGTCACAAACACTTAAAATAATTTAAAATTTATTTTTACCATACATGATGGTATAGTAAGCATTAACACACACACACATGTATATATATATATATATAAGAAAGCGACAAACAACACCAAAATAAAGAAAAGATATTTCCTACTTGTGCTTTTATATATTATATACATGCATATATAGCACAAACATACAATACAGCTAACAAGTCACCCAATAATTCCTCATATTCGTTCCTGTCTAAGACTCTTGTTATGAGTATTATGATATATGTATAAAGACCTTCCAAAATTAATTGATCATGATGTTTGTAACTGCAAGAGCACCTACAGAACACTATAAATCTATATTTAAAGAGTTCAGGGGCAATTTTCTTATTTCTATACATGTCTTGTCTAAAGTTGTCTGAGGATATGTATAAAATTCTTATAGCTATCTCCCAGCTCTGGTTATCAAACATAAGACACGATAATATCAAGTGGGATTCTTTATAAACTATATTTATATTTCAACAACAAAAACACTACCTGAGAAATTTTTTTATTGTTTTTTATCTTTACATCTTCAGTTTTGTCATTATTGATCTTCCATGCGGTGTGATGTAATAGCACACTGTTATAACAGACACTAGTATATTTTGAGTTATTTCATTAATTGACACTAAGATGAAGATCCTTGCATTTATTCTATGATTTCAGAATGCATACATGTACTTAGTACCTCAAAGCCATTCTTGAGGATTATGAATTTTATGATTGTAATTGTAGTATCATAAATCAATGGTCCTGAATTAGGTAAAAATACCCCTTTGGCAACAAAGTTGAAAAAGTCCAAGAATCTAATAAAAAAATCAATATTTAATATATTGAGTAATGGACAAAATTGTTATTCAGTTACAATCCTCACCATATCTGTAATTAAACCCAAACTAATGCATCTAAGGAGGTCAAATATTTAAGGAAATATAATAGCTCTTTTCTGCATCTAAACTTTAAATTCTAATAAAAACAAAAGCAAATTTGATTTTAGATATGAACCCAAAACAACATGTCTTCACATATCCCTCTAAATCATGTTCAGTTTGCAGCAACAACACTCTAATTGTGTGGGCATTATCTTTCAATGGCCACAGGAGCACCTATAGTATGGAAAGAGAACTGTATTTGTAAAATGCCTAATTTTGAAGCAATGGGGCAGAGTTGGTGTATATGTTAAGCACTTGGATTACAGTACAGAAGGTCTGTTGACCAATTCAGGGGTTGCACCACTTTGTTGTTAAACTTATCATTGATATGGTTAGTTGTCATGAAAGTATGTATTTGGATACAGTAAAAATAAAAGTAAACCCCAAAAAAGAATCAAAACAACATTGACAAAGATGAAGAAAAAAAAGGAGAAAGCACTGGTAATTCCATGGAGTTGAGGGGGGTAAAAAAACCTCGGGAGTCAGACGTCAAATCCTTTAAACCCATAGGCATAGTAACAGGGGGGGGGCAGAAAATTATGAACACAAATATATCAAATATACATATGTTACAATACATCAGAGACCTATATACATATACATGTGTATGTATGTCAATGAATACATGCAAGGACTTATACACGTATGGAGACAAATATACACATGTGTATATATGTCTCTGACACGTATAAGTCCTTGATACATGCAAGTATGTAAACCGACAAGTTTAAGGTAACATTTTCTTTTTTTCAATTGATTGTAGCCTAAGTATCTCTTCCCAGTTATTCCAATTTCCACTTTTTAAATTACAATTTTGATCATTTATAAAGCACAGTATTTGGATCTTGAATTAAGCCCCCCCCCTTTCAAGTAAGATTGCTTAATATTACTGAAAGTAGTCTATGTCTAATTTGCACATAATACTCGTAAGAGGGTGTTGCAGTATACGTAGAAAGATAGATATTATAACATTGGCTTACGTACCACTCATCTAGATCTAAACTAAAGCAATGTTTTCAACATTGTTAAGACGTTATGTCATTATGATTATGTGTCTCGGAACTGTCAGATGCAGATGCAGATTCCTCCGTATCACTGGCTCGTATTCCTGCTCCTCCAACATTTGAAACTAGTCAGGCGCAAACTGGTATGGCTTCACAACATACTCCATGTCGTCATAATCCATTTTCTCCAATTTAAATAGGCGTTACGATCGTGATATGTACAATATATGTGATTACTTTCTCTTTCGAGATTGGCAGAAATGACGTCATTTTCTATAATCCAATGAAATTGCTTGAATCGTATAAGAAGGATAACTCTTTTAAGAGTCGATTAAAAGGTAAATAAATACTCAGCCGAATGTGATGAGAATGTGGAAATAAATGATTTCAATTATTGAGACCTACATACAACAAAACAAAGAGAGAAAAAAGTCTTTTCCTGTGACCTTTAAAGAAATTAATCTACATAGTTGTTCAATGTCCCACTTGCACTTTAAACGGCTTGATAATCAATCCTGCTCGATGCCTTTATGGCCTTTCAGGCCTTTGATTTTTAGCTCACCTGAGCCAAAGGCTCAAGTACAGGTGGCGCCACCATAGTCAAAAGTAGGTCACAAAAGAGTTCCCTCCTTTAACAATATTCTTTTTTATACGGGCTGAATACAGAGATAAACAAAATGCATAGAAATGATCTAGAGGGATGAGTGAAGACGTATGGTCATTTTGGTTCCCTTCCAAAATCAAATTTTAGAATTTTTTTTCGTCATTTCTTTGGACTTGGTGATTCAATGACTAACACTATGCCCGGAATGACTTCTTGCAGAAACAAAGGAAATCCTTAATATCAAAATCACCTGAATGGATGTGCAAAAAAGTGTTGTTTTTTATTCTAGCCTGAAATAAAATTTGACATATTTTCAACATCTGTGTTGACTTCGTCACATTAATGCAAAAATAAATGAATTCTTCCTTCATGCATGACTGATCATCTAGGTACTCAGGTGAGCGATATAGGCCCACTTGGGACTCTTGTTTCATTTGGACAGCTAGGAAGTCCAAACTTGCACAAATGATGTATCGATGAATGCGAAGACAAAGACGGATGCTTTTTTCAAAGTTAGTTCATGACCTATATTTTCCGCTCCAGTGCACTTGTTAGGAAAAATTGAGTAAAATGTTAAAAAGTTTTAGTTTTTCATTTGGACAGTTAAAATGTCCAAACTTGCACAAATGATGTATCTATGTATGCAAAGATGGATGCTAGTTTCAGATTTAGGTAATGACCTATATTTTCCGCTTCAGTGTACTTGTAAGAAAAATTTGAGCCTACTGCGACACGAGACCTCGGTTTTCACTGCCTTACGTATCCGAAAGACATATACTAAAGACAGGACACAGGAGCACTCATGGCGGGAGTCGAACCAAGACCTGCTGGTCATGAGCCCTGCACCTCATCCATTGAGCTACACCAGCTTGCTTCTCTTCCAATATAGATGTTTATCATTGTATACTCTAATATGACTTGATTCCTTTCCCTATTTAGTCAATAGAATTCATCTAAGTGAAAGAAAATCCATCGTTCACTAAACTCTGCCTATCCATTTTATGAAAATTTATAAACGGTTGCAGGCAGGAGATGTAGGGTTGCAACCTCTTTGATCGAAAAATTTTGCCTGACAAAGGTCATTTTGGCAAGGTTCAGGGCTTCAGCCCCTACCCCATCCTTTCCTGATTAAAAAGCATTCATGGCAGGTCTCGACCCCTTTTTCAAACATTTCTCTATTCTCCTCGTATAGGTGCTTTGTTTCTGTCTACTAAAAGTAATGATGGTGGGTTTTGCCTGTATTATAGGTCTCTGGATTTTGAGATATAGCTGAATCAGATTTATTACAAGATCAGCTCTGTCTCAGCTGTGTGACAAAATCCACCACACGTACAACAAGGATTACAAGATATGGACTGGACATGAATAACGTCACAAAAAGCTTCCTTCACTCGACAGCTGCGGTACCGACTGAGAATGGTCAATTGAAGTTCCCATACCCCTCGCCTTACTCCCCCCTTTTTGAGTCGGCTTCGGCGAAGCCGCACTCATTGCAATCACTTTCTTTTCAGGGGTTATAACTTTCACTACCTATATAGAGCTTACTACGTCGCTGAAAATTAAGGTGCTGAAAAATTACTGATGTTGTCTTAAAAATTCTTGATCAGCACAATGTACCTTTAGCTCAGTTAATTTAAGCTAAACATAAATTAGTTTCAGTAACTCGAAAAAGGAGTTGCAATAATGTTTTCAAATTTCGCGTAATAATATGTAGTTGTGACTACTTTACGATGTGTTTACCACCGACACCGTCGGATGTACTCGATTGTGTAATTCTCCGGACAAAGCATTTGTCTTGATCTTGTATCGCTTGTTTTTAGCTCACCTGAGCCAAAGGCTCAAGTGAGCTATTGTGATCAATCACCGTCCGTCGTCTGTCGTTAACTTTTCACATTTTCGACTTCTTCTCCAGTGTTGAAGTGTTGTTATTTTTGGTTCCATTCCGAAATCAAATTTTTGACGTTTTTTTGTACTTGGTAGTTTTAATGCAGAAAAGAGGTATTTTTTTCTTTTAGTAAACATTGATGCATTAATTTGGTTTAATTTGATCATTTTGATGGTAAGAAATACTACTGCGAAGAAAATTTTTCAATATTTTATGTTTTGGATTTTTTATGAATTTTTTAAGACTTTCAAGAAAAAGGGGGGTGGGATAATTGGTGTAAACATTTCACAGTTTGAACTTTTTCTTCGGAACCACTTGCTGGAATTCAATGAAACTTTGCATGCATCAAATACTCAAGGTCCCCGACAAATGTGGTCATCTTTGTCAGGATCCATGAACAGGTGGCACCACCACAGACAAAAGTAGGTCACAGAGGGTACCCTCCTTTGACAAACTTCTTATTCAGATCGGGTGCATACAGCGACAAACTGACTGCATAGGAATGAGATATAGGCATATGGGAAGAAGTGTTGATATTTTTGGTTCCATTCCGAAATCAAATTTTTGACGTTTTTTCATTTTTATTTTGGACTTTGTTATTTTAATGCATTAAAGAGTTATTATTTTCTTTTAGTAAACATTGATGCATTCATTTGGTTTCATTTAATCATTTCTATGGTAAGGAATGCTGGTGCGAAGGAATTTTTTCAATATCTCGATTTTTGATTTTTTTATGAATTTTTTAAGACTTCCAAGAAAAGGGGGGGGGGGGGGGGACAATTTTTCATATCTTCAACTTGATCTACAGAACAAGTTGAAGGATTGTGATAAAACTGGGTAGGATGCAAGTACTCATAGTCCTTTTCAAAGGTTTTGTTTTTTGTGCGGATCATCCAAATTGGTTAACAGATAATGCCACCATGTCTAAAAGTAGGTCTCACAATGGGACATATACCACTTGGTAATTGAAATATGGAGAGTAGTGGTTCAAATCCAGCTGTGGTCAAAAAAATTTTTTTTTTTTTTTACACATCTAAATAAGTTTTTAGATGTTTCTCAACACTCAACATATGAAATTAGGAATTTTACGTTTAAGACTTCCAAAAAAAAAAAGGGGAGGTTGGCCATTTTTCACATTTTCAACTTTTTCTACAAAACTGTTTGAAGGATTTTAATAAACTTGGTAGAAATAAGTCACTTATGATCCTCTTCAAATTCTCTTGTTTTCGTCCAGACCTCTTTACAGGTGGCGCCACCATAGTCAAGAGTAGGTCACAAAAGAGTTCCCTCGTTTAACAATATTCTTTTTCATACGGGCTGTATACAGAGACAAACATAATGCATAGAAATGATCTAGAGGGATGAGTGAAGATGTATTGTGATTTTGGTTCCCTTCCAAAATCAAATTTTAGAATTTTTTTCGACATTTCTTTGGACTTAGTGATTCAATGCAGAAAAAAGTATCATATTTCCTAGTTAATTGATAATGATGATTTCTTATGGACTATTGTGATCATAATTATGGTAAGGATTGTTACTTTGAAAGAATTTTGTCAATATCTCAATTTTTGGATTTTCTATGAATTTTTTAAGACTTCCAAATGAGGGTGTATAGGAACAATTCAATCACATTTTTCACTTCTGCTGTTATACCACATGAAAGATTTTAATGAAACATGGAATACATGAAGTACTAAAAGTCCTCTATCAATTTGGTAAATTTCATCCAAATTGGTTAACAGATAATGCCACCATGTCTAAAAAGCAGTTCTCACAATAGTACATATACCACTTGGTAATTGAAATATGGAGAGTAGCGGTTCAAATCCAGCTGTGGTCAAAATTTTTTTTTTCATTTCTTTACACATCTAAATAAGTTTTTAGATGTTTCTCAACACTCAACATATGAAATTAGGCAATTTTAAGTTAGATCTGGACAATATTTGGAATAATTGTTGTTCATGACCCAGACTTGAAATCAGTTAACAAAAGGCCCCACCTAAAGAAAATGACTAACTTGTTGCCCTGAATGACTTCTTGCAGAGACAAAGGAAATGCTTAATATCAAAATCACCAGAATGAATGTGCAAAAAAGTGTTGTTTTTTATTCTAGCCTGAAATAAAATTTGACATATTTTCAACATCTGTGTTGACTTAGTCACATTAATGCAAAAATAAATGAATTCTTCCTTCATGTATGACTGATAATCTAGGTACTCAGGTGAGCGATATAGGCCCACTTGGGCCTCTTGTTATCGAGATATTTCAATTAAAGTTTTCCCCAACATGTTCTGGAACTTTAGTTCTTTTTCACATATATGACAAATTTAAAGATCGATCTTCCCGCATTTCCTCTGATAATGAAAATGCAATATAAATATTTAGGTAAATGTTGTATGTTTCTAAATATAAATGATGTTAAAACATTATGAGAATCGTGAATAAGATGGTTATTTAATGTCCCACTTGAAGGAATGTCGTTCCTTGGCTCAGCTTCGGCTCGTAACAACAATGCAGTAAAACTTGTTGCCATGAAGTTGATGATTACACGTTCATTTCGGATACAAGCAATTGCAAACTCTTTGCCGTAAGATGGTATGAAGAGAGCAAATTTTATTAGCATTTTGTACATAGGTATAATGACGATGTAGTTGCAACAAAGACCTAATTTTTGCCCCTCCCATTTTCCTGAAATCCTGAATCCGCCACTAAAATGGTAAAATGATTACATACTTAAAATCAGCAAAGCTGACTCTCAGGACTTTTGAGTCCTTTGATTTTAAACCTGGATCTGTCCCCTGTATAAGACCTTAACTTAACATATGGATTCATGACTTACGGTTTTGTCTTAATAAGTTACTATTGCACTTCATAACGTGTTGTTATGACTTCATAACATTCTTTATTACTCTATATGACTTCACAATGCAATGTTTTGACTTCATAACATAATATTCTGACTCCATAGCATATTTTTGTGACTTCATAACGTAATGTTTTGACTTAATAACGTACTATTTTGACTGCTTAGCGTAATTTCGTGACTTCATAACATACTATTTTGACTCCATAAGGTACTGTCTGACTTCCTAGCATAATTCTTTGATTTCATTACATACTATTTTGACTCCATCACATATTTTTGAGCGGTAATTTTTATGAATTTTATAATAATACAATTAGGGTTTTAAGAAAATGCAAAATACTTCAGCATTCTAATAGCATTTTAACTGTTCTTGCAGATGTGAAAATGTGCTGGACAGCCCTCATATCATTTGCCTTTCTGCTTACTCTGTCTTCAACTTGTGCAGTTCGTATTAGAGTGAAGAAATGTCCGGTTACTGAGGCAGCATGGGAGGCCAGATCACAGGATTTCACATGTAAACCTCCCCTAGTATATCACTGTATCCAAGATGATGAGGGGAACCTGATGGAAACATGCATGGAACCTTACAGAGTAGACCCATCTCGTGAAGGTACAGTATATGTCTTATAATACTGACTGATATGTAAGATAATGTTCAGACAGAGTTTTTGATAAATATTTTTCTTTGCCAGATACTCTGATAACACTCAGATGTGTGTCAGTCTGTTTCTTGTTTTTTCTTTCTCGGCCTGAATGATTTTATGAGAACTTAGTCAAAAGCTGCCTAAGGAAAGTTGAAAAGTGGATATTTTGTGCCATAATTTAGGTCTTCAAATCAAATGTGTCTTTACCAAAATCATCAGATACTTAAGATATTCCATCCATAATGAGCACTAACAACATTTCGATAGATATATAAACTGTTATCATCATTTTGAAGCATCTTACAAAAGAAAATGTAATACCAAAAAGAGTTTTGAAAGTAATAATTTTCTATCAAAAAAGAAATAATTAAAGGTTGTATTTAACCATATGGGAATGTTTTGCTTATATTTTGTTTGCAATAGACAAAATTTGGGAAAAACTCATGATGAAAATTGTGTTATATTTTAATATATAACGTTTCAAAGATTGAGTGATGCATCAAATGCTATATTAGACCTTCTTTTTCTACTTCACTGACCCAGTTAAGAAGTTTTGGTTAGCCCAACATTTGACAAAGTACTCGTGGTGGAGTGACCCAACTTGTATCATGTATCAGTGGTTTATCTTAAGATATCGAGATGGACTCATATATCAGCTGTCACCTCTAGCCTACTTTTCCACTTGACTGACTCAGTTAAGTAGTTTGGAATAGCTCAGTATTCAAAAAAGTATTCATTCTTGACTGAGTGACCAACATTAGGATCAATTGTCATAAAAAAAAATTGGCCTCATCTTTTCAATAGTATATTATATTGTTTGATGGCAAAGACTAAAGCCCAAGATTATTGGTAAGAACTTTGTCTTGGGTAATATTCGTGAATTTACATGAAAATAAAGATTTTGTTGCTAAACTGTTGTTTTCATACATTTTTGACTGGATTGCAAAGCAAGTCCAGTCTATAAATAGGTGAAGTCTGTCTGTCCCTCAGGTGTTAACAATTTGCGTTTAGCTTGGTTTCTTGAATACCATCAATGATACCTCAGTCAAACTCGTGGGGATTGTAGACATTAATGAGTTCTTTCTGACTGATTCAAAATTTGGTGACCTTGACCTTGATTTAACTCTTCAGTGAACACAGCCTAATTTTAGATTTAGCTTGATCTCTTGCATTGATTGATTGATTGATTGATTTTTGTTTAACCTCACACAACGAATATATCAGGTTCAGTAAAACTTTGTTATCTTGACATCGTAGGGACCGAGAAAAAATGTTGACATATCGGTAGGTGGACATATCCAAATTTAAAAGTTGAATTGATATTTGTCACCATACTTTCGTATAATACATTGTTTCAACTGGATACAAAGTTAACCTGTTGTAGCATAAACCATTTAGACAGTGTGTTGTGAGGAACTTCGAACTTCTTAACTACGGCTGCCTTGCTTAACAAACCTTTTTCTACTTCAGCGATGGCTTCATGCTTAGTCTCAACAGAACAAACTTTTAACTTGCGCTTTACCTGACCATTTGGTTTTACAACAGATTTGATGAAAATCCAAGAATAAATGTCCTTTTAAACATTTACACGTGATTAAAGTTTGCTGATAGCTTGTTGTCCCCCGCTTTCACGAAAGCATGGGGACACTAAATCTCATTCGTCTGTCCGTCTGTCTGTCACAAAAAATTTAACCTTGGTCATAACATTTTAACCATAAGACATAGGGCCTTCATATTTGGCATGTGCCTCCCTAATTGCAATACCTTTCTGTTGGTACCGAATTTTTTTTATCATGTGGCCTTGACCATGACCTTTGACCCACTTCAGTGTAACTTTTTAACCGTAAGACGTAGGACCTTCATATTTGGCATGTGTGTCTGTAGACATGCACAACCATGATTGTATGTCAGAGATCACTACACCCTTACTGATAGAACCCCCAAAGCAGGGGACAACAATACTCTAAATTTGCTTGTTCTTGTAATAATATATGTCTGTACATTACCGCATTATCATTAGATGAAATTTAATTAGGATCATTTGTTGTCAACATTACTGATTTCATTATTAGATGAAATTTTAACAAGAATCATCATCATCATTCACACACTTAGGTTTATAATCCAAGCTGTTGATGCGTAGGCCGTAACAGTCAAGTAATTATGCCGGGTATGCACAGCGGTAAGATTGATAAACCAATTAAGTCGCAGTCACGTTTAGAAGCCAATGTCGTGATAAATCGGGTTGGTTGGTTGATTGGTGTTTTACGTCGCTTTCAACAATATTTCAGTTATATCACGACGATAAATCGGGTAAATCTTGACATCTGGACTGAAAAGTTACGTCGAGATAAGCATGATAGTTGACATTTCGTATGTCGTGACATCCGAGGTGAATTTCATTATTTTATTATGAAAAGCGGTCGGGACCGGCTGTTTATGTGGAGATAAGCCAGTAGTAAAGATATCCGATGTTGAGATATCGAAGTTTTGCTGTATATGGTGACGGCATCTGCCGGATGTGGGCATACAAATTTTGACCTTTGCAACAGACCCACCCGAAGCAGTGAGGGATCTTTAACGCACCATGCATACCACGACAGGGGGCCTCGGTTTTTACTGTCTCATCCGAAAGACAGAACGCCGGCATGACCAGAGTGGGACTCGAACCCCAGTCTCCCGATCAGGAGTCCAGCACGATACCACTAGGCCACGCCGGCTTGGTCTCTTGCATAACATTAATGATAACTTCAGACTTAGTCGGTTTGTAGACACTGATGAGTTCTTCCCGACCAACACAAAATTTGGTAATCTTGATCTGGATTTTACACTTCAGTGAACACAGTCTGGTTTTGCATTAAACTTTATTTCATCCGTAATACCAACTTCAAACTTCATCAGTTGGTAAACTTTTATGAGTTATTCCTAACTGACAGAAAATTTGGTGACCTTGACCTCAATTTTACGCTTAATGAACACAGACTGATTTTGCGTTTAGCTTGATTTCTTGTAAACGATTAACGATACCAACTTCAAACTTAGTCAGTTTGTAGGCATTGATGAGTTTTTCTCGACTGACACAAAATTTAGTGACCTTGACCTAAATTGTAGACACTGATGAGTTCTTGCCAACCAACACAAAATTTGGTAATCTTGATCTGCATTTTACACTTCAGTGAACACAGTCTGGTTTTGCATTAAACTTTATTTCATCTGTAATACCAACTTCAAACTTCATCAGTTGGTAAACTTTTATGAGTTATTCCTAACTGACAGAAAATTTGGTGACCTTGACCTCAATTTTACGCTTAATGAACACAGACTGATTTTGCATTTAGCTTGATTTCTTGTAAACGATTAACGATACCAACTTCAAACTTAGTCAGTTTGTAGGCATTGATGAGTTTTTCTCGACTGACACAAAATTTAGTGACCTTGACCTAAATTGTATGCTTCATAGAACACAGTGTGATTTTGCGTTTAGCGTGATTTTTTGCATACCATCAATGACACCAAATGAAAACTGCTGGAAACATCTTCAAACTTAAAGAGACATGTTTCTGGATAAGATTCAACAAGTCCACTAATGTTATACTTTGCAATCCGGTCATACCGTCTTTGGCAGTTTCTTGTCTTCATATTTATTCTGTAGTTCAGCATCATTGTACATTTCAGGTGGCTGTCCATGGGCTGCATATTTTAGGAATGGAGACAGTATTCTAGCAGGTGTTTTCCATTCCTGCGAAGGAATTGGATGTCCGAAAACAAATGATTCTGACTACTGGACTAATAAGCTGTATAAATGTACGTATTATGGTCACCATGATACCAATGTTGAAAACCTTGAACTTTATTTTCTCATTTTAAGTAACTTTGATCAGGTAAGAAAAAAGGATTCAGTGGAAACCATTAATTGACTTTACTGTGATATGTCAGACATTTGATAGTCTGTTAAAGGGTAATGCCATTAAAGGTACGTCGATCAGTATAACATGTTACACTGGCAGAATCTTGCTTGGTTTTATAACCTTAAAATATTTCCTTTTGAACTTTTTCTTGCCAGGCTCAGTTGACTAATTGAAAACTATCAAAAGAGTTATGAAAGATCTATGACAAGAAATTTTGGGAAAGAACCATCTTATATATTCTCGTGCAACTTTTAAGGGTAAAATCACTCTCTGATATCTAATGTTTTAGTCCAAAATTTGATACTCTGTGACAGTCTGACTTATAGCTCACCTGAACCAAAGTCTTTAGAGAGTTATTGTCATAACGTGTGCAGCGTCCGTCCAACAGTAGGCATCATAATTTTTCACATTTTGATGTCTTCACAAGTACTGGAAGGAATTTGATGAAACTTTGTAGGTATGAAATACTCATGGTCCCCTACAGGTGTTGTTGTTATTTGGGGTTTTTTTTGCACCACCGCAGCAAGTCATAAAGTGTACCCTCCTTCGACATACATCTTCAGAACGGCTGCTTAAAGAGACAAATTGAATGCATAGGAATGATATAGAAAGATGTGTGAAGAAGTGTTGTTGTGTTTGGTTCCAATCTGAAATCAAATTTTTGATGTTTTTTCCAATATTTTTTTGGCACTTAGTGATTTCAATGCAGAAAAGTGTAATTTTTATACACCCATCATAAGATCGGACCTAACATGTTATGGCGCTGTCCACCTGTTCATCCGAGGTCATGTTTTCCTGACTCGTAATTAAAAGGTAAATATGTTCTATATTTATTATAACCACAAGAACGGTGTCACTGCTGGTGGACTGATAGTCTCCGAGGGCATCATAAGTCTAGTTATCAGTGCTTTTGTACTGACATAAAATATATACTTCAAATTTTCAGTCATCAAATTAAGTAAATCATTTTAAAACCAAGGAGTATCTCCCTCATGGACAGCTCTGTCCTAAGATAGATTCTTTGGTTCACTTTTCGGTCATTTTTGGTTTCAACAATGCTCTTCATATTTTTATATATTTTGAGAACTCCAGTCATTCGGCCACAAGCATCACTGAAGAGACATAAAATGTCGATATGCGCATATGGTGCACAAAATTAAAAGGTATATACAGTCAAACTTCGATATCTCGAACACTGATATCTCGAATACCCGGGATATCCCGGGTCCCGTAAAAAATCCTTCATATTATGATTAAATTTACCCCGGATGTGTCGAACACTGATATGTCAAATACCATGCTTATCTCGAATACATTTTCAAGTCCCGAAGTTCTTATTTACCCGGTTTATCTCGAAGTTGGCTTCTTATTGACAATATTCCCCGCGGCGTTTACCCTAAATGACTGGTCGCTCGCGTGGTGTGATCAATTGACCGTGTCGGTGTACAAAGCCGCAGTAATTACATAATCGATCGCGTCCGTGCGTACCCTGTTATTTATACCAAATATTAAAAAATGATTATTAAACTCGACACAAAATAATATGATTAACATTAACTGTAATTAGTGCTTTTTCATACCTGCGTTTAAAGAAATTTCTTTACACTGTTCATTAATTATTTCTATTTCCAATCTGTGTGTATGTCTATGTATTTTTATGCAAAGTAATAGTAATTAAATCAAATTATGACGCGTGTCTTTATCTTGTCTTACGTGATAGCCCGTCCTCGGTTTTAGGTGTAGTATAAGACAGTTATATCCAGTATTGGATTTAAATTACGATGTTAATGAAAAGGAAACATGACGTTTTCAGTTTTGGAGTATATTCTCTATATTCATAAAATATAAAAGATATGATGAGATTTAGATTAATTATTTAGGAACAATACAATATGCACATCTTCATGCGTATTTATTGATAAATACATGTATATCTCATACATCTACTATATAATAATCACAAATGTCAAATGTATCGGCGTACATTAACCACTGCAAGATTTGTGATCCTAAACTCGAAATTTGGATATCTCGAACTATGGATATCTCGAAGTATTTCCCACGGTCCCTCCGACTTCGAGATAACGAGGTTTGACTGTATGTTCTATATTTATTTTCTGCTGTCTTTCAAGATACTGGATTGAAACCTAGTATATAGCTTTATATCAATGAGGATGAGTACCAGTTACCATTCTGGTATAGTTGACTGGGTTTTGCCAGAGTTACGGCCCATCAAGAATTTTACAGTTTTCCAAACTTTTTTTCTGCATTTTATCCAGGTATTGGATTGAGACTTGGCATATAAATTTAGATCAATGAGGGTAGGTACCAGTTTGCATTTGGGTATGATTGCTTTGGTTTCTCCAGAGTTAAGGCCCTTGAACTTAGAAAATTTCAAGGATTTAAGGATTTTACAGTTTTCCAGACTTCTTTCTGAGCCTTTCAAGGTGTTGGATTGAAACTTGACTTATAACTTTATATCAGTGAGTGTAAGTACCAGTTCGCATTTCAGTATGATGAACTCAGTTTTGCCACAGATATTGCTCTTGAACTTAGACAAAAATTGTTTTCGTTGATAGCATAATGGCGATTTCTAAGGGAATATTCATAAATTGATTTGCATAAAATTTGTACTGAATACTCTGATGAAATAAAAGAATATGCTTTCGATTTCGAAAATACCCCCTTTGTCAGCACAGAGTTATGAGTCTTTGATTTTTTTTCAGTGATTCAGATTGAAACAGAAACTTATAGGACAGATGACCTAAACCAACAAAATTTTTTCAGTCATTTTGTCTGATCTGACAAAAAACAATGGGTCATTTTTTTCATGTTATTTTGTAGCGAGGAAATGATTAGGGCAGCTTGGTGATCATTCCCCTTGAGGTGTTCAATTAGAGAACTTGTCCTGAAATTGCTATTTCCCTTTGTAAAGGGGTTACTTCTTGACGCGTTTATACATACATCGCAAGTCATTTCATTTTTATCTTTTCATATCTCAACCAGGGATAAATTGACAGCCAAGAATCTTGAAATTTCCGAATATGAACGGGGCTGGGGGCGCTATTTGAATTTGATTTTGACTTGGAGTCGTCAGCGGCAGTCTGTTGCTGAGATTCAGACTCATTACTTTCATTACATAAACCAAAATTTGCCAAAGTTTTTTGGGCCGAAAGTAGCCTTGTTTTTTTTCTTGGGCGGCATTTTATCTATGTCAATTTGACGCTTTAAATCGGCTGTGAATATTGGGCTATTAGCCAAACGCTTTAATGATTCAGACATGTTTACATGAAAAGTGAAAGTATAGGGATCGTCTCAAAATTATTCACAAAATACGGAATCGATTAAAAACTGAATAATAAATTATATTTATATTTCCGAGTTTTGTATTGACCGCTGTACGGGAAAAATGATCAATCATTCTGTCCTGGTAGAGTTTAAGTAATAGGTCATTTTGACAAAGACAGCAAATTTTTATCGGTCATTTCTGATTTTTATCGGCCAATAACCGATGACCGACGCCAATCTGAATCACTGCTTTGATTTTTTTTTTTTTTTTTGAAAATTATTGAAAATTAATTTCTCACTCAATCTCTTTCAAATCTAAATTTGTGCTAGAGTTATATATGAACTTTAATACAAATGATTATCACATGTTTTGCTGTTTATGCAGTAAAAAATATCACTATGTTATAAATTAATTTATGGCGTAGGTGATGTCATAGCGTGGAAAAGAATTGTGTCAAGCCGATGTTTGATGAAATAAACACCTTTAAACTGAGTGTAAACATGTGATAAAAAGAATCTGAAATGAATATTCATTTCATACAGTATTTATAAAATGAAAATTTATTTCATGTCCTCTATTTATTACTGGTTTTTATTTTTTCTATATTCTTACATTTTTTATTTAGAAGTAAAAAAACAGGGGGGAGGGGGGTTAAATTATTCACTTAACAATTACTTCTTACTGCCTTTATGAATTTCAATTATATTACACAGGGTTGTTGCCCAGGGCCAAAGCATGTGTTATCATGAGTCCTGAATAATTAGGGGGGGGGGAAGAACCTCCACTCCTTAAAAGCTTTTCGCATTACACTAAGCAACGGGCATGTTATGCCACAGTAGCTTTGCTCTTGTTTTGCTTTAGAAAGCAATGTTGCTTTAGTTTTTTTCCTTTTAATCATAATTATGGTAAGGAATGTTACTGTGAAAGAATTTTGTCAATATCTTAATTTGTGGAATTTTTATGAATTTGTTAAGATGCCCCCCCCCTCCCCCCCAAAAAGGGGTGGGGGAGGGAGATATTTTTCCACAATGGTAAATTCTGCTGCTAAACCACTGGAAGGATTTTAATGACACTTGTTAGAAATGAAGTATTCATGGTCACTTGCAAATTTTTTTTCACTCGGATCTGTCCACAGATTTTTGAAAAATCATGATCATCACCATCAGTATCAGGCAATAAATGTTGATAAATATCTTGATTCTGTAGCAATGTGACAGTACTTTCACACATAATGGTCAGGCCAACTGTAAAAAAAATGTGGAGTTTCCACTTTTTAACTGCTGAAAAATTATGGGCGGTTGGTAGATTTTATTTCATTTTATCTTTTAATTCTATCATATGATTTTTATGGCCTAGCCATGAATTGGCCAGGGGCATATAGTGTTACCCGGTTCTGTCATTCTGTAAATCGATTTTTCCCTCATCATTGAGTTGCCGCTCATTTACTCTTCGATGGATTAAATCGATATTGGGTATACAGATGTATCCAGGGAAAATGCAGGTCAAGTTCAAATATGGATGTGGTCCGATAATTTTTGACAGAGTGATTGTCCTTGAACATAGAAAATTTCTTTAAAAAGACAGTTTCCACTCATTTTCTCTTTGAAGGTTTAATGGATTAAATTGATATTGGGTATACAGATGTATCAAGGGAAGATGCAGATCATGATGTAATATGGGTGTGGCACAGTAAGTTTTGAGAGAGCTGTTGCCCTTGAACTTTCTTAAAAAAAACAGTTTCCACTGATGAGATCGGTGAAGGTTTGATGGATTAATTGATATTAGGTATGTAGATGTATCAAGGGAAGATGCAGGTGAATTTCTAATATGGGTGTGTTGCGGTAATTTTTGACAGAGTAATTGCCCTTGAACATTAGAAATTTCTAGAATTTTCAAAGTTTCCTGGCAATCATATTTCACTACCTTAGCTGTGTTTGTGTGTATCACTTGTATTGGACTTCCCTTTGGAGGACTTTGAAGAAAGATATATCTATTACAGTCATGTTAAATAAGTCATTAAGAGAGTGTCAAAGTATGAACTATTTGAATTAGGGACTGTGCTTGTCCCCCACAAAATCACTATAGGTATCTTAATGAAAGCTGACCTATATAGCATTTTTCCTTCAGATCCAGTATGTCTCAACCATCATAGTGAGATGATAGAAGTAGCAAACTCTACCTCATTTCCATCACTTGATACCAATAAAAATGAAAGGTACATATAAATGAAATTTGTTTTGTTTCATTACGTCAGTACCCTGGTCGACAATGACATCTAGTTTTGTGTTTTTGGGGGTTTTTAACTCATTTATCAATCTTTCTTTCTATGAAGCATGTGCCTATAGTTATGCTTAAGAAATAATTACTCTGCATACTTCTTTAAGAAGCAATGTATTGAAACATTATATCGTTGCATGAATATTTAGAATATATGGCTATATATAATGTATTATACTGAAATGAATTAACTGTTGTAAAAGTTGAAGCAAATAAAAACAATTATTTTTTTAAACGAACTATGTACGATAATTTTGCACATATCCTGCTCAATTTTCTAGCTTTAGCATTTTAATCTCGTGTGCATACTTCAAATTAACTAAATATAAGCTTTTCCACAAGCTATTGTAGTAGGTTACCATCAAAATCTCTGACAGTTTCCAACACCTCTTCTTTTACACAGAATTTGAAAATATATACTTTTTTCGACAACCCTCTCCAAACGTGCACAGCTGATTATTAATTATATCTTTTTAAGTTTTTAATCATTGTCATGTCAAATTGATATTCATACATACAACTTTTATCATTGATTCTTGCAGATGCAACCTTACATCTCAGTCTTTCTTACTTGAGCTGATATTTACATGTGAACATGATTGGGGCATTATGTTCAAACTTGTCTTCTGCATGACTTTTATTCTATTGTCAAATATCACAAGTTCCGGTGAGTAGAGTTATCAGTTTTGACATTCCCTTGTGGCTATTGTGAATGCCACATTAAGCCATTTCAACTTAATTAGTAGATTAACATCCAGGGTCACCAAAAATATGGTATGGGTGGGAGGATTTTTCAATTTTTATTTCCTGAGAAAATATATTGATGTGTTTTGTCCTATGGCGTAGGAAGCAAATCAAAAGTGGGGGGGGGGAACATGGAATATTTTTCTTGGTACTGAAAGAGTTCATCTACAGTTTGATATGCAATAAAGAACTTGCTAATAGAAATTTGGAGCTTGTGTGTTAGAGAGAATATTTTTGACGAATATGTAGGCTGTCGCCATCTATGTTAACGTTTTCCAAACTATTGTACAAAAGGCTACATACTGTCACTTGATGACGCAGAAAAACATATGTTTTCAAAATCTAGGCCTATACTTAGATACGATTTGGAAATTTATTTACAAAGTGTTGATCTTATAAAATAAGGTAGGAATAAATCTATAATATGTATATCAAATTAGGCATTGCCATGGAAAAAAAATTTATATGTTAAAAAAGTGGCGGGGGGGGGGGGGGGCTATGTTGTCAGTAGATGGCTATTTCAACAGATGGATGTCAAGGAAGCTATGCTTTTTCTCTTAGATGGATTCCAGGTTAGGCTTTAATTGGTCAGAGAACAGTAATTAACGAGAGTCATGAATGGCTGATGTGATGTACAATGTAGGAAGAGAGGGACTACCATTTCAATGCATCAAGAGCTGTGACTTGATGTAATTATTTGATCAATCTATAAATAAAGGCTAATTCTGCTGTAAAATCATAAATTTCTATCTTTTTTCACTAATGTAAAAATCTTATGACATAAAAAAGGGGCTGCTGTTTACATTGAATTTTAGCAAATTTTTGGGAGTATCCCCCTTCCAGTAGGATTTTCTTGAAATTAAAGTGGATAACCTATAGTATACTGTTAAAATTCTGATAGAGGAGGGTCTGACAAACATTTTTATGTATGAATTATATACAGCTAAAATGTAGGATTTTGTGTAAATCTTACTGGAAGTTTGGTAATTTAACATGGGACCCTATGAGAAATGGAATTTCAGTGCTTTGACCAATTTCGTTTCTAAACCAGAAATGGAATTGAAAATATAAATACTGGATTCAGACAGGAAAAATTTTCATGGAAATCAAAATTATGTTGAAATGAAAAATATCACGGTGGTCGATTTATGAGGGGCTGGGCAGGTGGGATGGTAATCTATCAATTAAGTTGAACTGGCCAGAATCAGAGTTGTTTTTCTACCTTCATAGAAAAAATAAACTATTTATGCCATTCCTTAAATTAAAAAAAAAAACAAATCAAAATTATAACATGTTCATAATATCTCTTTGGATTTTTTCACTTTTCATGTATTTTAAGGTATTTTCTTATTTTTGGCCAGATTGCAAAGCAATAGATTGGTGATTCCGTATGTCTGTCCATCTGTCTGTCTATCTGTCCATCAACATTTTGGTTGGTGTTTTTGGTTGAAGCAAAATCTCCACAACTAAGAGAAGTATAAATATAATACTTCACACATAGGTTCCTTATGACCAAAGCTTTCAAATTTTGCCATGACTTTTGACCTACTGGCCTTGACCTTTCACTTTAACTAATTTCAATAAACTTTATCTTTGGCTATATCTTTTGAATAAATAGGGATACTTCACACATAGGTTCTTTATGACGAGTGCTTTAAATTGATACCACCATAACTTGACCTTGTAACCTTGAATTTGTTATGAATTTGCTTTTGCAATGTGCCCAAACCGTCTTTATCGTTTTCTTGTATTCAATTTAAACTGCTCAGTCAAATAGTATATGAGTATTCAGTATGGTTGTTGAAGGAAATATTTTTACTATCATTGAAGTGATGGAGACCAGACTGTCACAATAGCAATATTAGTTCTGATCATCATAGTAGTGATCATAGCTGCTGTTATATGGTGTTGGAAATCAAAGTGTAAGTAATACATATCATACTGACATTAATTGTAAATAATAATGAGCGTAATGGCTAATAGGGTTGTTTAAAGACATGAATATTATTTGTGTCTTGCTGTCTTGAGAAGAGGCTATGCGGATTATGGCATCAACACTTATGGCCAGAGTATTCATTCCTTTCAAGGAATAAACCATCTTGTCATGTATTGTGCATAGCATCATGTGGTATTTGTTATTGTCTGTATGATACATATTAATTATATATGCATCAAAGTATTCCAAATGTCAGAAAAGTTGATACAATAATTAGTGTTGGATGTCAGATTTTTATGTCCCTGCCCTGAAATGGCAGGTGGCATATATTGTTACCCTGTTCTGCCATTCTGTCCTTCTGTTATCATTGAGTTTCCATTCATTTTCTCTTTGAAGGTTTTATGGATTAAATTGATATTGGGTAACTATATAAATGTATCAAAGGAAAATGCAGGTCAAGTTTGAAAATAGGTTTGGTTTGGTAATTTTTGACATAGAGCAATTGCCCTTGAACGTTAAAAATTCTTGACAATATTAATGTTTTGGCAATTCTATTTCACTACCTTAGCTGGCATTTGTGTCACACCAGCACAGCTTGCAATTGGAATATTATACATGTCATATAATAATCTGTTAAAGAGAAAACAGAAGACTTTTGACAAAGCTGTATGATATAACCGGGTATATGGAAATAATATATCCAACTACAGTTCGGGTTCTTCAGATTTATTGGACTTTTTATCCAGACTGTGGAGTTAGAAAAGCCCTATAATATATACAAAAATAATAAGTATATTTCACATGATAAATTCACAAGAATAGTAAAATGCAAGCAAATCACAGTCCCAATAGATCGATACGATGTTACTCACGAATGTATTTAAACAATTCATGTACTTATAATGATAAAGATAATATTCACTTAATCCATGAATACATGTACGTCAACAAGGGAAATAACTCTTACTGACTATGAATATAAAATAAATGAGTCTATAATATAGTTATATCAGGATTACAATTTATATTCTGATATGATAATATATAACAAAAATATATATTGTACCAATTTATAGAATTGGCCTTAGATACAATTCTGGTAAGAAATCTGGTCAATATACGGCGTCATAACACCTTGTACAAACAATATCATACATTACTTCTCACCTCTGAGACTATGATTTTATTAAAATATTAAAAAATATTAAAATGTGGAAATGTAATTTACAACATTTCTTATCATGAGTTGCTGACTTTAAACAATAATAAATAATTATTATCATAATCTGGAGAATTATAATATTGTACAAAAGAAATTCATACACTATCATTCTCAGGTCAAATAGATTATAAATTTGAATAAATACGGAAATGTGAAATAAAATAATGAGAGAAAATGTAGACTTACTATGTATATAAATGATTTCATTTTCCGTATTTTTTCTGATGAAATGTAAAGTATTTCTGTACTTAATGATCTGATGTTGAAATATGGCATCCGCCGATACACATGTCTGTATCGAAATTGACCACTGTCTCACAATATAATCACGCGAAAACAACCTCAACCAATGAGATTATTTTATCCAATGTCAAAGGTCGACATGGTCAATAGATTTCACATTAGTTGTAATTACTATTAGTAAATAAAATTTATAAAACAATGCAGTTAATAAAAGCGTTGTGAAATGACAATTTGTTGATATACATATATATATAATGCGGCAAAATGGGAAAAATTGGGAATGACCAAATAACACTGATGTAATTGAATTTATATAATTCATTTATTTAATCATTATACATATAAAACACACTCTACCACAATGACACACATCACCAAGGACATGAAACAAAACATGATAATAGTAAAATATTCACAGAAAAATGATATTATGAAAATCCAAAATTTGGTGTAGTCATATATGTTGTTTTAAACTAACTTGAGCTGAAAGTTGAATTGAGCTTTTCTGATCACCTGTTGGTTGTTGTCTAAAAATCTTTCTGTCTATCTGTTTGCAAACTTTTTATATTTTTGTCGTCTTCAGAGCCGCTCAAGGAATCTTGATTAAACTGAGCTCTCACTTCCTGTTATTAATTTATCCATGGCTTTCACAGAATATTTATTGAAATTTGTGACGTCACAGTACATTTTCATATACTGTGATTTAATTTTAAAACTGATTGATGTTTGTTTTGAATACTGATAAGATTTGGTATACTGAGTATAGATACGCCACGAAAAAAGCTATAGAAGAAAATGACCCGTCTCCTTCCCCAAAAAGGCAAGGAAAGAATTGAAATTGTTTTCAGAAATTGATTTGATTAAGGATTATAAGATTGGATCATTTAAACAGTCCTATCTTGCTAGTAAGTACGGTAAAGCAAATCTACAGTATCATACATTTTCAGCAGATTTTAAAAGGAAATTAATAAATATAAACAAATACGAAATAAATATAAAATTGCGTAGTTTATTGAATATATGTACACGTACACTGAGTTAGTAAGTATCAATTCTGTTCTTGTGTATTTGTGCCTAAATTCATGTTTTTTATTTTTAAAACCGAATTACTGAGAAAACTGAACTTAAGAGATGGTACAGAACTATTTCGGTTTTCTCACATTTAACTGCATTGGTTCATAAAATGTCCTCTGACACCTTTCGGAAATCTAAAGTTAGGAAGATAACTAGTTTAATTTACCTTTCAATAATAATGCTATATAGCCAACCTCCATTCTTTCTACAGTTCATTTGATTAAACTAGTTCAGAGAATTTTTACAATCTACAACACTTTTATGCACCGAAATCAATAGATCGAAGACTTACTGTTCTTTGTCCACTTGCCTGTTTGTTTGCTTGTCTGTCTGTTGTCAACTTAAACCTTGGCTGTAACTTTTGAACCGTGAGGGATAGTGATTTCGTATTTGACATGTGTTCTCAACTTATGAAGCCCTTTCAAATGATGCCAAGGTCAATGACCTTTTAACCTTGACAATGACCTTCATGCTAAACATAACATTTAGACTTTGGTGCCGCCAGGGGCATTGTTGTTTCACAAACACAGCTTGTTTTTTGTTGTTGTTTTCCAAACCACAGACTAGATTTTCATATAAATCAGTAAACCAACACATGAAAAAATGTTGCACAAGAAGTTTTAAGCAAGGTTTCAATATTACTATTTGTGAAAAGATCATTATTATACCTCATGTTAATTTCCTGTAATCTGATTGGTCAATCAATCGTGTGACATTTTTCAATGTCACACAGTTTTCATATAGGATATATAGAGAGGGTGACATTGATAGAAAATGTCACATGCGCAAAATTGATATGCGTATGGTTCATAGACCGAGAAAAGTATGGCGGTTTTTTTTTTTTAGTAAAATGACAATAAAACAGATGTCTTAGAAGATGGTCACGCGATTTTGCGTCACGTTTTGACGTCAAAATGTATTTTGACGTCGCGTTTAGGCAGTGATTTTTGATGCCACAAATTGTTAATTGATCTAAACATGGCGTTTGCACAAATTGGGGAGGAGGAAATATCTTATGTTTTGGGATCAAAAGACGCAAAAACATCCAGTGAAATTCTTATTCCATGAATATATCAGCAATCAATCAATATCGGATTTTCCAAAGGAGGAATTGAATAATATACTAAGACTCTTTTTATATGCCCGTCATAAGACGGGACGTATTATGTTATGGCGCTGTCCATCCGTGCGTGCATCCGTGCGTCCGTCCTTCCGGGGTCATGTTTTCCGGACTTTTTTTTGCCGTCTTTCAGGATATTGAGTTGAAATATGGTATATAGCTTTATTTCAAGCGGCGTCAGTACCAGTTAGAGTTTTGTTACGATTGACTTACTTTTGACAGATTTATGGCCCTTGGACTTATAAATTTCAAAATTTTTTAAAAAATTCATTAAAAATCTATTTTTTGTCAAAACATTATGAAATTTCTCATGAAACAAGTAAAGTGTATCAACTATCACATATGTTAGGTTTTTTTATATCTTTAACTTCATTTTTGAGAAATTTATAATTTTAAAGGGGGGGGGGGTTGACCATATGTCCTATCTCATGTTTTCCAGACTTTTTTTGCCGTCTTTCAAGATATTGAGTTGAAATTAAGTATATAGCTTTATATCAAGCAGCGTCAGTACCAGTTGAAGTTCTGTTACGATTGACCTACTTTTGACGGATTTATGGCCCTTGGACTTATAAATTTCAAGATTTTTTCAGAAATTCATTTAAAATCAATTTTTTGTCAAAACATTATGAAATTTATCATGAAACAAGTAAAATGTACCAACTATCACATATGTTACGGGTTTTAATATCGTTTTCTTCATTTTTGAGAAATTTATAATTTTAGAGGGGGTGGGGGTGACCATATGTCCTAGGTCACGTTTTCCGGACTTTTTTTTTGCCGTCTTTCAAGATATTGAGTTGAAATTTGGTATATAACTTTATTCCAAGCGGCGTCAGTACCAGTTCGAGTTTTTTTACGATTGACGTACTTTTGACGGATTTAAGGCCCTTGGACTTATAAATTTCAAGATTTTGTTTTGAAAATTCATTAAAAATCTAATTTTTGTAACAACATTATGAAATTTACCATGAAACAAATAAAATGTACGAACTTCCAGATATTTTACAGGTATTGATATCTTTTTCTTCATTTTTGAGAAATTTATAATTTTAAAAGGGGGGGGGGGCTTGTTCCTAAAAAATTTCAAGTTTTTTTTTTTTGCAGGTCAAGTTCCAAGATGGGTTGGATAGGACCATTTCTGCAGGAGTTATTGCCCTTGGACTTATCCTATGATAAAATGCTATGAAACGCAATTAACTTCAGTAAACGTCGGATGTTTTTCATGAAAATCATGCCAAATGCAAATTGATCCTGTCCGAATTAAGCGACAGGCGTATTAAGCTATGCTAGGCGTTGCTCTTGTTTGCAAGTGTTTTTACTCGCGAGGGGAACAAGGTTCAAAAATCTACTCTCAGCAACATAAAGTATGGATTGTCAAAGTATTTGTTGTTTATTCTGTATATTGTATGACATTCGGTATAATAAAATGATTATTACATTTTTAACAAGTTGACATGGCATATTGTCACCCTTCGAAAAACATTGTCAACCTCAGCTTCACCTCGGTCGACAGTATTTTCTCAGGGTGACAATATGCCATGTCAACCTGTCAAAAATGTAATATTTATATATTATCACATAGTCTCTTCCAGTGACAAGAACAGTAGGTCCCCAAGACACGCCAATCTGTCTGGTTGTTATTGTATGCTACTAAATTCAAATTTAGAGAATTCTGATAGAACAGTTAAAAAGAACTGAATGTCACATTCTTTTACGACCCGTGGAATGGTGAATTGAATAGAAGGTTAAGAGTATGAAACAATTTTAAATTAATGAGTGACATACTAAATTAACTGCACTTTCTAGTTTTTAGCTCACCTGAGCCAAAGACTCAAGTGAGCTATAGTCATAGTGCGCCGTCCGTCGTCAGCGTCCTTCCGTCGTTAACTTTTTAACATTTTCCACTTCTTCTCTGGAACTACATTGCAGATTTGGATCAAACTTTGTGTAAATGATGTACTCAAGGTCCCCTACTAAAGTTGTGTTCGGGATCCAGATTCCCTCAGGGGTGGATCCAGGGCGGGGCCAAAAGTGCCCAAAACGGTACCCCTCTTCAAACATTTCCTCCTCCAGAACCAGTACATAAATGGGGAAACTAATTGCATTTCAACAATCTATAAAGATGGGTTATTAAAAATTGTGTTCGGGGTTAAGATCCGTCAAATAGAAATTTACGCTTTTTTGACGTATTTCTGGACTTTCTTAATGACTATTTTGATCATAATTGTGGTAAGGAAAATTATTGTGAAAGAATTTTGTCATTATCTCAATTTTTGGATTTTTTATGAATTTTTTAAGACTTCCAAAAAAAAAAGGGGGGGGGGGGTGGCCATATTTCACATTTTCAACTTTTTCTACAAAACCACATGAAAGATTTTAATGAAACATGGAATATATGAAATACTAAAGGTCCTCTATCAATTTGGTAAATCTCATCCAAATTGGTTAACAGATAATGTCACCATGTCTAAAAAGTAGGCCTCACAATGGTACATATACCACTTGGTAATTAGTCCCCTACCGGCATTGCGGAAGGGGACTATAGATTTGCACTCCGTCCATCTGTCCGTCAGTCACACTCATGTTTTTCGGACTTTTTTTCCAAAAGGTTTTTAGATATTCATCCAATTTTTGGTGTGTGAGTCTGCCACCATGAGTTACAGATCAAGGTTGAGTTCCGTTTTGGTTCACTGATTTTTGACGGAATTACGGCCCTTGGAATTAGAAAATATCTTTAAAATGGCAGTTTTCTGGACGCCTTATCTTTGAATTTCTTCTATAACACTGATGCTCAGATAAAAGATTTTTGTTAAATATCTTAAGATAAACAAGGTAGGGGGATGAACTATTTGTGCTTCCGTTCAGCTCTGATGGACCCATCCTTCAGAATTAATAGAATGAATTTGATGACACTTGGAAGAGATGAGGTAGTGTTGTTTTGAGACAAGATCCTTCTAAAAAAAAATTCACTTTTCTCGCCTTGTAGACACATATCTTTTTGACGTCATTATTTTTCACACATTTTCAACTAATGCCCTAGATTTTGTCCTGAAAAATTGCTTGGAAAACAATAATTTGGTTTGTTTAGCAGATGAAACTAAAGATTGATTCATTCCTAATTGTTTTATGTCACTCCAAGTTTATTTCATGCATATGATGACAACATATGTCTGATACACTGCATAGAAATATATCCCTGAAGCGGTGAAGGATCTTTTACATCACTCAGCCATGCATTCTTATACATGTGACCTCAGTTTTTACCATCTCATCCATAAGACGGAACACTAGTATGCTCATGGTGAGAGTCGAACTTGGGACCTCTCGTTCGTTGTATGCTAAAGGGGAGAGATCTCTTCAGAACTGATGAAGGAACATGACAAGAATGAGGTTCACAGAGTTTTTTCTATGTTTGGATGGATTTTCTAGTAGATGTTTTTGTAACCCCTCTTCATTTTTAAGAAAATATAATGTCTTGACACATCACATCTCGTTTCACCATTTATTGAACACCATTCAAATTCATTCCTGTCAAATAATAAGAGTGCAATATAATACATGTCATATTTCTAAATAGGTTATAATCATACAATTTCAAATACATATACTAAATAGATTAAAAACAATAATTCAATCACAATAATAAATTACCACGATTAAATCTTAATTCTGTATATCATTCTAAATCTATTATAAGAAACATTTCACATAAATAATAATTACCGAATATGGGTCAGAATGTCGATGGTAAGTTTTCTTCAACTCAAACAGTCATAGCACATGGACACACCCTAAAGCAAATCAAAACTACTAAATGCCAATACGCATGAATGCACAGCATATGCGAACACTCCAAAATATATTTTAATTACAATAACTATATATATTCATAAAATACATATAAATGAAACATGAACTTTATACCTTGTCTTATGATATGAAAAATAACTTTAAGAAAACATACTTATATCAATTGCGTGTTGTTATGAAACAATATGCATAAATATACAGAATTACATACAGAACACCAATATTGAACATTTTATCATTTACAATAAAATATAAGAAAAATAAAATATAACTTACTTCATTTGGTATCGTTAAATCCAACCACATATATATACTTTACTTTAAACGAATATGTAAACTTAATGTATGTCTGTATGCATCGAAACATGCGATAACAATGAGCGAGGAAACATATCATCTCGTGCGTATAAAACACAACTGACCAATCAGTGATGAATTTAAATTAAATCATAAATGACCAATGGCTATCAATGTCAAACCAGTTTCACAACTTTCTATAACTAAACGACACCCCAAATAAAAGTCTAAATATAGAAATGAAATTGATTTAAATAAAATACACAAAATATCAAAAATACTAGAGAATAAATGATGAAAAATACTTTACAATAAGCAATAATTTGTTACCAAAAATAAAGTAATTAACACAATTAATAAACCGAATAATTTACCAAATATAATAATACCACATTTTACTTTGGAAAAATTTTGATACTTCTTTAATTTATCATTAACTCCAGATGCTCAAGTGAGCATTAAAGGTCGATGTAGGCCTCTTGTACACATTTTAAGGTGTTCTTTTTACTTTGCATTACTTTAGTTATTTGCTGTTTATTTTAAAGGCTTCGATCTACTTAACATTTCTAATATTTTCCGTGATCACAGAGTCACATCTAAAATCCCCCAATATTTTGAGAATTTAGAACCTCCACTTATTTGTTACCAGTACAAAAAGCCTATAAGAAATCTAATTCTAAATTATAATAAAGTTACATCTAACCCTGATGTTTCAGACTCTATTCCTTCGTCGTGTTCTTGTGATAAATCTAAATATGTTTATAAACCGGCAGGTCATGTTATTACTGGTGACCTAAACTGTATTTCGGACAAGAAATTGCGCACCCTTTTTGGAAAAGGACCTAAATATAGGTTACCGTCCAGGATAGATTTCAATAAATGCCGTGACGTTATAGAAGGTGCTTTAACTACATATTGTAAACGTTGGTGTAAAAAAGAACAGGTAAATGTTCATGCTCTTAATGATTGGAAATACGAGATTTTAAGAATTGTCGATATCCGTATTAAGAACTTTACGGAAAATCCGCATTTATTTCAACAGCCTAATACATTGACGGCAAATTCTATTAAATAGAAGATAGCTGACTTACATGCTAAATATGTCTTTGTTCCTGCTGATAAAGCAGGTAATAACATAATAGTTGTTTGAAAACTATATTATATTGAAGTACTTAAAAACGAATTAAACTCCACTCATACATATGTGGAAAGCCCTACCTCAAAAGACAGCACCTTGCACGATCACCTCATGACCATGTCCGACTTCAAAATTAAAACTGATAAATCTGATCTACCAACCATATATTGGCTCCCAAAACTACATAAAAGTCCATATAAATCAAGTTTCCTCTCTCACACTAGCCACTGCTCTACTACGGTACTATCGAAGCATATTACGTCTGCTCTAACTGCTATAAAAGATCATATTATCAAATATTGTGATGTCGCATTTCATAATAGTAACATCAATTACTTTTGGTCGATTAAAAATTCTCATGAAGTTATAGACAAACTTCTTTCGCTAAATTCCAAAGCGACTCAAATTTCTACATTTGATTTTTCTACACTTTATACATCTCTGCCTCATGATTTGATTAAAAGCAAGTTGCTGTCTCTTATACAATGGTGTTTTCACAGAGAATCTAAAACGTACATATGTACTTCCAATAACTCCGGATTCTTTTCCAACAAACAATATACTTCATATAAATACTGGACTTGCAAGGAATTATGTAAAGCACTAGATTTTCTCATGAATAATATTTTTGTGCAATTTGATGGCAAGATATATCAACAAATAGTTGGGATTCCTATGGGTACTAACTGCGCGCCTCTGATAGCAGATTTATTTCTTTATTGTTATGAGAGGGATTTTATGGTTTCTCTTCAAAAATCAAAACATTTTGACCTCATTGACAAATTCAATAATACTTGTAGATATCTGGATGATATTTTGGTTATCGACAACCCTGAATTCGAACAATTTATATCAGAAATTTATCCACCAGAGCTCACATTGAATAAAGCTAATACTTGAGATAAATCTACACCTTTCTTAGATTTAAACATCAAAATTATCAACCACCTAATATATACTAATATTTATGATAAACGTGAGGATTTTGGATTTCCTATTGTAAATTTCCCTTACTTGGATGGCGATGTCCCTCGACTCCCATCATATGGTATCTATATATCTCAATTAGTTCGATTTGTCAGAGGCTGCACCGATGTTTTGGACTTTCATAAACGAAATTTACAAATTACTACTAAACTTTTAACTCAGGGTTACAGATATCACAAGCTAAGAAAAACATTTGGCAAATTCTTCAGATCTTATTCAGAACTTCTATCTAAATTTGGAAATATTTCCTTTCAACAGTATGTATCCAATGGAATTTCCCATCCTTATTTTTACGGTGATCTCGTATATAAACTAAGGAAAGTAAAAGGCTCCGATAACGTTATTTTATCATGTAATAAAATAATCAAACGTCTTATAAATAGACAATATGATATTGAGATCATCAAAAAGACTATAGGTCTTGTATTTGGCCCCTCTACAGCCTTATGCAGACTTTTACTTGAACGTTGCACGCTGACTAACAGGGCGGTGGGGACTATATGACGGGCCTTGTCCAAACCTCTTTCAGAGGAGACATGGTCCTGAACCTCGTCCCCTCTGACTGTTAGTCGGGACTCCTACAGATCTAGGGTCTTAGCTCGCTTTCAGACTGGCAGAGCACGGTTTATCATGTTGATGTCGCATATATTTTTATACCATTATGTATTTTACAATACCTTACGTGTTTATATTTTTATGACCTCTCAATATGCGATACCTGTTGACCCTTGTTCTTTACATGGAGGATTATTTATAAATTTTTAAATGTAAGTCCTTTGATTGTTCTGCTGTTACGGTGAGTGGGAAGGTGGGCCCGTAAACCGGTTAACCACACCATTTGTTTGGCTTTTGTCAAATTAAATGACCGTCCTAAGTCGGTATCGTAATTGCACTACAATCAATTATTTTTGTAATGTGATATATGTTCTAGTATATTATTTATATTCATGTACTGTATAGCTCTATGGTGACTTCTGCCACATAACTGAGCCAGTAACTCCTCTTTTTTCTTTTATAAGTAAATATGTCAAGAATCTGATTAGAATAATTAACTATAAAAAAGGAGGATTTCATTTTGTCTTATATTTAATTCCATGATTTTTTAGCTCACCTGAGCCGAAGGCTCAAGTGAGCTATTGTGATCAATCACCGTCCGTCGTCCGTCCGTCGTTAACTTTTCACATTTTCGACTTCTTCTCCAGAACCACTGAACAGAATTTGATGAAACTTGATAAGCATGTAGTACTCATGGTCCCCTACAAGTGTTGTTGTTTTTCATCCGGATTCATCAACAGGTGGCGCCACCACAGGCAAAAGTAGGGTACCCTCCTTATACAAACTTCTTCTTCAGACCGGGGGCATACAGAGACAAACCGAATGCATAGGAATGATCTAGAGGGATGTGTGAAGAAGTGTTGTTATTTTTGGTTCCATTCCGAAATCAAATTATTGACGTTTTTTTGTACTTGGTAGTTTTGTGGTAGCGTGAAATTTTAAGATATTTATTGTATATAATTCATATTGTCTATTTACATATTTCATAAAAGTATTGTAAACTACTTCAAATAAAAACAATTAAATCAGTTTTCAATTTTCGCTTTTATTTATATTTTGTTCCATTACATAGCTTAAGGCTACTTGTCCTAGCCTATAAATATGTGTGTGGAGAATATGCATTGGTCAGTTTTCCATACATTCTATAATACTATTGGTCAGTTATTTTTCATGCTTGATTCCCGCCAAAAGTACCCTGGCGAGCGATATAGAACAGACATTAAAACGATTCGATCAGGGAGAGACGCATATTAAAAGTATTATACACACGCAGCGTAAAACATCTACAAATAAATCATATATATATATACATACGACCTACCTACTGACAGTAAGTTTGTTTTTCATTCTTTCTTTAGCATAATTTTCATATTTTCTGATAATATTTTTATTTCTAATTTTCATTCTCGTAACATCGTATGAGATCGATTTGAGAGACAGTTTATTAAAGTGAGAGTAGTTTTCTTTATTTGATTTAATATTCACTAGTGTACATCATTTTTTGTGTATAGTTTTATAAAATTTGACGCGCATGTGTTGATGCACGCTGATGCATTTTTCATTGTATAGAATGATTAAAACGTTCGTTCTTATTACCTATAGATTACCAGAATGTAAGAGATTTATCTGATATAGAAGGTGTGTGTGGACCCTGATCCATAATTAGGTATTTTATTAATTATTCGCTCAAATCAAACATTTGATTAATTCCTACATTTTATTATGTATTAAAATACATACTTATTATATTAATGTAATGAAATATTATCATATCAGAATATGTTGGTCATAATTATTCAGTATCCGTCGGGTATTAGCGTATTGTCTGTCTGTCACATACCAAATCAGTGTCTGTCTGTCATACCAATGCGTTTTCTGTCGCATATATTATATTTACACCATTGATTTGATCTCATTGTGGTTCTGTGTTTTCGCATCGCGTAATTTTGAAGTTGCTGCAACAATTCCTTCCTGCCAGATCTTACCACATGTATTATTCTTAGAATTAAGTCAGTGTTAGAATTTACATTTAACAGAATAGAATACTGCTTGTGTGTAAATTTCTTGAGAAATCATTGTGAATATATATAAAGAGAGACATTATTTCAATTTGCGTATGTTACATACAGGTAGTAGGAGAGCGCTAGAGGAAAGATCGTCACGCTTGGCTGATCACGTGTCTTGTCGGTCACGTGTATCTGTTTACTGTTTACTGTCAAGGGTTATCGGACTTTCAAACGGTCTGCTAGTCTTTTGTAGATTGTGCTTTTTGTATTAAATCATATTTCAGATAATCAATTAATATATGATTTAATTGTACAGTGTAACTGTCAATACAAATTTTAAATGTAGTTTTATGTTTGGAATGCATATGTATATCTATGCTGTTGTACTTAGTGACTTTAGAAGCACCAATAGTTAGAACTTGGTTATGTAAATGAACAGCTTAGAATACTTAGAATATTGATCTTAATTAGCTTAGCACTGTAGTTACGAAGTGTAGTCTTAGTTAGACACATTATAGATCGTGTAGAGTTTAGAAATAGTTAAGTCATGGCTAGTTCTGAGCAATCAGATCAGAGTGTTCATTTAGGTAAAGGAGATAGTAAGACTGAATTAACACAACATCAAATTCAACGGATGATCGATTATTTATCTCAGCACACAGATTACAAGGTCATAACTAATGAAGAGTTTAAGCTATTAAATCCTTTAGCTCATAGTACACCTAGTACACCTTCCGCCATGCAGAGGGGTGCTCGGCCTAAAATCCCTATAGTGAAATTTGAGGACAAGACTCCGCCTCCATCGGACTTGCGCACTAGCTATTTGTGTGAACCTCATACTATAAGGCCACCTCGCTTTCCGAATTTTTCCGGAGAAACAAAATCGGAAACTTCCTTTGACGTCTGGAAAAATGATGTTAAATGTGTTATACGTGAAGGTGCTTGTACTGAGACACAGATTCTCCAATCCATAAGAACATCCTTAAAAGGAAAAGCCCGCAATTTATTGCTCACACTCCCGGAAAATGCAACACCAAAACTCATTATAGATAAATTGGAAGGAGTTTTCGGAAATGTGTATCCCACTGAACAGTTGATGCATCAGTTTTATGCAGCAAAACAAAATGACAAAGAAAATGTTGCAGATTACGGAATACGCCTTGAGAACATGTTACAGACGTGCATAGACAGGGGAGATATCAGCGCCCATGCACGTAATGATATGCTGCGAACAAAGCTGTGGACTGGCCTAAATGATATAAGTTTGAAAAATGCAAGCCGATATAAGTACGATACTATCCTGGATTTTGACAAGTTGCGAATCGAGCTCCGTACTATTGAATTAGAGCTGGTGACACCTACGCCTCAGGCTCAACCATCAAAAGAAATAAAGGCGGCAGTCTCTCAGATAAATGACAAACAGGGCGATACATCTTTAAATGTGATTATAAAGAAACTAGAAAAGCTGGACAAGCGCATTGATAGCATGGAACGAGAAATGAAAGAAAACAAAGGAGGCTGTTCACACACAGAGTTTGGTTACCAAGGCAACAGTAAACAACATAGAGGTAGTTACCATAGCAGCCGAGGCAGCGCTAACCCAGGATTCAGAAGTGGTTACCAAGGTACTAGAGGTGGTGGATATCATAATGGTGGATATCACAGTGGTGGATCCAAGGGTGGATTTTATGGTGGATCACAAGAACTTGAGGATGGCTGGAGAGATAAATCATATGGTGGATCCAGGGATGGTTATGGCTTCAGAGGTGGATCCAGAGGTGGATCAAGAGGAGGTGGATCACACAGAGGCGGATATAGGGGAAATGTACGTCAACAAGACCATTTAAACTGGCGTTAGCTTCTGATCAGGGGCAGATTAGAAGCTATAATGACAACAACAAATGCCCTAATGAATTTGAAAATACAGACCAACCTTATTTAAATGATACTATAGTCAAATACCAAGGTAGGAATGGAAAAGAACTTGAATTTTTCTGGAGATCTAATTCTGTTTTTAGCCAATGGCACAAATGTGGATTTGTTGTAGATGATGAATGGTATAACTGCACAGAGCAATACATGATGTACAAGAAAGCATTGTTAATGGGAGATGAGGATAAAGCTAAGGAGATCATGGCTATAGAGGAAACCACGATTACAAAGAGCAGTGGGTAAACAGATAAAGAACTGGGATGAAGAACTATGGCAGAAACATCGGTACAGTATTGTTAAAGAAGGAAATAAAGCAAAATTTTCACAGAATGAATTTTTAGCAAGAGAATTGATTGACACTTATCCTAAATTATTGGTAGAGGCTAGTCCGTTTGATTCGGTTTGGGGTATAGGTCTTTCAGCAAATGATAACCGTGCCCAAAGTCAATCCTTGTGGAGAGGAATGAACTTACTAGGATATATTTTAACGGAGATCAGGGATGAAATGATGACAGAAAGTGGGATATATGGAGCCCCAGATAACAATGATCAACAAAATACGGATCCTACACTATTATTCCAGTATTCGGAACTTTGTGATCGCTGCGGTCAAGAGGGTCACAATGAGTCAGTATGCAGAGTTAGGATGGATCATTCCAGGAGATACGTGAATGATTATAACCATGTGCATGCTAAACGGAAAACAACCAGGTCAGCGAAAGTATCAACTTTAGTTGGATCAACCAATGAAACTGATGTCTGGATTGAGGAAGTGTCCACAAAAGCGTTGTTGGATACCGGATCAGCAGTGTCAACAATATGTCATGATTTTTATAAGAAATATCTTAGTCATTTACCTTTACAGCCAGTTGATGAAATTCTTAAACTTGAATGTGCTGATGGTTCAGAGTTACCATACCAAGGAGTTATTGTATGTGAATTACAGGTTGAGGGCATTAATAATAAAGAGTCCATTGAATGTTTGTTTCTTGTTGTTAATGATACTTCTTACCATGCATCAGTTCCTATTTTAATTGGTACAAATGTATTATCAGTGTTTTTAGTAGAAATAAAAGAGAAATTTGGTGTTAGATTTTTACAACGAGCTAGACTTCAGACACCGTGGTATTTAGCGTTTAGATGCATGACGCTACGCGAAAGGGAGCTTACTCAGCGTGCGGATATTTTAGCATTAGTTAGATCAGCAGAGAACAAGAACATTACCATACCTCCAAACAGCAACGTGGTTGTCAATGGATACATGCATAATGACGTTCCTTATCAACCAGTATGTGCGATGCTGCAGGCTACAAAGAACTCGCATATTCCGGAAGACTTGGATATTGAGCCATCTATCATCACATATGATTCAGCTAAGAGTGATGTTATACCAGTACTCATTAGCAATGTTACAACAAGGACCGTCACTGTACACCCACATGCTTTACTTTGTGAGATACAACCCGTAACTCTACAGAATTTTCCCACTCGGTGTTTATCAGCGGATTTGTCGGAGACTTTGGAGAAAGTTTACGTACCCAGAAATGAATTCAATGAACAACAACAACAAGACATAAACAATATACTTACAGAATTTGAATCTTTATTTTCGAAAGGGGACACAGATATAGGATATTACCCATTTGTCGAACATCGCATTGAATTACTTGATGAGACACCATTCAAACAAAGGTTCCGTCGCATACCGCCATCTATGTTTGACGAGGTTCGAGACCATATTCAACAGCAGTTATCAGCCGGACTGATTAGAAGATCTTGTTCACCTTTCTCATCAAACGTTGTCCTTGTTCGAAAGAAAAATGGCCAATTACGTATCTGCATTGATTATCGTCATCTAAATAACAGAACCAAGAAGGATAACTACGCATTGCCAAGGATTGACGAAATATTGGATTCCTTATCTGGCAACAAACTATTTTCGGTTCTTGATATGAAATCAGGTTATCATCAAATTGGCATCGCAGAGGAACACAAAGAAAGAACAGCTTTTACTGTTGGCCCTCTTGGTTTCTTCGAATACAATCGCATGGCAATGGGACTCGTCAACGCACCCGCCACATACCAGCGTTTAATGGAGGAGTGCTTAGGCGACCTGCATCATCGTATTTGCCTTATATACTTAGATGATATCATCATATTTGCCAAGTCATTTGAAGAACACCTGGAACGCCTGCGAATGGTATTTCAACGGTTACAAGACTGCGGAATCAAATTATCGCCAAAGAAATGTTCCTTACTCATGAAACGGGTTAAGTATGTTGGCCATGTCGTGTCAGAGGATGGTATAGAACCTGATGATGAGAAGATAGCAAAAGTGAAGGAATGGCCAAAACCCACTAAACCTGAGGAAGTTAGAAAATTTTTAGGATTTGTCGGGTACTATCGGAAATTTATAAAAGATTTTTCCAGGATAGCAAGGCCACTTACTGACCTTATTCCATCTACAACCAGGTCAAAGAAAACATCAAAGAAAAATACCACAATTCCAGTGTGGAAATGGGAGCAGAAGCAGGAAATTTCATTTCAAACACTAAAAACGTGTTTGTCGTCGCCGCCTATTCTTGCTTATCCCGACTTCGGCCTTCCGTTTGAAATCCACACCGATGCTAGTTCAGTAGGACTCGGAGCTGTACTATATCAGACCAAAGATGCTAAACAACATGTCATAGCGTATGCCAGCAGAGGTCTTAATAAGTCGGAAAAGAACTATCCAGCTCACAAATTAGAATTTCTAGCATTGAAATGGGCAATCACAGAAAAATTTAATGACTACTTATATGGCAAGAAATTCACAGTCATCACTGATAACAACCCTTTGACTTACGTTCTTACTTCAGCAAAATTAGATGCTACAGGTCACCGCTGGGTAGCAGCATTAGCGGCTTTTGACTTTGATATCATTTACAGACCAGGACGCAATAATGCAGATGGTGATGGACTTTCAAGGTTACCTGGTATACAACAGCAAGACGTTATTTCTACAGAAGCTATAAAAGCAATATGTCAAATTCAGCCTATACCACTGGTAGAGACTCTTGCCTTTCACCATCATGTGCTGGAGCCTTTACAGCTAGTACAACAAATACATACGATAAACGTGAGAGCAGCTCAACATGAAGATACAACTATAGCTGATTGGTTGCATTTTGTAGCTAAACAACAAATTCCGAGGAGTCACGAATTACCATCTAGCCCGGAATCTACGATATTCAGAAAGAATTTCCATAAATTCAAAATCAAGGATGACATACTGTATCGAGAAATAACTGTAGATGATGGACTTTGTTACCAATTAGTCATACCGCCTTCGTTAGTAGATGAGGTATTGAGATTTTCCCACGACAAAATGGGACATCCTGGGAGAGATAGAACGTTATCATTCATCAGAGATCGTTTCTTCTGGCCAGGTATGTCATATGACGTAGATCATTGGATAAAGGGGTGCAAGCCTTGTCTTCTGCGTAAAACACCAACGCAAGATAGAGCACCACTCACTAACATCACAACATCTCAACCTTTAGAACTTGTATGTATGGATTTCTTGAAATTAGAACAGGCTAAAGGAGGCTATGAAAACATACTCGTAATAACGGATCATTTCACCAAATACGCAATCGCAATTCCAACTAAGAACACCACAGCCAAAACTACAGCAGAGGCTTTCTTTAACAACTTTGTGGTGCACTACGGATTTCCTCAAAGAATACATTCTGATCAGGGTGCTAATTTTATGTCAAATTTAATGAAGGAGCTGTGTGCCATCACCGGAATGAAGCAATCCAGGACTACCCCTTATCACCCCATGGGTAATGGATTAACGGAACGATTTAATCGAACTCTCATGAGTATGTTGGGAACGTTAACATCAGATCAAAAGAGAGATTGGAAGAAATATATAGCTCCACTGGTACATGCTTATAATTCTATGAGACAAAGTACAACGGGCCAAACTCCATATTTTCTCATGTTTGGAAGACAACCAAAGTTACCAGTAGATATTGCGTTTGGTTTGGAGCAGGGCAAAAATAAGACGCAGTCAATGACAAAATATGTCGCTGATATGAAGGAGAGATTGAAAAAATCATATGAATTAGCATCAAAAGTTACAAATACAGCACAACAAAGACAAAACAAATTACGACATAAGGGTTAGAGGAGGAAGAGTTGAAGTTGGCGATAGAGTTATGGTGAAAATAGTTGCGTTTGATGGGAGACATAAGTTAGCTAATAAGTGGGAGGAGGATCCATACATTGTGTTAGGTCAACCTAACGTCGACATCCCTGTGTACATCGTACGAAAGGAAAATGGTGAAGGTCGAAAACGTACACTACATAGGAATCTATTGCTTCCTATCGGAAATTTTAATAAATGTGATACATCAGATCAAAAGTCGACCAAGCCAGTGCCAGCTCCAAGAAAAATTAATAGAGGGGTAGAGAAGCGTGTTTCAGAGTCTAGATCTGCATCTGAAATTGTAGATCAAACACAACAAAGTGATTCGTCCGATGATGAATTCAACTGTGTGATTGTTAATAGGCCTAGGCAGAATACTAAAACCCATCACGACCATTCTGATGACGATCAGCATGACGTGAATGGACAGGATATAGGAGGGGAGAGGGACGCCTCAAACTGTTCTTCTACTAGTGACGTAGGGAATACTTCTGTGCCTGGAACTGAGACTAACACCACCTCACATGAAGTAGATATCTCTCACGAGGTTCTTAATAATGATGGAGCTCAGGGATCGCGAGATATGGACGATAGTTGCAACAATGATGACCCAACTGATACAAACCAGATTCGTAGATCAGAAAGGCAGAGGAAGCCACCGCCTTGGATAAGGGATGGCGAATTTGTTGTAAATATGGTTTGCAAGGCCATGATAAATACTTTGCTGGATAAAAAAATAAATTTTACAAAATGAATTATTTGATTATTGGAATTTGTTTGATTTTATTTTTCATATGTCTTCCATGCGGTGGTAATGACGAGGACGTCATTTCCTATGGAGGGGGCATATGTGGTAGCGTGAAATTTTAAGATATTTATTGTATATAATTCATATTGTCTATTTACATATTTCATAAAAGTATTGTAAACTACTTCAAATAAAAACAATTAAATCAGTTTTCAATTTTCGCTTTTATTTATATTTTGTTCCATTACATAGCTTAAGGCTACTTGTCCTAGCCTATAAATATGTGTGTGGAGAATATGCATTGGTCAGTTTTCCATACATTCTATAATACTATTGGTCAGTTATTTTTCATGCTTGATTCCCGCCAAAAGTACCCTGGCGAGCGATATAGAACAGACATTAAAACGATTCGATCAGGGAGAGACGCATATTAAAAGTATTATACACACGCAGCGTAAAACATCTACAAATAAATCATATATATATACATACGACCTACCTACTGACAGTAAGTTTGTTTTTCATTCTTTCTTTAGCATAATTTTCATATTTTCTGATAATATTTTTATTTCTAATTTTCATTCTCGTAACATCGTATGAGATCGATTTGAGAGACAGTTTATTAAAGTGAGAGTAGTTTTCTTTATTTGATTTAATATTCACTAGTGTACATCATTTTTTGTGTATAGTTTTATAAAATTTGACGCGCATGTGTTGATGCACGCTGATGCATTTTTCATTGTATAGAATGATTAAAACGTTCGTTCTTATTACCTATAGATTACCACAATGTAAGAGATTTATCTGATATAGAAGGTGTGTGTGGACCCTGATCCATAATTAGGTATTTTATTAATTATTCGCTCAAATCAAACATTTGATTAATTCCTACATTTTATTATGTATTAAAATACATACTTATTATATTAATGTAATGAAATATTATCATATCAGAAAAATAAATATCATATTTCATGTATTGATAATGGATTACGTTGTAAGGGAAGTAACTCTTACTGTATTGATTATTTTACATTGTTTTAACGGCTTTGTAATCCTTATCATGCATATGTTTTTATCATCCTGTTTCATTATACTTATATATTGTTGTTTAAATGTTTTAGGGTTCATATAAAATATAAAAGAACAGATTGATTCAACAAAATAAATCATCGAACCTTAAACAGGACTTATTATTTCAAATGTGAACGTAACCCTGTTACAGTTTTAATGCAGAAAAGAGGTATTTTTTTCTTTTAGTAAACATTGATGCATTAATTTGGTTTAATTTGATCATTTTGATGGTAAGAAATACTACTGCGAAGAAAATTTTTCAATATTTTATGTTTTGGATTTTTTATGAATTTTTTAAGACTTTCAAGAAAAAGGGGGTTGGGATAATTGGTGTAAACATTTCACAGTTTGAACTTTTTCTTCGGAACCACTTACTGGAATTCAATGAAACTTGGCATGCATCAAATACTCAAGATCCCTGACAAATGTGGTCATCTTTGTCAGGATCCATGAACAGGTGGCACCACCACAGACAAAAGTAGGTCACAGAGGGTACCCTCCTTTGACAAACTTCTTATTCAGATCAGGTGCATACAGCGACAAACCGACTGCATAGGAATGATTTAGAGGCATATGGGAAGAAGTGTTGATATTTTTGGTTACATTCCGAAATCAAATTTTTGACGTTTTTTCATTTTTATTTTGGACTTTGTTATTTTAATGCATTAAAGAGTTATTATTTTCTTTTAGTAAACATTGATGCATTCATTTGGTTTCATTTAATCATTTCTATGGTAAGGAATGCTGGTGCGAAGAAATTTTTTCAATATCTCGATTTTTGAATTTTTTATGAATTTTTTAAGACTTCCAAGAAAAGGGAGGGGGGACAATTTTTCATATCTTCAACTTGATCTACAGAACAACTTGAAGGATTGTGATAAGACTGGGTAGGATGCAAGTACTCATAGTCCTTTTCAAAGGTTTTGTTTTTTGTGCGGATCAGTCAGCAGATGGCGCCACTACAGGCAAAAGTAGGTCACAGAGGGTACCCTCCTTTGACAAACTTCTTTTTCAGACTGGAGGCATACAGAGATAAACTGAATGCATAGGAATGATCTAGAGGCATGGGTGAAGAAGTGCTGTTGTTTTTGGTTCCATTCTGAGATCAAAGTTTTGACCTTTTTTCAAGTTTTTTTTTACTTTGTTATTTCAATACAAAAAATAGCTCAAGTGGGCTATTGTAATCAATCGTTGTCCATTGTCTGTCCGTCGTTAACTTTTCACATTTACTTCTTCTCCAGAATTACTGAATAGAATTTGATGAAACTTGGTATGCATGAAGTACTAATGGTCCCCTACAAGTGTTATTATTTTTCATCCAGATCCATCGGGAGGTGGGGCCACCATGGGCAAAAATAGGTCACAGAGAGTGTCCTCCTTTGACAAACTGCTAACCGAGTGCATACAGAAACAAACCAAATGCATAGAAATGATCTAGAGGGATATGTGAAGAAGTGTTGTTATTTTTGGTTGCATTTCGAAATAAAAGTTTTGACGTTTTTTCGACATACTTTGCATAAATAAAATTTAGCATTTATTTCTTATCTGAGAGTGTTTTTCCGACTTCCTCTCCTCTGGATGAAGAAGGGATCAAGAACTTCATTGTACATTTTATTGATATTTACCATATACTTGATATATTTTATTAAGTCATAGTAGGGCAAAATTTTTCAGTTATACGAAAATTTACGGACGAAAAGTTTTGATGCGATCTCTCCCGTATGACTAGTGAGTTGCATGCTGTTAATTTAAAACATTGTCATTGACGCTGTAAATGTGTAAGATTTCAATTTCTATGGAGTAGTTATACATTTTGGTATATAAAAAGGCATTTCGTTGATATTCATTTTACGTCTAATCGATGAGGATGTGGTAATGCGTATTATGATTTAGCTCTTGTTTATGCCAGTCCGTGATCCAAGATGGCCGCCATTGGCTTTGATTGGTTGAAACATTTTCAACTTCTTCTCCAGATCGGCTGCACAGAATTTCATCAAACCTCATAGGAAGTAAGTACTCAAGGTCCTCTACCAAGTTTGTGTTTTTTATGCCGATCCGTGATCCAAGATAACCGCCATTGACTCTGATTGGTTGACACATTTTCGACTTCTTCTCCAGAACAGCTGCATAAAATTTCATCAAACTGCATAGAAAGTAAGTACTCAAGGTCCTCAACCAAGTTTGGTGTTTTTTATGCCGATCCGTGATCCAAGATGGCCGCCATTGACTCTGATTGGTTGACACATTTTCAACTTCTTCTCCAGAACCACTGCACAAAATTTCACCAAACTGCATAGAAAGTAAGTACTCAAGGTCCTCTACCAAGTATAGGTTTTTCATGCCGATCCGTAATCCAAGATGGCCACCATTGGCTCTGTTTGATTGACACATTTTCATCTTCCTCTCCAGAACCCCTGCACAGAATTTCTTGCTTGCTTCTAAATATGCACTTTGTGCTCAGGTGAGCTATATAGGCCCACTTGGGCCTCTTGTTTCTTCATATTTAATGGGAAAGATTTTGATGAAACTTGGCACACCTTAACTTTTTCTTGGGAAATAGTCCTGATGCTCTCTTATTTTATCATCTGTTCAGGGTGCTCAGATATAGCCTCATTCCTCAGGGGAATTTGTGTCTGCCCCATGGTGACAATTTTTGTTACCTGCTGTCAGTAGACCAGTGTTCTGGTAGTGTATGACTGTGGCCTCCATTGTTGCAGTGTTGATCCACATTCATCTCCTAAGGTTTAAAGCAATGTTTGTGTTGTCTTTGTATTTGAGTATTCATTGCAGGCACCACTAAACACACACAAATATATAGAGAGTTAGATAATAGGAATTTTATGATATGGTGATTCCCATTCCTACTCAACTAATAAGTGATCTTTTGTTGTGTTGTTATGCATGTCGTTAGTGGTGTTTGCGCGTTGTCCAAATTTTGAACACTGCCGAAAATCTTCATAAAGTTTTGTCTCTGTGTTTTTTGCCTTTTCCTTGAGTTGATCGTAGCTGATTAATGGTGTAAAGTACTGCACTGACTCTGAATTTATTGTAACCTCCTTCTCTTTTTAAGGTCTAATAATAGTTTTCTCTCCTGATATGCTGACATTAATTAAAGTGTCTTATATTTAAAATAAATGCTGAACTGAGCTTTGAAAAAGTTAATAATTTTTATATAATCATTTCAGATAGAAGAGTGAGTTCTAAGGGATTGCCAAGAGAAAATATTGATGTTTGAAATGAGTCACAAAAACACTGTAAAGGTTCCATGTAGGCAGTGGATAAATATGGGTCGTCTGTAGTATATGATGCAGGTCATGAAGGGGAAACAAATTTGGTGAAATCTTCGATTAATGCTTTTGAAGATAAAGAATAAACCAAGGACAGCAAATTAAATTGAGCATTTCCTCCAGTGTTATCTGAATCACTAGAAGTTTTACAGCGTCTCATAGATAATGGGCATTATGTGTATAGTAAGGATGATGATGGTCAGACTAATGCACACAATGCATGTTAGAAAGGGCATCATAAACTGGTGGAACACTTAATAGGTCAAAATAAGAAGTATTAAACACAAAGGACAATACTGGAATGACACCCCTTCATAGTGCTGGACATGATGAAATTCCTGATAAGACAAAATAAAGGACATTCTGGATCTTTGTCCTGGAAAATGGCTGTGATTTATATAGAAAAGATAAAAGAAACTAAACCATTTTATGTTATTCGTGGAATGCAGAACATCGTGAAGTTCCTGATAGGACGAGATAAAGATGTATTAAACCAAAAAGACATCAACGGAATGACACCATTTCATCTTGCAGGATTTTCAGGATCAGTAGAACTAGTACAATATCTCATTAATACTGGCTGCAATATATATACCAAGATCAGTATTGAACGAACAATTGTACATAATGTATGTAAAAAAGGACATGTTGAAGTGATGAAAATTCTGATAGGAATTGATCAAAGGTTCCGATGGAATGATACCATTTCATTGTGTAGGATTATCTGGATCAGTGGAACTTGTGCAGTATCTCAGTGATCACAGGCATGGTCAGTTATACTTACTTTACATTCATCTCGTCCTATCAGGAATTTCACTATGTCCACATGTCCTGCATTCCATGAATAATATTCTGTTATATACAATTGTACATAATGCCTGTTGAGAAGAATACATTGAATTGGTGAAATGTCTGATCAATTTGGATAAAGATGTCCTTAACATTGAAGACAATAATAAAGACCCACTAATAAAACTGGCAGAATATTCTTGTTCTGCAGAGCTAGTACAGTATATAGGGGCTATTTTTTTTAGAAGTTGAGTTTTAAAGTTTTATACTGGCAGTACCCATTTCATTTGTTGTGTAATACATTATGACATGCATCAGACATACTCAGGGCAGTGAGAATTTTATTATGCTCCCCAAAATATTTCGGAAGAGAATATAGTAGCTGTCGTGTCTGTCTGTGTGCTCATATATCCTATACCGTTCCTCAGAATTTGATCATACTTCACCAAAATATTATTTAGCTGAAGGGTTTTGAGACAAAGATCAGTCAATGTCATTTCTGAAAGGTCAAGGTCACTTATTAACTATTTCTTAAAATGCCATGAAGTACTAATATCTCCTACACTTTTCATCAGAATTTGATCATACTTCACCGAAATATTACTTAGCTTAAGGACTTTTGGACACAGGCCACCTAAGGTCATTTCTGAAAAGTCAAGGTCACTTATTAACTATGACCTAGAATATCATGAAGTACTATACACCTTTCACAAAAATTCATCATACTTCATTAAAATATTATTTAGGTTAAGGGGTTTTGAACAAAGTCAATCAAGGTCATTTCTGAAAGATCAAGGTTATTTATTAATTATAACTTAAACTACCATGAAGTACTTATATCTCCTACACCCTTCATTTTATTTTAATTTATTTTGTTGAATTATATTTGTTGTGTTGATATTGTTGTTTTCATTTGATGCATAATATTTATATACTGTCAGAGTAAAGTGTATTTCCATACTTTATGAATGATGAACTTAAAGTTTAGAATAAAATACAATATATGTACATGTATTATAATGAAAATCATACAATAAATCTTTGGTGTCATTCATATTATACACTCAGTACACTAGAAATATATATGGTTTGATTGGTAATTTTTAACAACTAAAATCTTTCAAAGTGAGTTTGATTGGATCAATATTTTTAAAAGAATTTAAAGTGGAACGGGGTGCTTTGGGGTCTTATCATATGTTGACTTTGCAATGTTTGATGTTTGCTTTTGTAGAGAATTGCAATACATTCAGTGTGCCAAAGAGTACGTTTTATACTGATATGTCTCGATTGTGGATTTTTATAAACCATTTTAGTAATGCATTGTCTCAGGTGGAATTTTCGATGTTTTGGCAAAAGGTCAAATGTCAACTTCATTTATTGTTTTGTGTAAATTTTACTGATAAACTCATGATAATTTTGCCGTTGTAACTATAATAACTTCAAATTACTTGACAAATTTTTGGAGAAAATATGAATGTCATGTATAATTGAGTAAATCAGTATTGCTGGCAGTAATTAATTTTCAGTGTTTGAAGTAAACCTTTGTGCGTTTTGGCATTGATAATATTTTTTTGTGTCAACTTGTAATTTATTACTTTTAAACAGTATCGTATCGGTATCGTAACCGTAGCACAATCGAATATTTTTGTAATGTCGTTTTTCCATGTATATTCTACAATTATCATGTTTTGTGTGCATGCCATCGGTGATTTGTGTCATACAGAGTTGTCATATGCTGTCTGTCTTCTGTTTTTTAAATCGAGTTTTTATTTACCAACATTTGTAATGATTATATTTTATTGTTTTGCTATAAAGCAATGTTTCATTATTTTAGTTGATGGTTTTTGTAATTTCTTTTGCCCTCACTGGAGAAGGTAGGATATTCTCAAAGTCGAACATCCAGGTATTTAATAGTGAACATTCAGAACATTTGGGGTAAAGCATCAGACTTTATCATAAAGAGCAATGTGTATTCCGGGAGGAAATTAGGTAAAAAAGAATTATACTTAAAATATTTCTGTTACAGAAAAGAAATCCATTGATTTACAATTGAAAGTCCTGTTCTTTTCGAACCATTGATATACCATTGAAAAACCAGTTCACTTTACCAAAGTTCTTTTACTTTTATAATCATTACTGATAAAAACCATTGATTTACCAGTTATTATCAAAAACCCATTCAACGACCATTGAAATACCATTGAAAATTAATAATTATGCAAATGAGCTAAGACCATTGTTTTGTGACCTCATTTAACTGATATATTAATGGTAAAGTATCTGGTAATGCTTTTAGAGCCATTGATTTTCCTGTTATCTTAACATATAACAACTGTTTTATTCCAGTTTTATGACCTCGCATATAACTGTATTGTCAATGGGAAAATAATGGTATAACTAATGGGGGATGGGGTTACAGCTGGCCCGTTCCCTCCTGCTTCCTATCCTCTTTCCTTCCATCTTCTAATTACCCCTTTGTCGACCACCCTTTCCCTTTTATAGTCAGCAATATATTACCACACCAGTCTGTTACGCAAATTTAGTGCTTTAGGTCTAGTGGTTAGGAAGTTCTGTAACCTAAGCTCTAAATTTCTGTGTGATTCATCAAGCATATTAGACACTAAACATGTTAAATAATCATAGTATGACTTATAAACAAAAAAAATTAATTATTGTCTAACTATAAATGCTTCTGATGCCTTTAATACAGGTAACAAACACTTTCATAAAATGAGGAAATGTCATTTAATTAAATAAATGACAAAGTATAAAGTTACATAAGTGATTGATTGATTGATTGATTGATTTTTGTTTTACGTCACACTACGAATATTTCACGTATATGGTGACGTCATCTGCCTGATGCGGAGCATACAAATTTTGACCTTTGCAACGGACCTACCCGATGCAGTGAGGGATCTTTAACGTGCCATGCATACCACGACACGGGGCCTCGGTTTTTACTGTCTCATCCGAAAGACATGACACCAGCATGACCAGAGCGGGACTCGAACCCCGGCCTCCCGATCAGGTGTCCGACGCGGTACCACTAGGCCACGCCAGCTTACTTACATCAGTAACTTACTAAGATCAAAACAAAATATTTATTTACATACAGTACTACCCACAATAAGTATCTAGCATCCACAAACATACATCAGTATCCATTAAAAATTCATAGCATCCAATACAATCCATCAGAATACACACTGTGTCCGTGAGGAAAATATACAAAGATGCACAAGTCATATATGTTAATATCCACAATATCAAAATCACAAAACTTTCCGAGATTCCATATTTACACTTTTACACATTTTTTCACTAGCTGAGCTGCCATCTTATCTGCTTTATGTTGAATGTTTCCAATTTTATTTTGAACGATTGAAGTAAATGTCTTGGGCTGATTTATCCCAAGGGTCTTTTAAATGAACTAGTTAAAGCCTATTATTCACAATTATTTCATCCTGTGTGCTGTAATGCTTTACAATGACAGTAAAATTTATAGTCGGATATTGTGCCTTTTCTCAGCCGACGTGGACAAGTGGTATAGGACTTGCTAGTGATCAGTAGGTCCGGACAGCAAAACCGAGGTCGCGGTAGACATAGCACGTAAAAGATCCCTCATTGCTTCGGGGGAGTCCGTTTCAAAACGGAGGAAAAATACAGTCTACTACTACTAACACCAGTCTACTACTACTAACACATGCATGCACCCCATCAGTTAATCAGTAATCTGATACTCATTTCCTCCCATGATTCCTCTAACCATCCCACAGAACGATCATTCAGACGTACGTAACTGGCTGAAACCACTGTCTTCAAAGTTATCAAAACAATTAGTGGACTTCGTGTAAATTACAACATATGAAAATGCCAAGAAGAAAAGGAATACCGAACAAATTAAAGGTACTTATGAAAACTATCAAGATGTTCGAAATTCTTATTCAATTAAGCTTTTGTTAACATTTACTTTATCATTTTCTTTTTAATGAAAATATATCTTGGACAGATTCAGAACTAAAATTAAGGGGGAAAGGGAGATGGGAGTGGGTGGGTTGGTTTAACTTTATTTATGAGACCAAAATCATAAAGTAGGCAAAGTAAGACGAATTGGCCAAGACAGGTGTGACAAATTATATTTCAGTCCCCCCCCCCTCCCCAATCATAGGTCTAGGACTGGGGATGTTGAGGGAGTACTGCAGCGCTGCCCATTATTTTTCCCGATAATGTTGTAGGCAAATTTCATCATAATAACCTTTTTGATTGTTAAACGGTTTTTACTGCCAAACTCGTGTGTGTATAATCTCCCCCCCCCCCCCCCCCTCCGCCCTTCCACTTTCAAGCTGCTTCCTACGCCACTGCCCGTTATAAGTCGTCCCTACTGATATACGCCGGAATTAATGTTGTTTCTAAAGTCACTGACACACCTCTAGGGAGGGGGGGGGGGGGGGGGGGGGGTTGGACATGGCGAGGGAAAAAAAGGAAAAGAATTTGATGGCCACTCAACATGTAGTGTCAACATTATGAAAATTAGGGTTGGGCCGTTACCATTATTAAACTGATCCGATACGTATCAACATGCCAACCTTTTGATACGATACATAACAATATTGTAAATGCAGAACAAAAATGTAACTTTCAATCACTGATTTTTCCTAAGAGAACGCAGTGATTTAGAAGGGGTAATCGCATGATTGCCCTTACTATGTGCTCTAAGGATCTTTAAATAAGTGGGTATGATCCCTACCGCACCTATACTCTCCCCTCCCCTTTCCTGACTGGAAATGTCCCGGAGTTAATACGTATTTTTTGTGTTTAATGTTATGCATATTGCCATTTCATATACCTGTCATTGTCTAAAACGTTCAAATGTTTGTGGGATTTTATGCGCCCTTAATCGAATAAACGGCAGCATGTAGTTTGTGGTGTGATTGTCTGCAAAAATTTTAACCTTGGCCATAACTAGTAACTTGTAAGAGATAGTTCATATTTGGCATGCATTATCAACTAATGAAACCATTAATAAAACCAATTGACACCAAGAAAATGACCTTGTGACCACGAACTTTATACTCTAAAGTTATTTTCGACTTTGTTGCCGACGGGGCCATTCGTTTTTTACAAAGAAAAAAGGAGTTACTGGCTCAGTTATGTGGCAGAAGTCACCATGGAGCTATACAATACATGAATATAAATAATACACTAGAACATATATCACATTACAAAAATATTTGATTGTAGTGCAATTACGATACCGACTTAGGACGGTCATTTAATTTGACAAAAGCCAAACAAATGGTGTGGTTAAACGGTTTACGGGCCCACCTTCCCACTCACCGTAACAGCAGAACAATCAAAGGACGTACATTTAAAAATTTATAAATAATCCACCATGTAAAGAACAAGGGTCAACAGGTATCGCATATTGAGAGGTCATAAAAATATAAACACGTAAGGTATTGTAAAACACATAATGATATAAAAATATATGCGACATCAACATGATAAACCGTGCTCTGTCAGTCTGAAAGCGAGCTAAGACCCTAGATCAGTGTGAATCCCGACTAGCAGTCCGAGGGGACGAGGTTCAGGACCATGTGATATAGTCCCCACCGCCCTGTTAGTCAGCGTGCAACGTTCAAGTAAAAGTCAGAATAAGGCTGTAGAGGGGCCAAATACAAGACCTAGTCTTTTTGATGATCTCAATGTCATATTGTCTATTTAGAAGACGTTTGACTATTTTATTACATGATAAAATAACGTTAACGGAGCCTTTTACTTTCCTTAGTTTATATACGAGATCACCGTAAAAATTAGGATGGGAAATTCCATTGGATGCATAGTGTTGAAAAGAAATATTTCCAAATTTAGATAGAAGTTCTGAATAGATCTGAAGAATTTGCCGAATGTTTTTCTTAGCTTGTGATATCTGTAACCCTGAGTTAAAAGTTTAGTAGTAATTTGTAAATTTCGTGTATGGAAGTCCAAAACATCGGTGCAGCCTCTGACAAATCGAATTAAAGGAGATATATAGATACCATATGATGGGAGTCGAGGGACATCGCCATCCAAGTAAGGAAAATTTACAATAGGAAATCCAAAATCCTCACGTTTATCATAAATATTAGTATATATTAGGTGGTTGATAATTTTGATGTTCAAATCTAAAAAAGCTCTAGATTTATCTCGAGTATGAGCTTTATTCAATTTGAGCTCTGGTGGATATATTTCTGATATAAATTGTTCGAATTCAGGGTTGTCGATAACCAAAATGTATTAATAAATGTGTCAATGAGGTCGAAACTTTTTGATATTTGAATATTAACCATACAGTCCCTCTCATAACAATAAAGAAATAAATCTGCTATCACATGCGCGCAGTTAGTACCCATAGGAATCCCAACTATTTGTTGTATATCTTGCCATCAAATTGCACAAAAATATTATTTATGAGAAAATCAAGTGCTTTACATAATTCCTTGCAAGGAATATGAAGTATATTGTTTGTTGGAAAAGAATCCGGAGTTATTGGAAGTACATATGTAAGTTTTAGATTCACTGCGAAAACACCATTATATAAGAGATAGCAAACAAACACATTTTTTCTTTCTAATGAAAAAAAAATATTTCAGGGTGCTGATATGGAATGCAGTCTATGTAAAACAACAAGAGTAATAACTACAACCAGCGAAGAAACATGTGAAGTTCTAACTACTTGTGATATCACCAGTGGAACAGCATCCCTTCCCAAAGAAATATTACACAAACAGAAAGTGCAAAGTAGAAAACCGATCAAAAATATTTTCAACGATGATTTACTACGAGAAACTTCGAGCCATGACGAAACTTCCGATAGTAATGAGGCTGTTGATGATATCCAAGAGCAGGGAAATAATGCGGAACATTTTCCGTTAAAAGATTCAAATGAGGCCTTTGATACTCAGTTTGAAGAAATATTTTCTTCCCTTACATCTGAAATGAAATCTAGAAATTCTGACACTTTATCAGACGAATCGGAAAGTACCCTTTATGATCCGGAAACAATCCGACACTATGGAGCCACTATAATTGATGATATAGAAATATGTCGGAAAAGGGAGCAACATAATGAAGAAGATATTTGCGTTAAGCCTCTTTACCCAAATGCCCCGCATGCCCTAGGGATCACTTTGCTGTTGATATGCTCTTTCATGATCCGATTTCGCCTATCTGAAGAGGCGCTTTCTTACATGTTGCGTCTTATCGCATGCATTCTGCCCCATGGTCATCGTTTAATGGGGAGTATCTATCAGTTTCGGAAATTAACAAAATAAATATGTCCAGAACTTGATACCGGTCATCACTTATCACTGTAACACTTGTTACACAATGGTAGATAAATGCATTACATGTACAACATGCCATTCATCGCTTAAACGATCTGGTGCGATATCATACTTCTTACAACATAAATTGGCCTCTCAAGTGGTATCATTGTGGAAAAACGTGAATTTTGTGAAATAATAAGATGTCATAGATTTAACCATTTTAAGAAAAACAAAGACAAGAAAATTAAAGATATTTACTATGACATACTGTATCAACGACACTTTAAAGATAATGGTTAACTTAGCGATGAAAATAACATGTCATTCGCTCTAAACACAGATGGCGCTCCACTATTTAAGTCTTCCAATGTAAGCATATGGCATGTTTATTTACTTAATAATGAATTATTTATTGCACAACGAAAGAAAGGACAAAACTCGTTGTTTTATGGAGTATGGATTTCTTCTTGCAAACCAATTATGTGGTCATTCTTGAAACCCCTTTATGAAGAACTTGCAAAACTGGAAACGACAGGTTATACATTTATTGATTACAAAGGGGATGGGGATATCGGTAAATGTATATTGCTGACTTGCGCTATCGACCTTCCTGCCAGAGCGCTGGTTTACAATTGTAACCAATGGAGAGTATAGCTGCTGGCATTGTATACAAAGAGGTGAAACATATAAACATGAAACAGGCGGAGTTTTACTTATCTTCCCTTTCACTGAAAATAACCCCAATGGGCCATCGCGGACGAGAGACCACGTAATTCAAAGTACAGAGGAAGTTGTACATAATGTGAAACTTAATAAAACAAAATGCACGGTTAACGGCCACAAAAGAAAATTTTGGTTTATGTTTTTAAAAAAGTTTTTATTTTATCAACAGTTGCGTCATAGATTATATGCATGGTGTATGTCTCGGAATCGTTAAGACCCTACTTACAATATGGTTCGATAAGAAGAACAAAGATAAAGATACGTCATACTATCAAAAACGAGACGAATTTAACCATATGCTTCGCTCAATTTCGCAAACAATGAATGTTTCCCGTATTCCTAGATCTCTAGATGATCTGCCACATTGGAAGTCCTCGGAGTACAGAAATTTTTATTATACTTGGGATTACCGTTTTTACGCCGTACCTTTAACAGAGTACATTTTGCCCATTTTTCTCTTTTAGTTAGATCAATCTTCATTTTATCAAAGGAAGGAATCACTAGTGAAGAACTTCATATAGCCGATAAAGCTCTTTTATTCTTTGTTGAAAACTTTTACGTTTTGTACGGCAAGAAATATCTCACTCTTAATTTGCACCAACTCCTACATCTCACTGACTGCCTGCGCCACACAGGACCATTATATGTAAACAACTGTTTTATTTTTGTGGATTTTAATGGCTTTCTTGTTAAACATATATATGGTACGCAAGGCATAGAAACTCAGAAAAGCAATAAAGTCACAATGCTTCAAGTTCCATCGATAATGAGCACATTATTTCTAAAAGATGCTGATGAACTCACAAAAGGTTTTTATCACGAATTAAGCGGCAACACAAAGCAATCGGATGAAATAGAAAATGGTATAGAAATACTAGGAAACGCGACACTCCGTATATTAAACACTTCGGAGCAACCTTAAGTTATGAAATTTAGTGTAGAAAAATGTGAAGTTAAAGAATATCTCCGCATAAACATGTATAAAAAAAGGATTTCATGTGTATGGAAATATGTATAGAAGACTGGGAAAAAGACAACAACGTGTTGTAACTTATGCCAGAGGAAAAGACACAGAATTTGCTTCGATTAAATTTTTCATACAAGCTGTGTATAATTCTAATCAAATAATAAATTTGGCAGCAATTCTACCTCTCAAAAAATTCAAGCTATTGGATGTGTATGGGAGGTTTCCATGGTAGAAAGCTTCGACTTCATTCCCATACAAAATCTTCTTAATAATGTTATATATCATGAATAGTAATGTATATGATTTTGAACTATTTTGTCTTGTACATGCTTGAACCATTGAAATTGAAATAACTGTTTCTGAAAATAAATGAAAAATCAATGGCAATAATAGCATTGGAATGTAAGTTATTCAGAAAACTGGTTTTCCAATGGTGTATTCATACCATTAAATAAGTAGTTTACGGATAACTGGAGTTTAAATGCCTCTCAAATAACTGATCTGGAAGAATTTTATTTAAGATAATTGCAGAAATAATGGTATTTCAATGAAAACTGGAAAAACACTGTTCTTTCAATGGAAAATCATGGGAAATATCCAGTTATTTTGTCTTAGGGTTTGTCATTCAAACAAGTAAATTTTGAATACATGTTTTACACATTTCAGATCGCATTTTATAATAAATCCCTTCCGAATTGATACAGAAGAACTTAAAGTTGTATTAACGCTAATGATAAACCCCAAGTTTTACCCCTAGTGTCACGACCAGGCTTCTCGGGTATCTACGTAGAGCAGTAGAGACAGTGACGACTTCAAGAATGTCAAGCTTTAAAAAATCTAAAAAAAAATTGCTGTCTTATAACTGTACATCACGTGATCTCGCATAAATCTTTCAAATCGGGATAGGATATCTATACAACAAAATGGCCGACCATCATCGCGATTGAAGAAGCGTTGCAGAATTGAAAGAATATCTAATGGAAATAGGAATCCAAACTTCAATTTATAAATGAAGAAACTCATTATGTTTGCGAGGACAGCAAATGATATAAAAGTGATGCTCCAAGTACTGGCAAAACTAACTATAGATGCGATATTGACTTTAAATGATATATACTTCCCTTGCTTTACTGTGTTGTCATTTTCGCCAAATGATTTTATTTCTTGTTCAATTCGTTTTTTATTTTCAAATTAGATCATGTCAATTAAGCTTTTAAGACTGTTCTATTCCTATAAATCTAATTAAGAAGTCTAAATCTATTATTTATCTAAACACCACATATCTGTAGTTTGTGCCAATCTAAATTTTCGTTTTATCACACTATATTATAACATACGTTGTCTTAAATTATGTCTACTTTTTACCTACATGTATATCATTTTCTTACAATCCCGTTTATGATTTGTTCTTAACTTGCACTGTCTATATTTGTAATAGTTGTTACTATGTGTCATTTTATATGTTATCCATGTCGGTGAAAAGCTCGACGTAAGAGCTTGTGTTGTATTGTTGTTTTAAACTACCGACTTCAAATAAATATTCTTATTTTAATTAAGTTTATAACGTGACCACCAATGACGAACAGTACCTCAGTAGTTTTGACTTAGTGTCATAGTCATGTGACACCAGATACTTTCGTATTTTACGTTTATGCCGACACTTCTCCCTGACGTAAGGAACATCACAGAGTGGCAATTGATCTCACTTATTTACCCAACATTGAAATGGTAGATATAATGTAGTATCTCATGACAGCTTCCTACAAAATGATAACTCGTATAAGTTGTTTGAAAATAAACATGTAGACAACGTTGATGTTGAAAACTCTGGGGAAAGAATATACATGTACATTAGTAATGTCAATCTGTCTTCTCGAGACAAAACAAAGTGAAAAACTGTACCAGATATGAGTCTTGCTGAGCAGGGATGGATATGTGACAGGATATATTTCAATCAGGAATATTTCGAGAAATTTTTAAGTAGAATAACTGAATTCTTCAAATTTCTGATTTTAAGCTCTTGTGACTTCTTTTCAAATATGAAGAAATGTAATTGTTGTGTAATAAATCAGAAAGCAAGTAATAGCATCTTTCCCTCTTCATTTCCAGTATATTTGTGTATATAGTCTTTCATATGAACCCTTATGACAAGGTTACACGTTCAAATCCTCATGACAGCTTACAAGCTTTAGGTGTTAATGTTGTATGCACCAGTGGTACCTTTGGGAAAAGTTACGGTACTTGCCTATGTCCCTGTATGCTTGGTACAATTTTTCAATAAATATCCCTAGCTGCCCATGATGTGGATTGGTACATGTGTGTAAATGCTTGGAGTCTGTAAAAATGTACGTGTTCTGACATTATATGACTGAAATATTACATGTGAACTAAATGTTAGATCATAATCTACTCAACTCATTTCTGATGCAGTTAGATTTGTTGAATGTTCAATGTATATCGGACACAATAGCATGAACCTGATTATCACCTCAATTTTTTTCTAAACATATGTCAACATTTGCAGATGAATGTCATGAACATATTCATTTAGATATCAGAGGTCAAACACCAACTCATTCATTCATAAACGATTTGCGATTTCCACTCCCCACTGTGGAAATGACCATTTATAAGCATTATAAATATATTTATGGCGACATATACAGTATTACATTATTACCAGATTTCCGGTAATTTTATCATGCGCACGCATATATCTTATCTTGTTTGTTCATTCTAGTCAGTCACTTGCATGGTGCTAACAGCGTACGTCTCTAACATTCTAAAGTTTAGTGCTTTTAAATAGTGTTTATACGGAATTTAGTATCATCATCGTTTCTGTGTTTACGGTAAGACATTTTACTGACATTGGTCAGTTAATTACAGTTTTGTAATCGCGTAAATGCAGATAGTACAGAATTAATAAACATTTCTTAAACAACAAAGAGGCCAACTGGCTGGGATATTTTCGCTGCTGTTGTTGGTTTTATCTGAACTAGTGCAATTCATTAATATTACTGCGGCACCAGTTTGAGGCATCTATATGCAGAACTCTATTAAGTCATTCTCGGAACTTCAATGTATTCAAACTGTTTCAAAACTTTCTATTATGGAATTGTGATTATTTATCGTTATCATTATCCCACCGAAACCCCTTACTTCGGCCGACCGAACATAGCTGGAGAACAATGAGATCTCTGTTATCAGGGAGTTTGCACGTTAAAGACCGTTTCTGACCTACATAAATATCCTCACGGACTTTTAGCCACGCCCACAAAGTGATAAGCTGCAGCAGAAACTATTAATACATCTGTAACGTACTCCGGCCGACCAACCCTACATAGAGAACAATGAGAACTCTGTTATTAGGGAGTTCGCATGTTAAACATCTGGAGCGATACGTCACTAAGTCCGAGCGGAGATTGAACTTTGATTTGGATGATAGACATGAAGTAATTATGTTTGGCATTAGCGGAGCAAAATTGGACAATGCTGATCACGTGACTCAACTGGAGAAGAAAATACACTTATGGAAGCCCAGTCAGGTCATTATCCAACTAGGTGGTAACGACTTGGATAGTAGTGCCATGACCATGGATAGTGCAAGACTTCTAGTGCTGAAGCTTATTTCTTTTTGTTCTATGTGGAGTAACCGATTTAACATAAGTGACATCGTCATTATGCAATTCATGAACCGATATTCCACCAGAAATCTTAATCCGGATTGCTACAATGAAATCGTGCATGAGTGCAATGTGTTCCTGAAAAGCGAAATTACATCAAATCGCTCTCTTAAAATTCGTTATTGGAACATAAAAGGAATTAAGAACCCATCAACTCGGATTTACAAAGACGGGGTTCATCTCAATAACTGTGGTCTCCAGCGCTACTACCGTAATGTGCGTGGCGCTATTTTGTCTGCACCGTACTGAAGCGACTGGCGTGTCAGGACATGGATTTACCCATAATATTTGATTTCAGACATTAATTAATTCTATGGTTATATCTATGCTTGCTTATTTACTCCATTTACTATTTATGTAGCTTGATGCATGCGTCTGACAATAGTTATGATAGCAACATATATACGAATATATATTTGCCCCTCTCACATGAAATTACTAATTAAAAAAATTGATAATTGCTGCAAGTAGCATAACGTTATATCTGCAACTTTTGGAGACAGAATATGATCCTGAACTATTTATGGCGAACACTGGTTCGTCTTTTTACATTTCAATGAATATCGTCATATACTATAAGACGATATTCTTACGAACACTGGTTCATATGATGAACACTGGTTCATTATTATTCATGCAGAACGACATCTGGTGTTGTCTATTAAGTAGGCACTGAGCCTAATACCGGTATGTCATTATAAAGGTTGATAATGAACAACCGGTACAAAGTTATAAAATGTTATGATATATATATATATATATATATATATATATATATATATATATGTATATATATATAGGTGCACTGGCACCAATTGCTAACCAGTTAGTTAAGTTAGCTCCCTCACTTTGCACAATTATTTCAATTACATTACTAAGCGATTTTTAGGCTAAATATAGGTTTTAATTTTCTTTTTAAAGTCTACAATGGAAACACCTCGGAAGCGCCGCAAAACAGAGACAAGTCCGTCAATCGCAGACCAAATCAGAGAGGGGATTAGGCAGGAATTGCCTGCCATAGTCAAACAAGTCATGTCAGAGGTAAACAACACAAGTACCAATCAGCCAAGGCCCCAAGGAAATCTAGAAGCAACCAATTCTAACTCAGCTCAACTCAGCAACGAGGTGCCGACAAATTCTCAGGGAACAGTGAAAGACCCTTCACAAATGACGGTCAACGCCATTATCCATGCACAAGATTCAGGTAATCTGCAGCAAAGCGCTATCCAATACTCCATTGCTCGCCCTCTATCAGTAGGAGTCGATCCAAAAACAAAAGCAAAAATATGGGCAAACGAGTACATAGAGCTTGAGTCGCTATTGTCAAATAATTTAAACTCACCACAAAATAACTTAACACTGGTAGAAAAAGACGGCACCTTTTCAATCGTCCAAGCCAAGTCTAAAGCAGCCAAGTTCTATAACATCAGCCAATGGGACACAGCATTCCACATCTTCGTTGGGATTTACTGCGAGAGGTATCCGGAAGAATCAACTAAGCTGATGAAATATGCGGTAACGATTTCCACCTTGGCTTCTCAAGCGTCGTTCCAAGCAGCTTTAGCTTACGATAAAGCGTTCCGGATGTGGCGGGAATCAGACCCAAATGCTTTACCTTGGAATATTATCAATACGGAGCTCTACCAACAGTCACTGGGTCAGGCTATCCAATATAAATTCCAGAACAACGCAAAGAAACCTCCCAATAATTTTCGTGACAAACAAGCTACAAGTACAGACAAAAGAACCCGCACGTACTGTTTCGAGTACAATAACAATGACGGAAAATGCACAAAGCAACCATGCAGCTATCCACACGTATGCCAATTCTGCAGAGGATCACATCACAAAGGAATCTGTACAAAGGGGATCAAACAAGATCCAAATCAAACGGCCCCCAAACGAGATCCTCCAAAGAAATCTGGAGTATCAACAAAATAATGAAGCAATTGTCACACCAATCAAAGTGGAAAAATTGAAATTCTGGCTAAACGGCTATCCAACAAACAAAAAATCTTACCTCTTATCTGGCTTTCAGTTTGGATTTTCTATACCATTTCAAGGCAATAGAATTTTTCGAAAACATAACAATCTTAAGTCAGCTGTTGAGAATACTAGCAAAATACAGGAAGCTATCGAATCTCAAAAAAGCAAAGACAGAATCGGGGGCCCGTACGATGAACCTCCATTCATTAACATCCAATGTTCACCGTTAGGATTGGTTCCAAAAAAGGAAACTGGAAAATTTCGATTGATTCACCATCTCTCTTTCCCGGAAGGACAGTCAATTAATGATGGTATACCGGATGAGCAATGTTCAGTTAAATACCAAACGTTAGACCATGCGGTTAAACTTTTACAGAAATTGGGAAAAGGCACACTTATGGCCAAAACAGACATATGGAGGCATTCAAAATTATCCCCATTCATCCAAATGATTTTGAACTTTTAGGTTTCACATTCCAAAACAAATATTATTTTGATAAAACTCTTCCTTTCGGTCTCAGTTTTTCGTGTAATCTTTTTGAAAAATTCAGTGAAGCCTTACAATGGATAATGTACAAACATTTTACAGTGACAGGTTGTGTCCACGTTCTTGACGACTTCCTTTTTCTAGGTCCACCTCAGTCTAAGAAATGCTATACACATTTGCATCACTTCCTTTTACTCTGTAGAGAACTCGGGGTACCAATAAAAAATGAAAAAACAGTTGAACCAACAACGAAAATTACATTTTTAGGTTTGGAAATTGACTCAATGGAGTTTGTTATCCGTTTGCCAGAAGAAAAGTTGAAAAAACTTCGCGAAACATTACAGAATTTCGCGATAAAGAAAAAAGCCACACTCAAAGACTTACAATCACTGATCGGTCTATTGAATTTTGCGTGTTATGTGGTTACACCAGGCAGAACATTTTTGCGCCGTTTAATCGACCTAACCATAGGTCTTACAAAGCCTAACCATTATCGCCGCCTGACAAGAGAGGCACGAGCCGATCTTAAAGCATGGTCCATCTTCATCGAATGTTTCAATGGCAAAGCAATTATATTACCAGAAATTTGGCATTCTTCGGTTACCCTAAATCTTTACACGGACGCAAGCAATATTGGCTTTGGTGGAACATTTAGATCGAAATGGTTTTATGGACAATGGTCTGATGATTGGTTATGTCAACACATAACAGTTAAAGAATTGTTCCCCATAGTTTTGGCTCTAGAAATATTTGCTACTTCATTCTCAAACAATTGTCTTCAATTTCACTCAGACAATATTGCGGTTGTATATATAATCAATAAACAAACATCGAAAGATCCAACTATTATGAAATTAGTGCGTAGGTTAGTGGTTTGTGCATTAAAACATAACATTCTTTTCAAAGCTTCGCATATTCCAGGGATAAAAAATGTAGCAGCTGATCATTTGTCTCGTTTACAGATATCGGAGTTCAGAGAGAGATTCCCCCATATGGAGCTAGAACCAACGATAGTGCTGCCAAACCAATTAACGATCTGAAACAGACGGCTGTGCAGTTAATGTTGAACTCTCTAGCACATTCATCAAGAGTGGCATATAAATCAGCTTACGAGCAATTCGTAGCGTTTGCGTACAAGTACTTCTCGGAAAAACCTGTGGAACCACATAACATAACCGTAGAACAAGTGATACTCTATATAGCGCATTCTTTTAACAAAGGTACAGCGGCCGCTACCGTTAATTCTCACGTCTCCGCCTTGACATATATTAGCAAAATGGCAGGGGGCCCCGATTTATCGCAATCGTTTACTGTTAGGAAAGCTCTTCAGGGATTTACAAAATCGGCTAAATCTATGGACAACAGACTTCCAATTACTTATTCTTTGTTAAAGAAATTGGTTGATTCAACTAATTTTACGTGTAATTCTCTCTATATTAGATTTGCAATGAAAGCCATGTATCTACTGGCTTTTCATGCTTTTCTACGAATTGGCGAAATTACAACAGGAAACAAAAATAACACGAAGCATTGTATCTTGCAGCAAAACGTGCAATTCATTGGTCCCATAGAAAATCCAAAAGAACTTCACATTACACTAGTATCTTTTAAACATAATACAGGGAAGCACAATCCTACAATCGTTGTGAAAGCTATCGATGATGTAAACTACTGTCCTGTGCGTTCGTTACATAAATTCTGTAAACTCAAAGGTCAGTCGACAGGCCCACTTTTCTCTTTCGCGGACGGAACACCAGTTTCGAGACAATTCTTTTCTCAACAACTGTCTTTTTCACTTAAATGGACCGGCTTAGAAAATTTGAATTATAAAGGCCATAGTTTTCGGATAGGTGCAGCTACATGTGCAGCATTAAATGGTGTTCCAGAACATTCAATAAAACTTATGGGAAGATGGCAGTCTGACGCATATAAAAAGTACATCCGAATATCGATGATCTCAACAAGTACAAATTAATTATATTCACAAAATTAACTAAACTAGTCAATTAGATTACTTAATAGGAAAATAAATATGTCATGGGGCCCCCACTCCCTTAAAAAATTACATTTCGTCTTAGTCATGGGTTTATTTGACTCTGACTCGATGTTTAATCCGATTACAGTCATGGGTTCAAGGGACTCTGACTCGATGTTTAATCCGATTACAGTCATGGGTTCATGGGACTCTGACTCGACGTTAATCCGATTACAGTCATGGGTTCATGGGAATCTGACTCGACTTTTTATCCGATTACAGTCATGGGTTCATGGGACTCTGACTCGACGTTTATTCCGATTACAGTCAGGGGTTCATGGGACTCCGACTCGATGTTTAATCCGATTACAGTCATGGGTTCATGGGACTCTGACTCGACGTTTATTCCGATTACAGTCTTGGGTTCATGGGACTCTGATATGTCTATAAGTTGATATCAGATCACATACGTAGAATGGAACTATTAGTTGCATATAAACTTTACATGTTCATAGTTATAAGTACAAGGACTCTGAATCACAGATGCGCTATAAGTTGTATATAGTTTACATTGGTGTTGAACACTTCCAATTGTTGATGTATAGATGTGGTCATGGCTTTATGGGGCCATGAACTTCGAAGATATTATCAAATCGTTCCTAAAATGTTACTTATTTACGATCTTGTGAACCATATTGCATCTTTAACGTAGAAGTAGTTACTTGCATGTCTAGTCATAGCAATTTTGTTGATTTACATAATCATTTTACTCGTACTAAGTCCTTGTTGTGGTTGGCGGAAGTGTTTATGATACTCATAAACACTTGTGGCGTATTTTTCCCCAACTTTGAACTTGCCTTTCTTTGTTTAACTTTTTGCTCTGGCAAAAAGAGGCAGCATTTATTACTTTTATATGAATGTTTTAAATCAATATATATTTTGTGTAAATATTTTATATGTTCTTATTGCAACAGCTTGTCATTTGTAATAAATGACCATTTTCAATTCAGCTATGACTTAGTTTTATTATTCGGCTACGTTCAAACAGAGCACAACAAGTATTGATAGACATAAATGACCATTTATAAGCATTATAAATATATTTATGGCGACATATACAGTATTACATTATTACCAGATTTCCGGTAATTTTATCATGCGCACGCATATATCTTATCTTGTTTGTTCATTCTAGTCAGTCACTTGCATGGTGCTAACAGCGTACGTCTCTAACATTCTAACCCACCTCCTTCCCCATACACCTTCCTATAAATAATAAGTTAATCATGCGTGAACTATTAATATTAGGTAGGCGTATTTTTCCCCAACTTTGAACTTGCCTTTCTTTGTTTAACTTTTTGCTCTGGCAAAAAGAGGCGTATTTTTCCCCAACTTTGAACTTGCCTTTCTTTGTTTAACTTTTTGCTCTGGCAAAAAGAGGCAGCATTTATTACTTTTATATGAATGTTTTAAATCAATATATATTTTGTGTAAATATTTTATATGTTCTTATTGCAACAGCTTGTCATTTGTAATAAATGACCATTTTCAATTCAGCTATGACTTAGTTTTATTATTCGGCTACGTTCAAACAGAGCACAACAAGTATTGATAGACATAAATACAATTATGTCACTAAATTCTATTAAGTATCATAAAGCATGTTTTATAATAAGTCACAACATACATGTATATCACTGTATAATATTTGATAATATTACCAAGATGAAAGTGATTTCATGCATATTATACTTTTAAATGAATGATGTAAATTGTAACCTTTTATGTAAACTTTGAGAGGGATACCAAAACTGATATTCAAATTCCACTCTCGCAGATTCCCTTGCATAGTACTACAACGTAATTTTTCGTAGCAAGAGCTTTCTGCAAGTTACAAAAAATACAGCAACAACAACCATGGGATGGATCAAACATTTCATGCGCCATGGGATGGTTTGTGAGATAAGCCTAAATGTCTTTATATACTGGATTCCTCTTTCTTTCTGGATTCTAATAGGTTAGCACTATGCCTTTTTGTTCTAGTATTTTGTTTGTCACGAAATGTCAAGTCAACCTGTATAAAACTGGCTGTTTGGTTTACACCTTTTGAATATGTACAGGAAGCCTGGCTGTAAGTCATCTGTCCCTGCATTTGATGATTCAGTAAACTAAGAAATATTAAAATATAACTATTGTAAACGTTAAAATGTCTATAGACAAGTTAAATCGACTTGTACAAAAACAAATACACAGATATATGGCATATGCATCTATAGATCTTATTGATTGGATCACACATACAAAAGTAGATTCTACATCAATTGTTTAGTCTGTACACAAGATACTTTTTAAGTTTCAATCCTAGTTATCTGGGTGGAAATGACTTAGAACAATGGTATTCACATTAAAACTCTTCTAAGGAATGGGTAGTACCCACAGTCAAGATAGATACACATGTGATATGTAGAAGTACATCCATAAATATGATACATGTATATAAATATTATACTATTATATATAGAACTAAACCCACCACCCCCCTTTTTTTCTTAATATTTACTCAGCACACAGTACCATAAAATGAATGATTTAAACATATTAAAGTATAACTTACCAAACTCTTGGGATTGCAGGAATGGTGTTTCACCTCGTTCCTGTGTTGATACGTACCCACTAGCACTGACACTGTCAACATCCAAACTTGTGTAATAAATATAGAACATATATACTAATTTGTTCTCACTAGTTTCCTGACAGATTGACTACTTTTTGATGATGATTCACGTTTATAATTTTTCAATGAGAAAAGTTCAGGTATAGGGTAGCTGTCAGACCCACAGTTACCAATAAAATGCCTGCTGCACACTCTTTGACGGGGGAAGGGGTCGTAACCCTGTGCAATCCGTGTCACTGCAATCCATTTGAAGACATTTCGATTTTCGTTTTCGATCAAGTTTAGTTGCTTTCTCTTTGTTGGAAAGAACTCAAGCGAAATATTTCGCATAAAGGTGTAATTGTCTGGTTTACAATTCTTCCTAGAATCAGACATGCATCCAGGGACCACGAACCAATACTTGCTTTTCGACTTTTTTTTTTGTTTCTACATGCATGTTTGTTTACAAGTTCAAACTTCCCGCGGAAGGTGCCTGTATTCCCTTACCAAAATGATATCTTTGCAGCAAGGGTGCCGCAAAATTGTGGCTAACTTCCTGCTAACAAATCTATGCACCAACTGTAAACCAGATATCATCATATGTTATGGATATCATGTGTCAGAAGTGCACCAGAAACATCTCTCATTATTATTCTAGGGATACCATGTGCCAGAAGTGCACCAGAAATATTTCTTAATCATATCTTCTGTATACATGTACTAATACTATGTGCTATAAGTGCACCAGAAATTTCTCTGCTATCCAATATTACTGGTACTATGTGCCAGAAGTGCATCAGAAATATCTCTATCATATCTTATCAATATTATGTGCCATCGAGTTTACAAATTCCATTTCAATTCCACTTCCATCTATGGCTTTGCTCAAAACATATACATGTACCAGTGCATTTTATCGGTATAAATATCTTGTATTAGTTAAATTTCAATAGAAACATTATTTCTATATTTCTACCAGTGGTACATGTAGTCATCAATCATTTGTAGTACTCTGTTAACATTGGTATATCTTAAAAACATACAAAAAATGAGATAAATGAGCATCAAATACTTTATTTAAATACATGTAACATCGGCAAAGAAATGATTTTTAATCCGTTTCATTTTTCTTCTGTGCATCACAAACATATCAAATCTGAATGACTGAATTGAAGGCAAACACAAACGCTTACAATATTATGCAGTTGTACCAATTTAAATTTTATTTGAATGTTTGCACATTTGAATATGCAGTGGCGGATCCAGGATTTCCGAAAAGGGGGCCCACATGTGCATTAGTCGAACTACTCAGCCATTTTTGGGGCAAAATCTGGATTTTTACTAGTAAATATGTGGCCAAAGGAGGGACCCCCTCTAAATCCGCCACTGATATGTGGCAATGATACACCAAGTATGTTCAAATCTTTGCTTTAAAGCTGTTGCATTATTGACTCTGTTCGCTTCAAAACTTGAATAGATGCGAATGACTTATTCATTGCAACACCAATGTGATTTCCAAAGAACCTTACAAATCCATACATAAATGCATCTGTTGATGGACAAAAAAAATTGACAGTAAAGCTATTGCGTTTCTTTGCCTTGTTGTAGCTTTAAGAGTAAAAAAGTTCACCTCTTAAGAGAACACGGTTGTAGAATATTATATTAGGTGGCTCCAAATTCAGCAATGTCATGACTTGATCATTTTCTTGTTCAGTTAAAAGGGTACTGAAGACCTTCCTAAAAACTGAATATGAAAACTTTGTACGCGTTTGGTCATTCTCTTTGGACAAATGTTTTGAAGAAGAATATGAAATTGATGTGGGACGGATGAAAACAGTTCTGGTAACTTTTGAATAATATTTACAGAACTAGGCACCTGAGTGTCAACATGCTGTGTACCATGAAATAGTTCTGTAATGTCACCATTAGCAGTTTCAAAAGGAAAACATGAAAAGGCCCATAATGGGCCTAGATTTCTGACACAATCACTCAAGTGCATTAACGAATGCAAGTTCAAAGTTTGGTAGCGTTCTCCATACACAGCTGGAAATGTCATTACAAAGTATGCTAGTAATTGCGCTGCTTTATCTAGTGAAGAAGGAGAAATGCTGCTTGCATTTAAGCAGTGAACAGCTGGTACAAATGCAGCGTAATGAAATAGTTTTTTCATGCAACATACCTTGTAATACAGAAACAGAGTAAAACAAAAGCCAAGATCTTAGCTCTGAAGCTTGCCAATACTTAAAATGAGTGCTTATTTCTCGAGGTACCCTGGTAATAAACGATGGGGGGTGAATTTCTAGTAAACGACTATCTACCAAATCAGACAAAGAGGCTATTGAAAAACCATCCTTACTGAAAGAAGGAGAAATCCATATGTTTAACATCAATTTCGTAATTCACAATAAACTTCCATGCATGTAATCAATACAGGTACTTTTCACATAATCATAGTTTTCAGGCACATTAGAAATGTTGGTCCTTTTATACCCTGCATTGTTGACCTGGTTGATACAGCCTTTGTAGCGTCTGCTACACTGCCTTCATGTGGAAGAAAATACTTAGTACACGTATATCCTCTAACATTGTATACCAAATATTTTCTCTTAGCATCAGTCATTTCATGTAAATTAATTTTCATAATGTAGAGAAGACATGTGTGAGGAAATTTTCATCATTCAGGAGAGACAATCATGTTATTGGCACTGACTTTCTTTACTTAGAAAACAATGTAAAGAGTTTGTTCATAGTTTAAAGAAAAAAGAGGAGTTACCGGCTCAGTTATGTGGCAGAAGTCACCATGGAGCTATACAATAGTTTAAAGTCCTTTTTTAAATATCTAAATCTGCCATTCATCTCATGTAGATAGAAATTCTTCCTTATTTGTTACCAACAGCTTTGAATATAACAACACTGAATTCACACTCCTCCCACATCTTCAACCCGCATGTCTCTTCCTCCCTTTTTTCAAACTATGCTTCTACCTCATTCCGATCTCCACCATAGCTGTCTCCCTCTCTCTACTGACGATATTAATCACACTAATACATCTGAAGTCCTGGGTAGGTCACTGCACACCCTACAAAATGATTGTTATGAATGTTCCATCAAAGAGGTGCAGATAACAAATCTGAAAATAGCACTTGAACAAAACACCCAAGATAATGCACAACTTATTCTAAGTGTTCAGGTGCTTGAAAAAGAAAAAAGCAAAGCCACCCTCAAGTAAATACATTTATGATAATAAGAAAAGCTAATCAAATTCCATGTTATTCTATTTCTAATTTAATATTTCATTGTATATTGTATAGCTCCATGGTGACTTCTGCCACATAACTGAGCCAGTAACTCCTCTTTTTTCTTTCATGTTATAATAATTATAATTATTGCAACATTTTTTTCCATACAAAACTTGCTGAATGTCAGAATTTTGCCTTTATTTTCTTTGCAACATTAGAATGATTGTTGGTTTCATATTTCTACTTGATTAATCATAGCTCAAGGAGATGAAGTAAGTGTAAAGGACCAATTTTCCCCCAAAAGAGGAATCATTGTTGACTGGTCCGACTATGTATGTATAAATTAGTATGTTTTTAAAATCTAATTCTTAGCAAACTTTTTTTTGTTTTTAAAATCAAATTCTCATCATAGATTTTCTTGTTTTCAAAATCTAATTCTTAGCAAACTAACAAGTAGAGTTATTTAGATTTGATACTCAAGTTCATATAGTACACATCGCAAATACCTTTTTGCTGAAAAATGCTGGACCACCAGTATTTCTGGTAGGTTTTGCCAATGTCATTTGTAAATTTCTGAGAAAATGGAATCATGCAATTAATAATACAATTGAATTAAAGCAGTATGTTCCAGAAATAAGAAAGTAGCAGGTTAAAATTCGAAAGTAGCAATTGCCAAGCCGTAGAATGCAGAGGAAGGGTCACTCTCCTGAATAGGGGCTTGGGTCAAGGTGGAGGCTCCCCCTAGGAAAATTATGCAAAGTAAATATATATATATATGTGACATCACCAACTACTAGGACTTCTAAAACACTGTCAAATGGCCACATGGTGTCTTAGACTGCTGCAATAACAATTCAAATATCTTTAATTCATTGAATTAGATCTATTGAATTAAGATAGGTAATGAATTTCGATTTTTAGACAGTGAAAATTGGGATGGGGAGGGGGGTATTTTGCGCAGTTTATGATTAAATTGTATTTATTGTAATGTTTATTAGCTTTTATCCTTGCGACTCACCAGCATGTTAACATACATGATAACACCATAAAGTATAACGCAAAATTCTTCAGTCCGTACATAATTATTCTTACATAATTATTCCAGCTATATATTAATCAATTTATTTGATTTCTGCATTGCCCAAAATTGAAGGTACATGGATTGTGCAAATCTCCCATTAATTTAACAGATTTTGGATATCTGAAAAAAAAAAGGGGGGGGGGTTGCGAACCCTTGGATCCGCCATTGTAAAAGCCAGTTGTTAGCCTACTGATTCAGAGTAATAATCAATACATTGTTTCATCAGGTATAATGGAGATATAAAAAGAAGGAGGGAGGGTGCCTCTGACTCGGTTACTTTATGACATTTTGAGACACTATCAGTGTTTTGTGTACAACTTTCATTTATGAGAGATAATGGCCTATTTAAGACATTGGAGGCATTATTCAGCTCATGTGAATGCACCTGCCCTATATAGAAGTGAGGTGTAATCTGCAGAACATGAGTTTTTTTCAAATTCAGATTTGTCAAGTTGTAAAAGGTAGAATGTGAAAAATTCATTTAAAGATACTAATGATAAAATTTCATCAAATACAATACTTATTACTGTAATATTATAAGTCGATGTTGTTTTCTTTATGATTTCCAGATGCTTAGATGAGATTTCGCATATATGACGGATAAAACATAGGGGTATTTTATAGATAAACATAAAAAGAACGTCTGTGGTAAATATTTGATTTATTGATTTGTTAGTTATGCTTAAGGTAATATCAAAGTCTAACAGTTTCAACTTTTGATCTTTTAGATGTTCTGCGAGCCCATCCGAATCTATCTGAGGCATATTTTAACATAAAAAAATCAGTAACTTTGAAATATACCCAAGAACGTACTGGGGGTAGGGGAAGACGAGACAGGCATCAGTATTAGTTTATAGAACTTACCATGTTAAAGCATGCTGTAAATTATTATACAACACTGTATCATTTAAAGAAAATTATATTGTATAAAGTTAAGTATTATGTTTGCTTTGTTTTGATGGGTTTTTTTTCAAACTATCTGTTTGGATCAAAGTAGATAAGGATCTGTGTCAAGGGCAAATTAATGTCCAATGCCATACTTGTTCTGGTTTTTCAGCTATTATATATTTTAGAAATATTCGCCGGACAGCCACTAGCAGTAGGTTTGCTCTATTACTTAAATTGACAGCAGGTCGTTTGTGGTCGGTGAAGAAATTTTCTCTTACACAGAGAACTAATGGAGTTTTAAAAATTCATGGATCGATATGTTTTCAGCCATTCGTAGGTTCAGTTCACAGGTGCCCGAAGAAGTATTTTTGACAAGCAAATATTCATGCAGTTTGTCAATTGTTTATTTCAGGTTCTGGATGAAAAGCTGAATACTTGCTTTCCTTGTCTACAGGCGCCCGTGGTTCAGTCATGCAAAATGAATAGAGCAACTAATGTTCAACCACAAACAAGATTGAGACTTCAGCATTGACTTAACTTTCCTTTTAGACCTTATTTCAACGTTGAAAATTCCATAGATGACATCACCAACTACTGGGACTTCTAAAAACACTGTCAAATGAAAATGCCATATGGTTTCTTAGACTGCTACAGTAACAATGCAAATATCTTTAATTCCTTAAAGTAGATATATTGAATGAAGATAGCTAATATTTGGACAGTGGATATCTTTTTAATAGCAACTTGTTGCCATTGGGGAAGAAACTCTCACAAGTCATGTTAGAATTGTGGAGAAGGGAGAGGTTGTCGTGCCACGGAGATGTCTTATAGAACTCCTTGGCAAGTGCAAGGGTAAAGGGCCATCCTTTACTATTAAAAAATTTATGGAAGGTTTTTTTGAGCCAGAAGAACTTGATGGAAAGACGGCAGCTACTTTTAGCCAAACTGTAAAGTAGCCCAATCTCTTAAAAATAAGTTTCAGATTATCTGAAGTTACAAAAACCAATTATATGTCACATTTAATATATATATGTTCAAATAGTTAATACTTAAATTTTCCAAACTCATGACATTTTCGAGGGAATAACTGTAAGTCAAATAACATTATGTCAAAATTTTATAGGCATGTAACTGTAAATTATATATCACGGGTGTATTATGTTCAAGTTGCTTTGTGATATTATTAAAATTTGTATAAGGCTTATAAAAAATTTCATTGTATACCAGGTCCAGACAGCAAAAACAGCCCTGAAGCTTCGCAGACGTGTATGATTTAATACACTTGGATCGAATGATCAAGAGGCATATTGTTTTTGCCCTGACTGTCTTGTCAACTTAAACCTTTGCCATAACTTTTGAACCATGAAAGATACAGACTTGAGATTTGGGTTGCATATTCAACAAATAAAACCTTTTAAATGACACCAAGGTCAATGACTTTGACCTTTATACTAAAAATAGCTGTTTCCGATTTTGTTGCCGCCATGAATTCATGTTTCGCAAACATTATTTTCCAGTATATACATGTATGCAGAAATAATGATTTTTGTTATATTGATCAAAATATGTTTTATAACTAGTCAGTGCTTTTTGTAATATTATATTAAGATGAAAGTTAGTGATGACTTATATTTTTGTGTCGCCTTTGAAGCATTTTGACTCTTTGTGGAATGCTTGTTTGGTAGTCACACTGTTACGTTAGTAACTACATTTTAATTCAATTAATTTTGTATTTGTATACCATTGGAAATAGTCAGTATGGCTTTGTACAATATCCTTGTGATAAATGTTAATTTGTCTTTTTCAGTTTTAATATTTATCCAATGTATATGTAATAAATTATCAAGTATCACTATAAATAATAGTGAATTAAAAGTTATTTCTCCATAAAATTTGCATGGGAAAGATAAACCGTGATAATATTCGATGGTCAAGATCATTTGCAAGGTAATTTTCAAGGCCATTTATGCATGTTTTCAGAGTGAAAACACTTTAGTTTGGCGAGTTCTCTTAAAAGTATATGCATGCATGTGCCAATTATTCAGTTTTTGTCTCAATCAGAGGATGTATTGAGATGTTTAGAATTTACCCCCCCCCCCCTCATGAAAGTTTTTAACTATGTGCATATTGGCAATAGTGTTTTTCTTTTTTTTTTTAAGTTTTATTACAAAATAGTTTTTATCAGAGGTTATGCTTTTGATGATTATATCAGAGGTTGTGTTTTTGATGCTCATAAATTAATACATATCATACTGTATGCCAGAGCATGTGCTACCTATCCCAAAGATTGGTAATTGTAATTTGATGATCCTTAGTTATTGGTCAGATAACAGCTACCTTGATTTTGGTGAGAAGAGGAGGGGGGGTTACAACATTATCTCACCATTTTTCTTGATTAAGCCAATTTTACACTTATGTTTCATGATACAAATGGGACAGTATTGTTCCATTTAGGAATGTAGTATTACATTTTGATTACAAAATGCAAAGTAGTGGCACTTTATATTAGTCACAGCTCTAAGCAGGCTTTATTTGAGTCTGTTTTATATCTATATTGTTGAAGATTTAGTCAAAAGTTTTCTTTTGATGATAGATCAGATGCATTCAAATGGTTTATGAAATCTTTTGTTTCTTTGTGTGTGTGTTGTTTTTTCTCAGGAAATCTTGTTATTTTTTCCTCATTGAGTATTATGAAATGGATAACATTCGCTTTCTATTGATGCGGCCCTCTTGTCTATGTTTATTATATTTGTATGCAAGAGTTTACTATCCATTTGACATTTCTGCTTTTGTACTGAAGGTCTACTTTTGTGTTGACATGAAATATATACTTAAAATTTTCAGTCATGACATTATGTAAATCATTCTAAAACCATTTTCCTCTCCTTTTTTTAGAGTACCGTTGATCATTCGAAATACCCACGAAAATATAAACCTGTTTCATCTGCATTAAATACAAACAAATACGAGAATATTGTATGGAGATTTAAAACAGACCAACCATCTGTTGGAAGAAGCAAAAACATCGCAGTTTGATATTACAGAACAAATCGCACATTTTCGCATTCAAGTACGACGTGCGATAAAATATTTACGATCTCCAGAAACCTGGTTGAAAGAGTTCTCACGAAGGGAGAGGTTGGGAAGGGAAAACTGTATTTGGAATGAAATTACTGCATGACTAGTGATGAATTCAGGAAGGGCTTCATGGCAAAAACTTCTATCACTGTTTGATATTACATTTTTCGTATCTCTATAACAAATATAGTGGATATGGTATGTGAAAGCTTGCCAGGCAAATCCAGTGAAGTGATAAGATAGTTATTGGTGATTAAAATACTCACTGTATTGTTATTTTGTATTCACGAGTGACTATGTCCATCCCATTATGACAACCTTTTTATGCTCATAATGTGGATAAATGTGTTTTCTTTACTACCATGGAGACTTGGAAATTGGAAAAATTATCATTGAAATATAGTTAACTTGATAAGTGTTGAAATTAAAGGAGTCCACCCAAAGTGTATCAAGAAAACGATCAAACATACTGTGACCTATTTATATGCTAAACATTAAATCATGACGCAATGTCGGATGATACTACATGTCAAACGATGACAATATATTTCATTAACAGGAGTGCATTTGGTATGATGTTATTGCTTTTCTACTGACAAGAAATATATTTATTATATAATTAATTTATTAATAATATTTATTATTATATATCTGTTAATTTTCATGATATAAGCTGTACACCTTTTGATCAATAAACTATACTATACTAAAATTTTCAGTCATGAAATTTTGTAAATCATTCTAAAACTAAGGAGTATCTCCCTCATACATAGCTCTGTCCATAGATTGATTCTTTGGTTCAAATTCGGTCATTTTGGTTTCAACACTGCTCTTCAAATATATCTATATTATGAGAATTCCAATCATTCGACCACAAGCATCACTGAAGAGACATATGTTGTCGAAATGCGCACCTGCACCATAAAACTGAAATATATATATGATCTGTATTTTTATATGGTAAGCGATAGCATTTGGGTCAGATGTATATAAAATGTACCTCGTTCTGGAAAAAAAGTCAAAATATCTCGGCTTTTTATGGTGATAGGACAGCTTTAAGAATGAGAGGCAAAGGCAGATCACCATTGAAATTTGGGTGAGTATGTCAAAGTTTGGCGATGCTCTTGGAATTTTCAATAAATATTATTTTTACACTACTGTAATCTTTCAGAGATGCACATTAAGTAAAGGGTGCATCTTAGACTTGTATATTATTGAATCAAACTTATATAAACAAGGTTAATGCGCATATGGTGCTCTAAATTAAATGGTGTATATGTTCTATATTAAATGTTTTAGTGTTTTTGGTTTTTCGGTTTTGTTTTGTTTTGTTTTTCTTTTTATTATTATTCTCACTCACTGAGGCTCACCAAACGTGGTGCCCATTAAATTAAAATTGAACCTTTGTCATAACCACCCCCCCCCCCCCCCCAATCTCTCTCTCTCTGTTAACATCTATTACATGTTATTCATCAGTACCTAAATAAATTCTATACTAAAAGTTTACATGGTTCTTTGTTTTGAGGAATTAAACATTATTATGATTACTGGGGACAGCTTTTCGAAACTTTAACCATTGGTTAGGCTAACTAATGGCTACATTTCATCTGACTATATCTTTGAAATAATATGCCTTAAAATCATAGTCTGTGTAACCCTTAGTAGCATATGAAACCAACGCCGTATTGTTAATTAAACAGAAATCTTATAAATGAAATTATCTCTCAAATTTTGACCGTAACCAGTGGTTAAATTTTCAATATTTTAAAAGTTGTTAAAAATTCAATGCGTAAACAGAAATGTGCATTTCAATAATCTGTTTGAATATGATTTTCTGAATGATGTTTGATGTCAGATGGGAAAAGAAAGAAGGGTGGAGGTAAAACTCAATGACATTTTAAAAATCAGAAAATTTAAGTCATTGTGAAAATTTATAACACGCAGTCAAACTTGCACCCCAGTGTTTTAACACACCGAAGTCAACGTTTCTCACACGTGTTACAGCCTTAACTCTGAATACCAGAACAATAACAAAATTTCATATAGGTCACATTCATGTTGAGTGAAAAACTAAATAAATTAGTGTTACAGAATTGTGTTAAGAAACAAAATATTACTATTCTTAGATTTTAAGTGCTAAAGAGAAAAGTATATATGTAAATAATGATAGAAAGAATATCTTTACATATTTCCTTTGTGATCTTCCTTTTAACATATTTTATAAATGTTGTACAAAGCCGGAGTGGCCTAGTGGTATCGCGTCGGACTCCTGATCGGGAGGCCGGGGTTCGAGTCCCGCTCTGGTCATGCCGGTGCCATGTCTTTCGGATGAGACAGTAAAAACCGAGGCCCCGTGTCGTGGTATGCATGGCACGTTAAAGATCCCTCACTGCTTCGGGTGGGTCCGTTGCAAAGGTCAAAATTTGTACGCCCCGCATCAGGCAGATGCCGTCACCATATACGTGAAATATTCGTGGTGTGACGTAAAACAAAAATCAATCAATAAATGTTCTACAAACAGGTCAGCGGATGGACAACCTTGAGTCAATCCAAAGGCAGACTATATGTATTACTCTGGAATACCCTACCTGTGCGAAGGGTCATCTGTTTGTTTACACTCTTAACAACTTGGATTTCAGAACCATTCGATAGATTTTGATGAAACATAGTTTGGATAAAGAGGTTAGAAATTGGAAGTGTTTTTCAACAGAATCCGAGATGAAATCGATTCCAGAAAGGAAGATATAGAACCTAAAGGGTAATATCTCTAACAAATGCGCACTGAAGATCTAGAAAGGGGTTCATGGAAGTGGTATTTTATGTCAATTTAACATTGAAGTTTCCATATTCATGTTCGGGGGCCTTTTATTTTTATTTATTGATTTTGGTCGCTTTAAGTCTTTCTTCAGGGTCCCTCTAGTAAAAGGTCTTTAGTATGTAAAAGTACAAATGGTAAAATTTCATACACTTCATATAGGTAACACACATCGATATCATAAAAGTTGTACTTGCAGGCCAGCGGAGAGACAACTTGGAATCAACTCTTCAAGAAATTCAACTACAGACTTGGAGAGGCAAAACTGTCTCTGGATTAAGACTTTTAGAAGAACAGTGTAGTCAAACAAGGAAAACAAAGTGATGTGCAAGAAACTGTTCCCCAGTTTGAATTTTTATTTCATGTTTCTATGCGATATGTGGAACCAGACAGGACCAAGGTAACGGATAAGATGTGACAGCTAGTCCAAGAAGGATGCTCGCCAAATTAGATTTATCACGCATTTGCTCTGTGATAATGATGTTCGCTGTCTAGTTGTCTTAGACGGTATAGACGAGTGGTCCAACAATTCTGATGGATTCCCCAATAGCAAGGGCTTAGTGAACTGTGTATTATTCACATCAACAAGGTCCTGGAAACTAGAACAGCTGTGGATGAACTATGCACCACAGGATAAAGTGGTAAAAGTTCTAGGGATAAATCTAGTCGAGTTAGTTTCAAATCAAGCGTGTCGATATGAAGAACCTATGTATGAAGCAACAAAACCCTATCCTTATTGGCTCAAAAGATATAGCCCATGTTACACTATTTGAAAAGCAGGTAAAAGGTTAAGGGTCATGGTATTAAAGAAATTTTTGTCATGAGAAATCTAAGTGTGAAGTATCAAAACCCTAACCCCATTGTTCAGAAGATAAAGCATAGGTTAAAGTTTTTAAAAATAGGTAATAAGTCAAAAGTCATGGTATCAAATAGCTCTTATCACGAGGAACCTATGTGTGATGCATCGAAGCTCGACTCGTATTGATTTAAAAGATATAGTTAAGGTTACAGTAGGTCAATGTCATAAGGTCAAAAGCATTGGCATTAAACGAAACTAAATGAAAGCTTGATATGAGGAACCTATGTGTGAAATATCACAACGATACCCCGGTTGCTTGAAAAGATATAACCCAGTAAAAAGTATTTTGGGCACACGGACCCCCAAAGTACGGAGTATAACAACAGCTCTCCGGACATTTTGTCCCGGCGAGCTAAAAATCGAGCTAGCCGACTTTCAGTCCTTTCCTTTAATATCATTTATATATCTGCCCATAATTATATATAGGAGAGAAATTCCCCACTAAACGTGTCAAATTATGTAAGGTTTTAGTTTGGGTTGATTGGTGTTTTTACACCGTTTTCAACAATTTTTCAGTTATATCGCAACATGGAAGCAGGAGGTAAGCAACCTCTTGAACTTAGTGGCGCAACCCGGGAATCGAACCTGGGTCGTCGACTCCGCAATCCAATCGCATAACCACTATACCAAGCCTACCCCCTTGTAAGGGTTTAATACAAGCTAAATATCAGATTAAGCTGGTGTGGTTCAGTAGATGTAGTGTTCGGATAGTGACAAATGTCGCAGGTTTCACTCCCGCCATGGACACACTGATGTCCTGTCAATCGGATGGGATAGTAAAACTCGAAGTTTCGTGTCATGGTAAGTGCGACACGTAAAAGATCCCTCTCCTTTGGATGGGCCCGCTGCAAAAGTAAATATGTCTACGCAATGCACCAAGCAGATACCGTCATCTTAGACGTGAAATAACCAATGAGTGAAGTAGAACAACAACCAGTCAATAGCAAATCAAGAAGACCCTGGATTATTTTAGTCTACTTTCCATCCTAGTCACTCCATGAGATGTTTGAATGATAGGGTCGCCAGTCCTTGAGTTGCGTAAACTTGCAGTTTTGATAAACAGAATGGTCGGCATGATTCTACGCATTGTATTTTGCGATTAAGATACCGCAACTACAGGTTACACATCATATGTACGTCATAGAATCTTATGTACTCTTGATAGATTAGAAGATAAACATGTTGAAGGACAACAAATTATTAAGAGGACGCCAATCTGGAGGGGGAAGGCCTTGAATATTAACATGTCATAGGTACATACCGACATTATCAATGGTTATGTAATTTAGGGGATGGCATACTTGTGTTAACAAACTTTCGGCATGTAATCGGTGATATGTAGGTTGCAAATTGAGGTTTTGGACTACGCGTTCGCGTGTTATCACCATTCTAATAAAAACTGTGTACATTGCATTTTAGAATTCTACAGATATGCAGTCTAAGTCAAACAGCCGATTGTGCCCATTTACATATGTGCATATTATGCACGCGCATTACACAGTACTTCGCATTTTGCAGTAAATAGCAAAACAGTATGATTGAACTGAAACAATATTCATGGACATGTTGCTCTCAATAACATGTGTCGCCTACATGCTAATCTATATCAGTAGCCCACCTGGGATAAAAGCTCATCGTTCCTCTCAAAGTGTACTGTTTGTGTAGTGTGAAGGTCCCATCTGGTTTGGTTTAAAAGTTATGGCCAAGGTTTCAGTTTATCAAAAGTAGGACAAACGTCAAGGTCAAAAGGTAAATTATTTTGGTACCCCAATAGAAAGATTTTACCACAAGAATTACAATTCTGTAGTATGAAGGCCCCTTCTCCTATGGTTCAAAAGTTATGGCTAAGGTTAAAATTTTACAAAAGTAGGTCAAATGCAAAGGTCACAAGATCAATAAAAGTATGGTCCTAACTACGGTGCTCTCCACTTTCAACTCGCACGGATACTTCAAAAGAATTTGAGCTTTTACTACAAAATTCAACAGAGTAAGATCCATCTGTAGTATTTTAAATGAATTTCAAGTTCACTATAACAGTCGATTACAGTAACAAATATTTGTTTATACACATTATATAAAAGTCTAGTAATATTTGTACCAAAGTAAAATGAATAATAGAGCACCCAGTTTAACCCCCCCCCCCCCCACCCCCAACCTTTTTTTTATTGACATACCGTCTCTAAAATAAAGTTTGACTAGAATTGTAAATTCATATTGCTTGATGTTGCAACCCTTCGATACCAATAGATCCGTCTGATGTGTATTTGTATAAAGTGTTTTATCTTTTAATTGTCCGAACTTGATTAACTCATATTACAAGGAAAGCTCATTCTATGATCGATACGAGTAGAATCCATCAGCTTTATAGTGTTTCGCTTTCAAGAAAATATGTATTCTGATTTATAGCTAGCTTACTAGGGAATTCCGTCCTCCTTTTCCTCCTACTACTCTGAGATTCTCTTTTTCTCCTTCATCTTTTAAGGAATTTATGGTGCTCCCCTACCTCAGGATTTCTCTTCTCCTCCTAAGGTGTTTTCTACTACTCTTTAGTAGCTCTTTCCTCTTCCTCGGTTTTCTGATTCTTCTCTTCCTCGGGAATTCTCTCCTAAGAAATCTTTTTTCAAAATTTCTCTCCTCCTCAGAAATTCACTTTTCCCAGATTTTCCTTTGACATTCCCTCTCCAACTTTGTATTCCTCTTTAGAAATTTCAATTTAGTTCCTTTACTACACTGTGTGTACATCGTACAACTGGCCGTGCTTAACGGTCATTAGATACAAAAAGTAAGAGATCTGGAAAACAAATCAAAAGATAGACTGATTTAAAGCCTTACTTTTCATCGTGACGTCAACATCGTTTGTTTGTCTTGTTCAAACAAGATGGGAAAGCACAGAAGCTGCCAACCATATCCTCAAATTACCAAAGCATATCCTCAAATCAGTGTCCTCCTTCTCTTCCGGAATTCCTTCCTCAGCAGGAATTACTTCTTCCCCCTTTTCAGAAATCGCTTTTGTTTACTCATGCGTTACAAAGGAGTCACTCAAATTTCGACATCAGTTCACCATGGTAGTAGCAGGGCCGAGGGTGAGTGGCAAGAGTACGTGGGTAAAATACCTCCCAATACTAAATAAACTCGTCATTAAACTTCCTCCTTCCAAAATCATTTGGATATACACGCGATGGCAACCTCAGTATGACGTTATACAAAATGTTAGAACCTTGAGTACAATTTATCCACGGATTATCAAACAACACTCAGTCGATGATTTTATAAACCGAAGTGAAAAAAATCACCGAAGGATCATATCACCGTAATCTTAAGCGTTGTTTGCTTAATGCAAAATATATTCAACAAAGGAAAGAAAACAGGACAATGAGATTGAACAGTTCTATTCAAAAATCCGAGAGATCAGCTACAAATCAATACCCTCGCCAGACAAATGTATCCGGGAGATACAAAGAAGTTTATGGGTACATATCGGCAAGCTATAGATAGGTCATTTACCCGTTGAATTAAAACATCCCCCCGACTCCAAAGACTTGCAACGCATGTCTTACATAAGGAGAGAAGATTCTCATTTCTTGTCTGACAGTAAGGGTGTACAGATGTTTTATTCTCCATTCCATTCAGAAGCGGGTAACATAATTCAAGCGGACACAGAAACTCAATATTAATAAAACCAAGGCATTTCAAATACAGAAAGAGTTATCCCACATCACATGGATACTGTTCATCATCGAGATACGAAGAATCGGACAAATCCCCATCGGAGTCATGTTTGTAACTGAATATGATCTCCCGAGACATTAAACACGGGTGTCCAATGAGTGAAAACAGCGATAAGAATATCGAAGAAAATGAAGAAGAGGAAGACAAATATGATGATGATGGTTTCTTAATCAGTGAGGTCTTCTATGAACAGTTCCCAAAACCAGAATAAAATTGATAAGTTTATGGCAGAAGATCCACTCATATCCAAACGGGATGCCAAGGACCTAGCCAGTGAACTCATGTAGTCGAAAGACAGATCGCTGTTTATGAAAATGTTTTTAGAACTATTGTGCTGAATATATATCACTTAAATGCGAGTTAACTTCCTCAAGAATTAAAACTGTCTCTAAACTAAATCTTATCTCCTTTGCTTAAAAAACTTCCATCGTCTTCTTGCTTAAAAAATTAATAAGTATACATAGCTTATCATCTCCCCCAAACTTCCTTTCGCAACTCTAGATCTATGTACAATGTAAACCAAATTACGGTACGATGTCGAACTTATCACTGAATATATATAACTCTTGGCATTTATTAGATTGAAATGTGTATTTCTGTACATAATTATATTCGTGGAAGTCGCCGAGTCAAAGGAAACTCGTATAGTGTTAATAAAAGAGCTATAATGTATGATTATTGTATCATGTATTTGTATATATGAAGAAAAATCAATCAATACTATTAAACCGAATATTGTGTACTTTAAGAGAAAAATTTGGCAAAGGATGAAAGGAAATGTTAAATTGAAATCTAAAATTAGAAGGTTTTCAAAGCTGTAAAGGCCATCGGTCAATAACCTCATTGGTAACGTCCATGTTACATACGTTAGACCATGGACACAAGTCAAATTTTGCACTGGTCAGCAAATGATAAAGGGTCAAAGTGACCCACAAGTCAAGTTTTGGAACAATCAATCAATACCGTATTACAGTATCCAGGGAGTTTCTGATGACAATGCAAAACAAACCATTGGAAACCAACTGGGATTATAAAAGTCTGAAAAATCCAAATTTCCCTCAGTTGCGGTTTCCTTCAATAAACATTCATCAGAACTCCTGTGATTTTCATTTAAAGGTACGTTACTTAATATAAAATAAATGATGGTTTTAACAAAATAAAGAACTAAAATATAATATGGTGTAAAATGATTTTATAATGAAGAAATATAGAATTGTTTAAATTGAACGCTAGTATGCTATTAATTGTCAAATTGTTATCTCATCTATCTTGTGTTATATTTCTATATTATTATTGTCTTCTATTTTGCTTGTTTATATATATTTGTATTGAGTTGCGGTTTCCTTCAATAAACATTCATCAGAACTCCTGTGATTTTCATTTAAAGCTACAAAAACCAACCAGAGTAAAGAGTAGCATGAGTCACCGTCAGCCACACTGTCATCTGTCCTTTCGCCCCAAGAGTTCCAGTAGTATCCCTCGCTAGACTCCGAATTCCCCATATTCAAAGCAAAACGCTTTACCACAAATAAAAGCAAAACACATTATAACAAGTGGTGGAGAATCCATTAGATCCTAGAGCTATGGAACTGCGAAGCGGCACAACCTTGAACAACTTTCGGGGCCTCTACGCAACTTTAAGACCTACGACTCCAACACCAGGAACACCGCCAGCTTATACATCTACCTCACCGACGGCACCACCGACGTACACATTCGCGAGTTCACCGACAGGACCGACGTTGACGCGCCTTACTTCACAGTACAACACAAGGACTCCTCCTGCAGTACTGAATGCCGACATGGATAGCGCACCGGACACGCCGAGAATACCAGACAGACCGGCAGCAGGTAAACTTTTATTGCGAAGCCTATACTATTTAGCAATAATAATAATACTAACAATAATGCATGTAACAACTCTCTACAACCAGGGCCGGGGGTCCCAAACGTAATAAAACTTCCAACTTACAATCAGGCAGCGTCAGCCATCCAAAGGTGGATGCTTTTTGCTCAATGGTTGGCTTTTTATAAAATGAGCGAGGAAGCGGCCATTGCAGCCTTTCTTTTCTACTTGGATGAAATTCCAAGGCAGTGGTTCTTCCAATTGGAGGAATCAGTAAAGTCAAATTTGGCAGGGCTGAAAGACGCCTTTCTAAAGCGTTTTTCGGTACAAAAAACTAATTTTGATGTCAACCTTTTTCAAATAAATCAGAATATTGACGAAACGGTAGAGAATTATTTGGCAAGAGTCTATAAAACTACGAATGAATATGAAATTCCAAAACATTTATTGATAGGAATAACAGTTCAGGGATTGAAATCCGAAATTAGAAAAATTGTAATGCCCCAGAAACCAGAAAATTTAGAAAAATTAAGAGAAATAGCCGTGGTTGCGGAGAGGACGGTAAAGTCAACGGAATCTTTATCCGATAACTTTGCAATTTCACTAAACAACATGGAAGAACGATTAATGGCAAACCTTTCAGATAAATTTGAGGCATCGCTAGCGGCAGTGTCCAATTTTAATAGACAAAATAGTTTTAGAAATAGGGGGCAATTTCACAGTAGAGACAGACAAAGTAATCCCATGTCTGGGAATCAAAGAAAATGTATGGGTTGTGGAGGAACCTGTCCCGACAGAAGAAAATGTGGGGCACAGGGAAAACAATGTTTTACATGCAAAAAATTGGACCATTTTGCAAGCGTTTGCAGGTCGGGCCGTAGGGGGGCCTCTCAATATACCCAATAGGGGTGCGCGCCCTTCCCTGGTAATATCTCCAAGGATGGGCACAGAAGAAATATGACTGTTCTAGGATTAACAACCCCTCTTGAAACAAAGAATACAATTAAAATTAATATAGGACTTAAGAAGACGAATGCTTTAGTGGATAGAGGATCTCAATTAACTTTGGCCAGTAACAATTTTTTTCAAAATTCAGAATTTAAAAATCAAGTTTTATTAGCTCCGGAATATGATCTCATTAAAGGAGTAGGTGGCAACCTTCTTCCTATTTTAGGAAAAACCTCTTTACCTATTCAGATCAATCACAAAACCTTTAACACAAAAGTACACATAGTTAAGGGACTAAACCATTCTGCCATCATCGGCTTAGACTTTTTAGAAAAACATAATGTGCAAATTAACTTAGGGTCGAGAACTATTGATATAACAGAAGTAAACATAACTGTACCCTATCAAAACAAAACTCTCTTTGCAAGAACGGCTCAAAAAGTCACAATTCCCCCAAAATATGAAGTTATAGTCCCAGTCAAAATTTCAAGATTAAAGCATCAGCAGACAGTACTTTTAGAACCGGTTGATACATTAACTGACAAATCAATAATAGGCGCTAAAAGTTTGTCAAAAGTTAATAAACACAGAGCAGCCATGAAACTTTGCAACCCAACAGAAAATAAAATTATGATAGGAAATAATACGATCATAGCCACTGTAGATGTAATCGATACGGTAGAAATTCAGCCATTTAAATGTCCAACACAAAGTGATACAAATGCTATCGGCTCATTTAAATCCCACAAAAGTAAACAAAAGACCAAGAATCCAATAAACTTTGATCTTACTCAATCAGATTTAGATGACAAACAAAAACAAAAGTTACGAAAATTTTTAAATGACCACAGAGATATTTTTGCAACTGATTTATCTGAAATAGGAAAGACAGTAGGCAGATTCTCACATAAAATAGAAACTCTCAAGGATTCACAACCAGTACGCATGCCTTTTTATCGACAAGCTCCTCATTTACAAAAAGAAATCGACCGACAAGTACAAGAACTGTTGGACAACGACATCATAGAAGAACAGTGACTACCATTCTCCTGTAGTTCTAGTAAAGAAAAAAGACGGAAAATTCAGATTTTGTGTTGACTATAGGAAATTAAACAAGATCACGAAACCAATTTCATTTCCCCTACCACGACTCGAATGTGTGTTTGACACTGTAGCAGAAGCCCAATCTCATATATTTTCTACCATTGCCTTACATTCAGATATTGGCAATTGCAAATGGACCCTGAAACAAAACAGAAAGCCGCCTTTATCACTCATAAGGGTGTATATGAATGGAAAAGGTTAGGAATGGGACTCAGAAATAGTTGTGTATCATTCCAAATCGTAATGTCTCAAGTACTCAGAGGGCCTCATTGGAAAAATATGCTAGTATATGTAGATGACATATGCGTTTTTTCATTTGCAGTTTAGTTCATTTGCAGCAACAATTTGGACGACTTAGGTCAGCAGGTCGAACACTCAAACCAACCAAATGCAAATTTGCTGCAAAACAAGTGAAATTTTTAGGCCATGTCATATCAAAAGACGGCATTCAGGTTGACCAAGATAAAACAAAGGTCATTGACACTCTGCCAATCCCCAAAACTGTAAAACAAATACGGTCATTTCTAGGTATGTGTAACTATTATAGGAGATTCATTAAGAGCTATTCATCTATAACAGCACCATTAACAAAACTTTTAAAAAAAGACGAAGATTTTATTTGGACGGAAGAGTGTGACATAGCATTCCACGTATTAAAAGAGAAACTCACAACCGCGCCCATATTGGCTCATCCGAAAATGAATGACACATTCATGCTCACAACTGACGCATCACACACGGCATTAGGATACATTCTATCACAAAAAGACTCGGGAAATAGAGAACATGTTATTGCCTATGGGGGTAGATCATTGACAAAAGCAGAACGTAACTGGTCAGCATCAGACATAGAATGTCTAGCAGTTATTGAAGGCATTAGAGAGCATAGAACGTATCTCTCCAATAATAAATTCATTGTCTATACAGATCACAAACCCCTGCAATACCTCATGACCCATAAGGCAACCACGGGTAGATTAGCTCGATGGTCCTTAGAACTACAAGGCTACACTTTTCAAATCATTTATAAGCCAGGCAAAAGCAATGTTGTGGCTGATGGTTTAAGTAGACGAGCTTACCCAGAGAATTCGAACACCACAACGGTGAAAGTCGTAGCGACGAATAGAGAAAAATTTGTGCACAATGAACCAGTAGAAATTACGTTTGAATACACAATCCCAAATGCGGATACGTTTAAAATAAACAAGGTCGAACCGGACTTGCCAAGTATAGAAAACATAGCAAACTTGCAAAAAGAATGCGATGACTTTAAAGATGATCTCGAAAGCAAAACAAACGATGGTCATCAATACTTGCTTCTGGTAGTAGATTCATTCACTAGATTGGTAGAAGCTTTTCCAATGAAAAATCAGGAAAGTAAATCTGTTGCAAATGTATTAATTGAACAAATTTTCTCGAGATTCGGAGCACCTGGAATACTTGTTTCGGACTTAGGAAAACAATTCACTTCAAATCTAATTTTATCTGTATGTGAAATTTTCAATGTCAAAAAGCATTTTACCTCGGCTTATCACCCACAATCAAACAGTTTTTGCGAAAGAAACAACAGGACAATAATACAATCTATACGTGCATATTGTGACAAAGAACAAAACAATTGTCCATCAAAGATACCAGGTATACTAATGGCACTTAGAAACTCCCCATGTACCCAATCGACGAAACACTCACCATATTATCTAACATTTGGAAGAAATATTAAGCAATTCGAAAATAACTGAAGAATTAGCACGACATAACAGAGAAGAGAAGCAACAAAAATCAAAAGAATATGTAGACAAAACGACAAAGGAACCATCATTCAGATTAAACCAAACGGTTCTTTTACGTCAGTTAAAAACACCTGTTGGCAAATCGCCCAAACTAACAGATTAATACGAAGGACCGTATTATATAGTTCAAATGGGGCCCAACTTTACGTACAAATTACGTAGGTGTTCTGACCATAAGGAATTGAAATCCTTAGTGAATGCTAGCAGGTTACGAGACTATAATAGTGGTAGACATTCCAACCCAATACCCTGACGACGGATTAAATCAATTGTTCAATGAACACAATGACACGGACACTGAAAACGATCAAAACGTTAAAAATGATCCCCAAAACGATCAATTGTATGACGTTGAAAAATTATTAGGCCTGAAAAAAAGGACAGGCAAGAGATATTTTTATGTTAAATGGGCTGATGGTACTAAAACTTGGGAGCCAGAAGAAAACTTAAGTGAAGAATTAATTAGAGAATACTTTGTAACGCACACAAAACAGGGCAGAAAACGAAAGTTCCCTTCGGTTTTAGATAAGAACTCTTCGTAGACAAAATAGCACCATATATAAGGATACAAGCGACCAGACAATCTTCCCCTAAAACCAAAGTTTTTTTTATTATTGGCGTTTTTTTTTTTCAAAATTAAGTGGTGCAAATGTGCCTGATCAACACACTTTGCAATTTTATCTTTTGTAGAAGTTGGAAGGTCCTTAATGGTATTCCTGACCACCCTGGTTTTTCTGTCAAACATCTGTCTTGCTGTCGCGGTACCTAGTGGAGTACAGAAACCTCTAGAAATTGAGAAATCTATACATAGATTAAATTATGGCGTAATATTCAAAGGGGTAAACAATCTTGTTATCACTAACGAGTAATATTAGAATAAGCTGTATGAAATCATCAAATGTTTAGTGTAAATACCAATAATTATCAATTCAAATGTAAAAATCGTTCACGATTAGTGTAATCCCACGCCGTGCTTAAAAACTTTAAATATATGCTTTATGAATGAAACGTATGTTTTATGATGAAATGAAACTTGGTAAATAAAATTTTGTAAAAGCTACATTCTTGAGTTGAGGTATTTGAATTTTTATGGTCAGGTTGACCGTACCTGTGCAGAATAAAAACTCTTACTGCATGTTTAAAAATACCGCACAACAATAATATTTATCTTCTATGTTAGTTTAAATATATATATAATATAATATGAAAAAATATTAAATTATATAATACCTTTTTTCACTCGATTATTAAGCATAAAGAGAGAGAAAGGAAACACTAGGCAACCAGAATTAAGATGTGTCTGGAGTTCGTATGTAGCGATGTTACATACCACGTCAACTATCACACGGACGGTATACAGGAATATTACAAAAAAGGGAAGCATTCGGGAAAAAAGATATGGATTAAATATTTATATTTCATACCATGAAGCATAAAGTGAGAAAATCTTACCAGATTTCCCAATGCAACACTAGGCAAACAGATTTAAGATGTATCTGGGTTCGAATGTAGTGTTGTTACATACCACGTCAACTATCACACGGACGGTATACAGGAATATTACAAAAAAGGGAAGCATTCGGGAAAAAAGATATGGATTAAATATTTATATTTCATACCATGAAGCATAAAGTGAGAAAATCTTACCAGATTTCCCAATGCAACACTAGCCAAACAGATTTAAGATGTATCTGGGTTCGAATGTAGTGATGTTACATACCACGTCAACTATCACACGGACGGTATGCAGGAATATCACAATAAGGGAAGCATTCGGGAAAAGATATGGATTAAATATTTAATATATATTAGACGCCGATTTCTGCTATATCAGGCATTATCCTTTCTGGGCTTTGCAATCGAATCACAACAGAGACCCTTAGTGTTTGAGGGAATTCCTCATTGGGCCGAATATTGAATATTATGAATCAGAAGGTGACGGGTTCTTGCGGCATACCTTTCAATATGTGACAATATAATTCATGAGCACCTGTACTAGTTATCTTATCGATGAAACTTTTTATACGAAGATTATTGAAGTTATTTAATCTTTAACATGTAAAAATGAAGTGTAAATTATTTGGCTTTTTCGCCTTCCAAATTTGGGAAGCAATTTTGGAAGAAAATCCCTATGAAAAGTTCCACGAAAAAAAAAAGTACTTTTCTATACTTCGGAATTTACATTTCATTGTGCAGGATTTTCTGGATCAGTAGAACTAATACAGTGTATCTGTGATATGTATAGTATCCTTTTAAAACTTTGAACGTATGCAAGATAGTCATGGGCCCGTATATCTTTATCTCCAAAAATATATGTTAAATAACAAATATACATTCACTTGATAATGTATTGACAAAATGATAGTGCAAGACATTGACATTAAGAGATATAAACATTAGGAGACATTATTTTATTGTTTACCCATTATCGTAAATACATGTATGGTGATTAATATATTTAAAGATATTTGAATTCAATGCGTTAGTAATAAGGGGACTTCATTGTAGAGCACATAAGTATCATTTCACGAATACAAAAACAACCTATCTTAGAAGTATCAATTCTGGAGTATTATTTTCTGTCTATTTGGTTGTTGTTTTTTTTTTTTTTTTTTTTTTGGGGGGGGGGGGGGGGGGGGGGGGGGTTGTTTTGACAAGATTTCTCATATACATTTTTACAAGTTCAGAAATATTTTTGTTACTATTTGAACCATCATCTTTCGGCTCTGACATCGTCTTATCAAAAAGGAGAAATGGACACTGTCGACCTACAAAACCACAATATGATCACTGTCATTTGAATTGCTTGATTATCTTTGTATTATGTTACTGCAATAGATTTTGAAATAGTACAACCACTTATTCCTCAGGAACTCGGTACAAAGGACTTCTACCATTTTGCACTAGATTTTAGTGCACTACGTTACATATAGTGCTTAAATCAAAGACGCCGTTCTGGATTTTAAAGAAAGCTGTGTTTGTGCAGCACCAATGCCCCCGGCGACACTATAGTCCAAAACAAAAAGATATTTTAGCGTAAATGTCATTGTAAAGGTCAAAAGTCATCGACCTTGGTGTCATTTGAAAGGGCTTCATTAGTTGAATACACATGTCAAATATGAAATCTCTATCCCTCACGCTTCAAAAGCTATAGCCAAGGTTAAAGTTGACAACAGACAGGACAAAAATAATAAGCCCCCGATTTATTCATCCAAGGGCATAAATTAGAGTACATCATAATATAAAAGTCATTCATTTACCTAGCGGGGATATCATAATTTTGGATATTTAGAACAAAAGATGCAGCGTGTTATGTAACACTGTAAATGATGCTTACCATTCATTAAACAATATGATTCCTTATGTGTGGCTGAACAAAATTCCAGAAACTTTCATTTAATATCCTTCATTTAAATGCTAGAATTAATTTATTAAAATATAAATTATACATTTCCTGTTATGTTAAATTCAGCGTTTTATGATTTCTTAACGAATAACAGAAAGAGTGTATTCGACACTATTATAGATACTAGTATTGCATGTATTCATGCCAGCCAGGAGGTGGCGAGTATTCCTGTCAAGTTTCCTGAATATGCAAAACAAACGTTATATAAGACAAAGTGATAGGAATGAAGACGAAACCCCGATTGAAAATCTCTCAATTTCTTAGTCAAAGTTACCACGTCAATAATACTTGGATCCTCCCGGGTTTAACAAGCAAATTTCGTAACTCGTTTTTATATTAAGCGTTGACTTGAGAAAATAATAAATTACCATAATAGACATTTCATTCATGCAGTGACGTTGAAGCTGAATAGAAATGGTAGTTAATTACAATTATCTAATTTTCTGCAAAAAGTGATGTAATGTACATAGTGTATTGCATTACAAGTATCTCAAGAATTATTTTACTAGCCTCCGGAGACGGACCACTTCCCGTCACCTTGGCAAAGATAATATAAGATTGTCTAATCCCAGGAACCAACGATCTGAGTAAGTCGCATGACAACATTATAGAGACGTGTGTTGCCGGTATATATGCCAACCAGGAGGTGGCGAGTATTCCTGTCAAGTTTCCGGAGTATGCTAAACATATATTGGAGAACAGACCGATGCAAAATGGAAGACACAAACCGGGAGACTAAACACTTCCTGTCGCCTTTTTATTGATAATATATGGATGTCCATTCCCAGGAACTACGATCTGAATGTCACAAGTTTAAGGATTTGACCTACGGGGACTTGGGGTATAAATGTACATTTGGAAATAGAATTATTTCAGACTTTGATTCGATTTTGATCATCGTAAATGCCGGGTCTCCCCCCTTTGTAGCACACGAGGCTACCATGGATTTCTGCTGTAATTTCATTAAACAGTAAAAAGCATTTCACCGACTTTCCTGTTTTGTCGCATACACAACTCACCTTTAGACATCAACCAACAGGAAGTGATCCCCTACACGCGACACAATTATACAGACTATTGTTGCATGTTTTCATGTCAACCAGAAGCTGGCGAGAATTCCTGTCAACTTTTCGGAGTATTTAAACTGAAATTGACATTACAGTAAACAGTGACAGGAATTGAAGACACGACCCCAATTGAAAACCTATTATTTTCTTAATTAAAAGTTTCCATTTAAATATACATACACTCAAATTATTATTTTGAATATGAATTCTAAATTGAATATAAGATTTTGATTAGTTATTGTTGTGTTTTTCAGATATGGCATGTGTACCTTTTATAACTGTTAACAGAAAATGGGGCGTGACTCCATGTCTATTAGTGGGAATTTTTAATGCGAGTTGACGTCACAATACAAACAAAATATCAGATATGTTAACTTTATAACATTGGAACCAACTACGAGAAGAAAAAGACAGAAGGTCCAATATGAAGTCCTCAAAGGACGGTACAATTATGTACCGTTAAAATTATGTAAGAGTGTCTAGATACATGATTGATTTACTTAACATTCCTATTTCAGATGTACTAAACTTGCCTATATCAATATTTACAAAAAGTATTTACCTCCTGTGTTTTGAATTTAATAGGAATTTATGCACCAATTCAAAGTACAGATGCAGTGAATACCTCATCTCGATTTCCTCTGGAAATGATAGCAATTATCAAACGTAAAACTTAATGCAAATAGAGGGATGAAGCTAAATAACTAATGAATGAAAATTTCCTATGATGATTGTTGATTTGCTAATGTCGGTTTCATTAATTCTTCAGTCGTTTGACATATCAGAAGGTAAACATTCTCTTAATCATAGAGGTGCAATCTTGGGACCTAACCCAGATCACCTGCACTGCGAGCCAACTGCTTAACCAACTCACTAAGTCCGTCCCCTCTGATGAGAATCCAATGCAATTGTATATGATTAATCACACTGGAATTATTTGATCTTTTCATTCTGAATATAAAAGTCAATAGAGAGTTGGAAGAACATGTGCTGTGAATGCCCAATCTCATGTCCCTAAGGAAAAGACAGAAAATGTCAATGTTTTATTTACATTTATCCACAAGATAATAGCACTTAACTCATCTAAAAGTCACCGACAAGCTGCCAGATAGACATAAGTCCAGAACGTCACCACCACGACCCCAAGCAGAATACCTCCGGGTCACAAAATGCGTTTGGTAAACCAAGTACAGGAATACTTATATACAATTAACGACCACTTAACTTTAAAACAATGACAATAGAATATCATAGTCTGTATTGACCTTCTATACTAGGTTACCTACTCTGATTTCTCCATATATAAATATATATATGGAATTTACACGATTTCACTCTTTCTACTGGATATGTGACGGGTGTTTCTAGCAAGCAGGAGGTGCTCACTCTCCCCGGGCAGCTGATCTCGCTCCATCATATGGATTCACATATGCTCTTCAAGTAGACATGTTTTGTTATTTTCTACTTGGTTTTCATTTTTACTGATTTTGTTTGTCCTCTGATTTCATGATTTTTTGGATATGGATTTATCCATCATCTTTACATTAAAACGTTTCAAATTATACTCTAATGCTGATCCTTTGATTGCGATCTAATAATAATTATAATTCACTATCACTGTAATTCTATTTTCAGATTATTTTGTAAACTTCTCATTTATTTTACTTAGTTACCTTTCTTTAAATTAAAGTTAAACCATGTAACTTGTCTTCATTTTAGTCTTTGGAAACTGAGGTGCGAGAGATTACTAATGTATGATTATTGTATCATGTATTTGTATATATAGAAATTTGTCATTGATGCACCAACCAAAAGTTTACTCTACTTCGTAAATAATGTTAAGTTAGATTATTCATGAAGAAAAGCAATCAATACTATTAAACCGAATATTGTGTACTTTAAGAGAAAAATTTGGCAAAGGATGAAAGGAAATGTTAAATTGAAATCTAAAATTAGAAGGGTTTCAAAGCTGTAAAGACCATCGGTCAATAACCTCATTAGTAACGGTCAATAACCTCATTAGTAACGTCCACGTTACATACGTTAGACCATGGACACAAGTCAAATTTTTCACTGGTCAGCAAATGATAAAGGGTCAAAGTGACCCACAAGTCAAGTTTTGGAACAATCAATCAATACCGTATTACAGTATCCAGGGAGTTTCTGATGATAATGCAAAACAAACCATTGGAAACCAACTGAGAGTATAAAAGTCTGAAAAATCCAAATTTCCCTCAGTTGCCGTTTCCTTCAATAAACATTAATCAGAACTCCTGTGATTTTCATTTAAAGGTACATTACTTAATATAAAATAAATGATGGTTTTAACAAAATAAGAATTACAATATAATATGGTGTAAAATGATTTTATAATGAAGAAACATAGAATTGTTTAAATTGATCGCTAGTATGCTATTAATTGTCAAATTGTTATCTCATCTATCTTGTGTTATATTTCTATATTATTATTGTCTTCTATTTTGCTTGTTTATATATATTTGTATTGAGTTGCGGTTTCCTTCAATAAACATTCATCAGAACTCCTGTGATTTTCATTTAAAGCTACAAAAACCAACAAGGGTAAAGAGTAGTGTGAGTCACAGTCAGCCACACCGTCAACTGTCCTTTCGCCCCAAGAGTTCCAGTAGCATCCCTCGCTAGACTGCGAATTCCCCATATTCAAAGCAAAACGCTTTACCACAACTAAAGGCAAAACACATTATAACAAGTGGTGGAGAATCCATTAGATCCTAGAGCTATGGAACTGCGAAGCGGCACAAACTTGAACAACTTTCGGGGCCTCTACCCAACTTTAAGACCTACGACTCCAACACCAGGAACACCGCCAGCTTATACATCTACCTCACCGACGGCACCACCGACGTACACGTCCGCGAGTTCACCGACAGGACCGACGTTGGCGCGCCTTACTTCACAGTACAACACAAGGACTCCTCCTGCAGTACTGAATGCCGACATGGATAGCGCACCGGACACACCGAGAATACCAGACAGACCGGCAAGTAACCTTTCATTGCGAAGGCCTATACTATTTAACAATAATAATAATACTAACAATTATGCATGTAACAACTCGCCGCAACCAGGGCCGGGGGTCCCAAACGTAATAAAACTTCCAACTTACAATCAGGCAGCGTCAGCCATCCAATGGTGGATGCTTTTTGCTCAATGGTTGGCTTTTTATAAAATGAGCGAGGAAGCGGCCATTGCAGCCTTTCCTTTCTACTTCGATTAAATTCCAAGGCAGTGGTTCTTCCAATTGGAGGAATCAGTAAAGTCAAATTTGGCGGGGCTGAAAGACGCCTTTCTAAAGCGTTTTTCGGTACAAAAAACTAATTTTGATGTCAACCTTTTTCAAATAAAACAGAATATTGACGAAACGGTAGAGAATTATTTGGCAAGTGTCCATAAAACTACGAATGAATGTGAAATTCCAAAACATTTATTGATAGGAATAACAGTTCAGGGATTGAAATCCGAAATCAGAAAAATTGTAATGCCCCAGAAACCAGAAAATTTAGAAAAATTAAGAGAAATAGCCGTGGTTGCGGAGAGGACGGTAAAGTCAACGGAATCTTTATCCGATAACTTTGCAATTTCACTAAACAACATGGAAGAACGATAAATGGCAAACCTTTCAGATAAATTTGAGGCATCGCTAGCGGCAGTGTCCAATTTTAATAGACAAAATAGTTTTAGAAATAGGGGGCAATTTCACAGTAGAGACAGACAAAGTAATCCCATGTCTGGGAATCAAAGGAAATGTATGGGTTGTGGAGGAACCTGTCCCGACAGAAAAAAATGTAGGGCACAGGGAAAACAATGTTTTACATGCAAAAAAAATGAACCATTTTGCAAGCGTTTGCAGGTCGGGCCGTAGGGGTGCGCGCCCGTCCCTGGTAATATCTCCAAGGATGGGCACAGAAGAAATATGACTTCTAGGATTAACAACCCCTCTTGAAACAAAGAATACAATTAAAATTAATATAGGACTTAAGAAAACCACACCGTCATCTGTCCTTTCGCCCCAAGAGTTCCAGTAGCATCCCTCGCTAGACTGCGAATTCCCCATATTCAAAGCAAAACGCTTTACCACAACTAAAGGCAAAGCACGTTATAACATTACTCTAAATTTTTCTGTAGCGCCTTCGCTGGTTTGAGGAAAGAACATGTTAAATACTACCAAAATCACAGAGAATTCAGGACCATTGATGGTGATAAACTAATAGGACTAGTGAAGAAAAAAACATACATATAACACTTGCAATTCACGAATAAAAATTACATACTATGGTCGCAAAGTTTAAGAGGGAGGATTTTGAAAGTATGGAAACAAAGCAACCACTTAATGCCCCTGTCATACCTGGACTGGGGGAAGGGGCATAAAACCTGGTGTAAAACTTTCTAGTATTATACCTAGAATGTAGAATATTAGCATTTGTATCAACGCCATCCAATCCAATATAAACAACAACACCATCATCGGCTAGGATGGAACGCTAGCGAAAAGCAGCTAGGCAACTGAGAACTTTGTCGGTCAATGTACCAAACTGGCAGTTCCCACTTAACCGTCATACAGTCTGGGAAATAGAATTAACGTTCCTAGAACAAAATTAATTTTTCTATTTCACCCTCATCTACATTTTGTCAATTGCAGCAACGTCTACATCTTTGCCTACATTTCGTTCGCCATAATGGCTAAATCACAGGTTCCCCAAGTCATCAGCTTTCACCATATCAAAATGGACTTAAGATCTGGTGAACATTTCCCGAGTCAAATGAGCCCTTAAATCACTCGTATTGTTCTGTTGTAGTTCTTTACGTTAATTCAATATTAGCAACTCGCCAAGTTCACCAATGAAGTGAGAGCACGTGTTCAGGTGTTACGCAATAAAACGTGTTATGTAAACGGTATCGCCTCAATAATGCTAAATATTTAAACATATATATACGTACCACCGAAACCTAACTTATTAGAAAATTTGATTGTGACGTTCACACAGACGTTTATTCACCTACACACAGTCCGGCATAATTCTGTTTAACTGCAAGAAGGCTTCCCTTACCTTAACGAAGGCTCAGTGCGGGGAAACACTGTCGAAGTAAACGGGGAGTGGAATTTAAACACCGAACTTTTTACGAATACAATGAAATAAATCAATGATATGGGAGGGGTTTAAGTTCCTTCAATTTCTAATTTTATTGCAATGAATGAAAAATTAAAATCAAATTTAAAATTACTGAATGAAATAAATACACTCCCCCTTATTGCACCTCTCAAGAAAATGTCAATAGCAACTGCCCATCGGTTATACATTTTATTTGGAGGCCCCGTGCAGGAAAGGGGGGATTTCTGCAAAGTAAATACGATACAACGCAAATAATGCATTAATTTACCTTATATTTTAAACGGTCCCTCCATTATGCATTACATGGCAATAAATTCACAACATATAACATATTGATCAATAAACAAATTATATATTGTACCCCTATGTTGCCACAAAAAAACTGATCCTCTATTGTAATATGTATGGGCCCAGTGAAGGGCTAATTCCGTGGGAAATACATTTAACAGAGGAAATCCTTACTTCAAGCATGAAATATCTATACATTGCATGCACAGGTTTATTTTCGTTTACCGTGGAGCTGACGTACCTGTGTTGGTATCAATTACACTGAAAATAATCCCTGTATGTACCACAGAACGTAAAAGTGATAGTGACCTTTATCCTGAGCGACATCTAAACTAGATTTGCATTGACCATTTCCGTGTCAATAATATAAGAGAACTTTAATACAGGAAAGGTGATGAAATTTATCATAATTACTTAATTCTGTTGAATTCTTATACGAGAAAGTGAAAAAGTAACGCTATTTGTAATTAATGGAGATGGATAGATAGGTCCAGTAAACCCTTAGACCGATGGAGAAATGGTACTTGAGAGAAATCATTTCTTTCATATACTTTTAGAAAGGGGGGGGGGGGGTGGTGAGGGACTGTGCCCCCATACCTTTCAACGTCCGGAATCCAGAATAAGGGAGATCTTTCTGAGAAGTGAGGGAGAGTATGTGTAATTGTAAGTCACGACCTGTTTCACCTCATTACGATACAGGCGGGGATTGTTTTGACAGTTTATCGTTTTAAAATATCTCAAATGATTTTAAACTGGAAATGACATGTTTTGAGTAGATGTGAATGTTTTCTTTGATTAAAAGGAGGTAGTTAGCCGTTTGCTAAGGGAAAAATTAAATAAATTAATACATAAATACAAGGTCCGGTATCCCCAGCACATTACGCGTCCACTAGTCTTAGTGTCCACGCCAACCGTAGTCTATCCGTCCATCGTCTAATTATCAATGCAAAGTACTCTAATAAAACTAATTTTGATTTTTGGCTTGATTTTAATTTCAATCTCAAAATTTTATGGCTTTTTCTTTTATATTTTATAAAAACATACTACACGTGTTGGATGTATCTGTACTTTATTTTAAATTTAGTAAAACAGTATTAACAATAAAAACAAAACACAAACAAATAAATAAAATTCTGTTGCAATGAAAATGTATATGTATATTAAACGTATACATATATATTTGGGGTGGGGGGGGGGGTCCGATATAAAAATCACATTGAAAATAGAAACGATTGTTATGTATATAAACTAAGTATACAGACAAGATTTACTAACTGGTGTGTTTTATTACAGGTACAGGTATGTAAATAGGACGGTGTATATCGATTACGTAATAAGTATCACTGGTATTTATAAATAGATGCTCTTCCCAAATGGGTCATGTGATGACTATCAACCACACGTTGCGGCATTCCGCGGGGCAAAAAAACTGGATAGCATGCATTAGTTACAATAGAAGATACGCTTATGCGGCGCATATTATCATTTACCTGGCTGTTCTAAGGTTATGTCACATGATGACTCTGGTAACGTTAGGAAATGACAATATGCTTATTTTCTGTTTCTAATTCTATAACCATAAAAATCCTCAATTTGAGGTGAGGAGTTAGTTGAAAGCACAATACTGATGGTATTCATCAAGACGGTTTCCCCGCGCACAAGATATGAAGCAGATGTATTACTGAGAATAGTGTATGATATATACCTCCTCATATCAAGTCTTTTTGCATCAACAATACTTGTCAAACCCAAGATGTATTTATCTTTTTGGGTTTTTTTTACCACTCGCTACTTTGTCCCATCTATTTGCACAACCAGCGGTAACACAGATTTTATTAATCATGCTTTCGTCTTTTAAATATGAATAGAATGTTAACAAACTATGGCAATATGGCGGCAGAATCCATCCGAAGTGTAAATGCACAAATTACATCACGTGATATTACCTTGGAACAGCCAGGTAAATGGTAAATGACCATATGCGCAGAGGTCATACATCCACTATTGGAACTAATGCACGATACCCAGTGTTTTGCCTCCTCCCCCTGCCGGAGCGCGTTGTTGCTAGTCACGTAACCAATTTGGGAATGCCATCTGTAACTGGAGACGCCAAAATTGGGAACTATCAGTGGTATTTACTACTCACTGGGGACGGTAATATAAGTAAGTTGATTTTGGTTATACGGTGTCGTAGATTCTGAAACTTATCGTGACGAAGATTGTGGCGGAACTAGGAACGAGGATAGCACTGCGATACCGTGGTTCCTGTATGACGTTCTTGAATAATTCGAAAACACGCGAAGTACAGATTTATTTCTACGAGTTGGACGTTGTCAGTCTGACTCTAAATTGTACAATGTATGATAAATATTTTTATAATGAATAGAAACAATAACAAGTATACAAGGGATGTTTAAAAGATGTTTAATGGATAATTCAGGAGTTGTATGACTTAACGTTTCTTCCGTTTTGAGACGCTATCAATTGCTGCCAAACGCTAAATATCTATGAGTTAAAATACGGAAATAATGGAATTATAACACTTGCACAGAAATAAGTATTTTACAAAGAATAATTAGAATAAAAGTGAAATGTCACATTTTCCTTTTTGATAATATTCCTTCGGCTCCAGGAAAAACATGTTCTCGTGTTTTGTATCAATTGCGTGCACGGTTGCGATATTGACGTGACGGTACTCTCTGAGGCTGAGACATTGGTTGATGGAAATATTGATACGCATTTTGATGGTTCTGTGAAGATGGCATTAAGAACGTTTGGTAGTACATGTACTGCCTTCCCTGGGACTGATTAAATTGTTGGTAACGTCCACAAACACAAGGCGGTTGATGGGAAATGCAGAGCTCGAGTTTCCACTACTGGGTCCAAAAACCCCTGAGAATCCCGTTTTTCACTGCAAAACTCTGCAACACCCTGAAAAACTCTGAAAAACACTGAAGTCTGCCTGAAAAACTCTGACAGCCCTGATAAACACTGAAAAACTCTGAAGTCTACCCTGAAAAACTCTGAAAAATACTGACGACCCTGAAAAACTCTGCAAAACTCTGAAAAACTCTGCAAAACTCTGAAAAACCCTGAAAAACACTGACACCTGCTGCGATGCCCTCCGGCCGTGCGATCGCGACCTCGCGTACTTCTATACGGTCCCTTTTATAATATAAGCCTTTGAAATGGTTCGCTGTTATCTATGTATGACCTTTAACAAGTGTTAAATGTGATGAATTTATAAGCGGGGAATAAGTAAAAAAAAAACCCGCATTTTTTTACCATTTGTCAAGGACTTATTTTAACGATTTTTATAGATAAAATTACTAAGATATTGTTCCTATTCTGACTTACGTTTGTAAGATGATCTTTACATTTGCAGTTTAATAAATCACATGAATTACGTACTTAGCAAAAACAATTTTATTGACAAAGGATTTTCCAGCGCGATGTCACTTGTTTTATTGATCGACTTAAAGAAAGAAAGAAGAATGAAACAAACAAACAAACGAACGAACAAATAATCTAACTACAGCAGTAGCATGTTACTTAACATCGTTGTTTCATAGAGGTGCATTAAGGGAGGGGGAAATAAGTATAAAATATAGAACAAGACATTTTAAAATTTATATATTTATTTATTTATTTATAATAAAAGCACTATTTTTCCGTACTGTAACATTTCGGCCAGCGGCCTTCCTCGGCGGACTTCATTTATTTATTTTCTTATTTATTTATTATTTATCTATTTATTTAATTATTAATTCATCTATTTATTTATAATAAGAACATTTAACTTTTGCGTACGAAAAAAAAATACATCAAAATAAATTTAATAAAAATAATAAGATTTTAAAAAAAATCGATAGACGAAGTTTACAGAAAACGCATAGTTTTAATTGTAAACAGATAAATAAATACAGAAAAAAAAAGAAATAATTAATTCTATATATCCCTATCAATCATTTTAATAACACATAATGATTGATTTTTATTTTTACATCTTTTCCAATCTGTATACAGAATCCACCCAAATATCGTTATGTTACGACCTTAAGGCCGCTCCCCACTCTCTTTCGAGTTTAAAGGCATTCATGATTAATATTGATAAATCAATATTGCATTCTTCATAAATTAGCGGCCATTCACCGATAAAACACTGTGAAGTTGCGTTAATTTAATTCTACCAACCCCCCCCCCCCTTTTTTTTTAACAGTGTCCAACTTGAGTGAACGAGCATGGCTTTGAGTATGCGTATTTCCTTCTCGCTACAGGCCGTAACACAGCTACTTATTTAATCCGTATGTAAATTAATGGAACAGAATAGCACCTTAAATCACAGCTTTACAAATCTCACATTTCGCATGTATTCTATAATATTGCTATTATCAGAGGAAATGCGGAAGAAATTCAACTTAAATAATTGATGTAGTTTAGTTTATGACATAAAAATAAATAAATGATCGTATGTAAAACAAATTATTTCACTTTTGAAGATTGAAAATCAGTTTTTGTCCTAAACGTTATAAGTCACTGTTAAAATGACACTTTAATTTTGCCAAAAACACAAAATTAACATTGAAATGTATCAACTGGATATGTTTTCAACCTGTTACTAAATATGTTTTGTCCCCTCATACATATTAAGGTACTGTTAATTACGATTCCCAATTTACAGCATGATAGGTAACAAACTACCGGTATATGAGATTACGAGCGATATTTACCGGGTTAAACAACCGGATGTTTATTACGTAATAGAGTACTGATGACATGTAGAATAAAGGTAAAAAAACAAATAAAGCAATTTCAGATTCCATGCGTGTGCCGTTACTTTCTAATGATTTTTGTTTGTTTGATTATTGTTTTACGTCACTCCACGATTATTTCACGTATATGGTGACGGCATCTGCCTGATGCATTGCATACAAATTTAGACCTTTGCAACGGACCCACCCGAAGCAGTGAGGGATCTTTTACGTGCCACGCCTACCGTGACACGGGACCTCGGTTTTTACTGTCTCATCCGAAAGACAGAACACCGGTGTGCCCCAGGCGGGAGTCGAACCTGCGACCTCTCGATCACGAGCCGAGCACCTTATCCACTAGGCCACACCGGCTTTACTTTCTAATGAAGATATTCTAGTATAATATATATATATATATATATATATATATATATATATAAGAGAGAGAAGGGGCGTATGTGTGTGGGTGGGTTGAGGGGGGGGGGGGGTGAGTTTATGGTCTCAATTTAAATATACTATATGATTTAAACATCCTACTCGACAATTTACGATTTGGATCCATAGGTTGGGGCAGATCGAGGTATCTGCTCTAAATATGACACCGTTTACTTGAATTTATATGTCATTTTGAAAATAAAGGTCAAATACGTTGCTAGTTTTGACAGGACAGGGTATTTTTATGTAAGACTTCTATGTCCCAGTCAACAGGGCGAGCGCCCTTGTATTCGCCATTGTTATACATGACCCTTACCGGATACATTGTTACAATACGTAATAAGGGAGATATTGTTCATAGGCGGATCTAGAAATTTTTGAAAGAAAAAAAGGGGAGGGGGAGAGCACAGTCTCCCATTGAAAGGGGGGGGGGGTGCTGTTAGGCGAGCGCCCTTGTATTCGCCATTGCTATACATGACCCTTACTGGATACATTGTTACAATACGTAATAGGCGGACGGATCTAGAAATTTTTGAAAGAAAAAAAGGGGGGCACAGTCTCCCATTGAAAAGGGCCGGGAGGGGGGGGGGGTGCTACTGATATATTGAAACTTATTTGATGCTATTTCAAGCAACATTATTGAATACCGAGAGAATATTTAATCACTGAAATATTTTATAGGACAAAATTTACGTATGTCATTCGAATGAAAGAGCAACACGTAGACACGTAAAATTTTCAGTTAAAGAAAGTTATTTTTCCTCTGAACTTTGTTATATTACGCTGTTATAATAAATCAAAGGTTAAATTTGTATATCTTAATTTTGTGTGAAAAGTATTGATAGAGAAAAAAGTATTGCGTGTGTGTGTGTGAGAAGGGGTGGGGGTGTTTAAACCTAAAGGTCGTCACATGAAAATATATGGGTATAGTCTCTATAAATGTTGCAACAGAATTGGAATAGAATCCATTGTGTTATTTCAAAATGAATGACAAGCGATTTTCTTTGTGGTCGATTTGCTGTCAGTACTGGTGTATTAAATTCGCTTTTCGTATAAAATTTATAGGTACTGGTCACATTCAAATATTATTTATTTATTTATCAATTTATTTATTTATTTATTTATTCATTTATTTATTCACTTTTTTATTTATTATTCAATAATTTATTATTTATTCACTAATTTATAGTTCTGGAGCTTCTTTATTATATATATATTTTTTATTTTTTCTTCACTATTTAAATACACAGTTATGAAACAGTGATATTTACCAGGAATATATGTACATACATTTTCATTTGGAAATACAAATGTACATATATATAAATCTCGGTAAGAAAAGCCTTTGTATTGTAGTACGCCTCTGCTGGGTTTGTTTGGTTTTGAATAATGCATCAGTAAAATTAAATTTAGAGATTCGTTAAAATAATTTCACTTCAAAACACCGTACAAAAAATGCAAGATATGTTTTATTTATTTTCTCTTCCCTTTTTTTCTAATTTACAACTCATCACATTTTATATCTAATAGGGCTTATAGAAGGGACCGTATAGAAGTACGCGAGGTCGCGATCGCACGGCCGGAGGGCATCGCAGCAGGTGTCAGTGTTTTGCAGAGTTTTTCAGTGGCGTCAGAGTTTTTCAGAGTTTTGCAGAGTTTTTCAGGGTCGTCAGTGTTTTTCAGGGTAGACTTCAGAGTTTTTCAGTGTTTATCAGGGCTGTCAGAGTTTGTCAGTGTTTTTCAGGCAGACTTCAGAGTTTTTCAGGGTGTTGCAGAGTTTTGCAGTGAAAAACGGGATTCTCAGGGGTTTTTGGACCCAGTAGTGTTCATGGTTTCCTTGTTAAACTTTAAGTCGTCTTGCAGGGAACCGATAAATTTAAGACGCTCTATTTTTAGAACTTAAATCACAAATATTGGTGTTCGCATCTTTGACCCTTTTTTCATGAGTTCTGATTTTCCAATGCAATTTGTCTACCATGTTGTAATGTTCGACATACACATCTATTCTTTGTTCCTCTTCGTTTTCTATCTTTTTTTCCAGAGCTGTGCATTTTTAAAAACGGAAGCAGCGTCTGGTAACACAAAACTTTGTTCATACAAGGTTCATTTCTTAGACGTTGCTCTGGTTTACCAACATACTTAATGGCAGTTCTGTATTTAGTTTTTGCACGAAATAGTCCATTTTTATTGAATGGCATTTCAGTGAACAAGCTTTTTGTCTAGTAATACTTTTCAGCGTGCACAATGTCTCTTTCGTTTTTGGGGTTTTTTTTCTTTTGACTTTTGCGAGTAGCACACACCTGTCTGATTATATGAACCGCTGTTGCTTGTGAGGGTGTTCTACACATTCTGGCGAAGTTTCCGAATTTAATACATTTGTAACAGTGTTTAGTTGCTGCCACACATTGAAATCTTATATGATGAAGTCCACATCTGCCACAAGAGTATATTTGATGAGGAAATGTTGATATCTGTCGTCTCCACTGTGGCTGTAGATAAACGTCCATTGGGATGAAAGTGATTCGATTTGAAATCCGGTATTAAACTGAGAGGTCGGGGTCATCGCTGAATCTCCACTAACTATTTTTAAGTTGATTTTTGTTATACGATGTCGTTGATTATTTAATAAAAAATCTCGATAATACATTGCACAATTCAGTTTTGGAGTCAGCGTCAGACTGACAATATCCAACTTGTCAAAATAAACCTGGAAAACTTCACGTGTTTTCGAACTTATTCACGAACGTCACACAGGAACCACGGCACCGCAGTCTCATTACTCATCGCCATCCTAGTTCCGTGACAATCATCGTCACAATAAGTTCCTGAACCTACGACATTGTATAACCAAGATCAAGACCAAGATGGTGTATTCGGTTAACGTATTGTTACGGCCGGAGCATCTATACCTGGCGCCACTGCTATGAGGGTGGCGGCATGTAACCCCCCCCCCCCCCCCCCTTTTCGACTGCATCGGGGCCTGCAATAATATTTGTGATTCTTTATGCGACAGATTGAAATTTATCCAATATTTGTACATTCGTTCGACTTTCTTGCGTCATTTTTAGCTGAATCAGGAAAGGTACCCATGAGAACTCGTACCTTAGACTGGTAATCTATATAGACCAATACGTATAGGTGTGAGAACCGCCCTCTTATTTCGCATTAATGATTTAATGAAATATTAATTAGAGTGTATAAATTTTACTATGATTTCATAACAATGCTGTTAATAACATAAGGGTTTAGTATTTCTTAGATCCCTAAATATCATTATTAGGTTTAGATATTGCCATGTCTAGTGTATATTTCATTTGTACAGTTACTTAATGTATTTATTATCAAATAGGGGATATAAGCGCCATGAAAAGAAGAAATTGTACATATATTCAATAGTTAAAGTATAAAAATATTGGTTATTTTGGTTTCAACACTGCTCTTCAAATATTTATATATTTTGAGAATTCCAATCATTTGGCCACGAGCAGCACTGAAGAGACATAAGTTGTCGAAATGCGCATATGGTGCACTAAATTAAAAGGTATATATGTTCTATATTTATTATAATAGCTACAATAATAAATTAACGTGCAACGTGATTAATTTTTTTCCATGATCGGCATAAAAGTGCGACCCCCTCCTTCGGCTTTGTCATTCATACAATTACATATGCGACATTTTTCTATACAAAGACGTTTGCTTTGTATATTGTGCAGCATATGTAGGTTGGGATTTCAGATAGGGAAAGTTTATTCACAATAAAATCACTGAGCAAAATAACTCGAACACTAGTCTCTAGGTCACGAAAAAACAACGCCATCATTGACAATCCTCGATTCAGGGAGTAAATACATTCAAGTTTCTTCAGAAGGCATTCCGAGAAGATGTTGTATTCATAGGCATACCAGACTTTGTTGATCTTGTGTAGGTGTCAGGATGACTTTCATTGTTATCGTATAGGGCTTCTTAAGCAGGAGAAGGAAGTTGGCTTCTCTACACAAGAGGTCTAGGGTATATATAGGTTCACGTTGACTCTTGAGATTTGGGATAATTTTACTATGATTTCTTTATTTCATGTCATGAATTGTTTTCTGTAGATTGCGTATTAGTGTATATAAAGATTAATATTTAATGTCTCTTTTCGGTGTTTGTCAGAATTTTAAAATTTATGTACACAAAATTATGATCAAAACATGTACCTTTTCCTTGTCCCTTTTGGCACAGATGGTCTTCCCGGAGATGGGCCGTATGTTGCTCTCGACCAGTGTGTCGTCTAGGAGCTGCATCAAACCCGGCGATTTGGTTATTGGGTATACAGGTGGATGAAGACGGGCAGGAAATGATCCGCCGGTAGTAGTGGGAGAGCCAATACCTCCCGCACGAATTTGTTTACGTCATCCCGCTCGTGTTGGGACCCGTTAAAAGTAAGAAAATAGTAAATGTATACACATATACTAAAACATTAAAAGTGACGAAAATATAGATGGACAGACAAGAAGGGTTTTTGTTTTCATCGTAAGAGTAAACGAATGTACAACAGCAAATTTACATGATCTTGCATTTTACATTATCTGAATTAATATATATTTGAGGGAACAAACACATTTTTATACATGCATACCAATATTCTGGACCATGGTGAATACGACTTTTGACCAGTAGAAACGGAGCCGGTGATGACTTGGTCGGTGAACGTCTTGTGTAAAGCCTTTCACTCTCGAAGTCGGCCTGAAGAGGTGACGGGGCGAAAGAAACTCATTGAGGACCTGGAATAGAAATGGGACGTTAAATAAATACAAAACCATCATTCTAAAACTGAACGTCAAAGGAAATGCAAGAAAGACAGTATTGTTAAAGATGATATCATTGTTTCATACGTAAAATCATTCTTTAAAACGTACGGTTATACCTTAGTATTGTCTTTATGACTTCTTGTAAATAACCAATTTGTGGATTCAATGTATACTTTCGTGTAGTATTTGGAGCTTTAGCCGTACATCATCAGGACGACCTGTTTTATCTGGTCGTAGGCTCCTATGATGATCCTGTAGATCGAGCTCAACTGTGGGGAGGGTTTCGTGACTAACTTTAAGGTAGCATATATGAACCAGTCACAAACTTATGTTTTATACCGGATTCACAGCTCTGATATATTTGATGCCATGTTTGAAAAATATAACGATGATGCTCTAGCCCAGACTGGTAGAAAATCAAGTGACGTATGCCACCCACGTTCACTGCTTCTTATGAATTTTTACTTGTTTTAGTCAGATTACAATTCGGCCTTCTGTTAGATGATTAGTCTGATAGATTGAAGATCGGAACATCTCCATGTAGCCGGATTTTTAATGGGGAACTTTACTGAATTGATATTCAATTATCATTTATTGTCAAAGTATACGTAAATACGGTGTAAATAATCCAATGCCTAATCCATTTAAATTAAAATATCCAAAGTGTAGAGTAGTCGTTGATTTTACTAAGTTTCGTACCGGGACGCGCATTTCACTTCGTCTGTGTTTATTGTAAGTTTTATATGGTATACAAGTCTTTAATAAGCGTAAGACCAGCAGTAGTAGGAATATATGTACCAGACTTGTGAAGGAAGTTTAAGTTGCAAAAAGTGAACTGATTGATTAGCTTATGTGAAATTGGTGATAGCATAATGGCAAAGAATTTCTAAGTCATGATCTTACAACATTAAAGGGAATTGTACTTGCCGTCCTCTCGTTTAAAAGGAAAGACCGACAGGTGAAGTAAAACAAACCAAGAAAATTGCTGATTTAAGAATACATGTTGAAATGCAAATGGTTAAAAATGACATCACAAGTAAGAAACGTGTGGAAAGTATGTGTAAAATTTACAAGCTTGTGTCAAATCAAAGCACACGCATATGTGCACGGTAATTCATTTGCTAATAAATGCATATTGTTTATGTTATCTGTTGCTTCTTTATTATCATTTACCACAGTATTTAATTTGTTTTTTGATTCGAAGGCGTAGTACCACTGACACCACGGTATAACATCAACCAGAAGAGAAGTAAAACCATAGGGATCAAAAATGCCTCGCGTTGGCATTGTATAGTACTTAAAACATATATGCTATGGTAACGCACTCGGCCAATATCAATATCATCACAAATGGTCAGTTTTCACTTGCATATTTGAATGAACATATTGTACTTTCACTAGAAAAAGTCTCAAACAGTTGATGTGTTGTTTATTGAACTTTAAATTGTTAAAATTTCATTTTTAAGGCGTCGAGCATTTGCTCGACAGTCTTCTAGCGATCGTAAAAATTTTACCTCTACACCGCCTTTTTAATCCACATAACAAAGTAGTACCTTCTTTAAAGTACTAAACGTAGTAAAAGTTCTTGCAAAACCGACTTTGTTATCCTTGTTATTGAAATTTCATTGCACAAAAATAGGTTTAAGCATAGGTCTTAAATTATCAATATATTGCCCTAAAACACGCATTATTCTGTCGCTTATTGTGTGTGTTAAAATATTCATTCGCTGTGATGACGCAAGCCGATTATGAATTACAATCGCACTTCATGGGAATTTTTCCAAATATGGGGAAGACCACGTGACATATTGCCTTATTTGGAGAAATCGTAGTAGAATGCTTGTAACACACGCGATCAAGGCCTAATTTGACATTAAGCGCCAATATGGAAACCGATCGCGCAATCTTCGAAATATATATAATAATATAATAATAATATCTGTAGATATAAATTTCAGTCTAAAAAAGAACAAATAAAATATTTCATAGAATCCTAAATATAGACTGGCAATGCGTATCACGGAGATATCTAGACAGGTGACCACTAATTCATAACGAGGCTGACCTAGGTTCAAGTGACGCGTCATCGGTTATTTTTATCTCACTGGATTTTGCTTTGTTTCATTCAGATTATATATATAGTATATACAGTGTATATATGTCTCTGTTTCATTCATTTAACCTAGAATCAACAAATATCGACAAAATTCATTACATTCGTAAGGCTAAACATCACGAGACTCTCGTAAATTACATCAGGTGCTGTATACCTATGCTGTGTATGCTACTGGAGACGAATTGTTAAAAATAACTACACGCAGTGTGTACAGCTTCTTATCTGCCCTTACCGTCTGTGCTATAAATAAGACTTGCTGGACAGGGAATAGCCTTTACAAAATGGCTGTGGTCACTTGTCTCTTCGCGCTTCGCGCAGCGATAGCAAGCAAGAGCAGGTAACTCCAGTCTATCTTAAACAAACATAGCTTTTTAAAAAGTTTGAGTTGTAATCGGAATAGCATTAAATGATCAAGATGATGGTCACAAAGCCAAATAGCTTTATGTTAATGGCTTTATGTTAATGGCAATCACATGCTTGTTTTTGCGCAGTTGTGAATTTTCCCGCTAAAATTTCTGAAGCCACACCTCATTTTTTCCTTATTAGGGAAGTAGCATGTATATATCACATGGTCTTTCACATATCTGGAAAAGTTCCCACGACGGCATATAAATTGGCAGCCGAGAAAGTTTTCAAATCGCCTACAAAATTTAATGCGGATGTAAAGGATGATAGCAGGGATTAAGACAGAATTTTAGATTGAATGCATGAAAAATAAATTACGTAGAACTTACATGTGAAGATTTTATTCCAAATCAATCGATAAAGCGTGATTGTACTTGATGCACAATCGGCTTGCGTCATTACGGCGAACGGCATGGCGTTGTAGCCCTTACACGTGCACATACAATAAACGACCGAATAAGTAGTGTTTTTGGACGATATATAGAAGCTGTTGGCCCTAGTGTCAGTGTTAGTAGCGTAAACCAGAAACCTAGACCATATCTTAAAACAAATTAAGCATAAGGCTTCCATATTTTACAGGCAATGGTAACAACTCGTCCATTTCTTTGTAAAAAAAAATGGCAATGGTGTTCGATTGATTTCACATGTACATTCTTTGTGAAAAGATATTGGACATATTTCAGCAAGAATGACGTAAAGAACGATAGAACGATAAAATGTTATGATGATATATTCTATGATATACTGCAGTATGGCTGTTGGTCCTTAAGTTTTTATTTTTACTCTATTCACAAAATTATCGGAATTCAACAAAAAAGATGAACACAACTGGTAATTTCTGCTACTTTTGACAGCTTTAAATCAAATTTAGCTCGACGCCTTTGTGGCTCTTCAAGCCTTTGATTAATATAAATATGTTTAATATAACCTGTTTAATATAAATAATATCTTACAATGAAAAGAAATATTGATAAAATTTTACTTCCCATTTTGTATATGCTGGATTTTTGTCGTTCAGAATAGTTGTAATCCTCGATTAAAATATACATTATTGGCTAATGTTTTTTGTTTAATCAATCTACGGAAATGGCAATTACCATTCCCCGTGTATATTACTTGTAACAGGAACCTTTTTGACAAAAAGCTGAAAGTATTTGCTTTTATTTCCTGGTATCGTCAATGTTTCATTTCCATATTAGTGCAAGCAACTTGTATATGAAAATACTCCGAGATGACAGTTTGTACATATATTTGTGGGATTTATATATCTATTGTAATTATCGTGTTCACCGTGTATTATGGGTCTACCTGTCCAACGGACAACACCACATGGATAAGAAGGAGTATGCAGTTTAATTGTAAACAGGGGTGGCATTATCACTGTGGATTTACAAAGCCTGGCGTATTGAAGGAGTTCTGTTTCATTCCACTTAGACTTCGTTCTAAATGTAAGAAGTTATTCTTGAATACATACACTTTTAAGATATCTGTTTATCTCGTTCTTTCGGGTGTTGCATACTACTTCTAAACATTTCTTCCGTTAATATATATACTTAGAATTTACTGTGTAATAATTTTGTAAATTATTCATAATCTATGCAGTATCTCGTCACCCCCAGCTCTGTCAATAGATATGTTCTTTGGCTTTCACGTTTATATCGATTTGATTATTTTAGTGTCTGTTATTATTTTATTTCCTTGCACAAATTTGACTATAATTTTTCAGTTATCTGAGAAACGCCTTCATCAGTAAATTTCACCTCTTTGCTGCTGACTCTCATTCAAGCGTTGTAAAAGCAAGATTATAAGAAATGGCGAATATTAAAGAAATTACGCATCAAAAAGTTTTTTAAATTCTTCCCTTCACAGCCATACTTACTTATGCTAGACCCATCGACTTTTCGCTGTTATGTTTTACTGATACAAAGATAGTTATGTGCTATATGAGTTCACATTTCTATTATTATGACGTAATTTTCATTTATTTATTTATTTTCTTTTTTATTTGTTTATTTATTTTTGTCTTATCATGACGAGAATATTACAAAATGATTTGAAATTTCATCGTGAAAAAGAGTTTTAATATTTTAACATCAATTTCAAGTGAGAAATTTAAGATTTTCAAGTCAAATTGCTTGCGAAATTTTCTTTGCACTTGGTTTCTGGGTAAATTTCGTCGGATAGACATAAAAAAATAAACAGCAAGTGAGATGGGTTTACTTATTTCAATTCTGTCAAACACAAATCGAAATATTTACCTACCACCCGCTATCAACGGCAAACCTTGTCGAGAGATGTGTTCGAACACACCAATTTCAGCCTGATTGTAGTTATTTCTTTCACTGCCATTTTCAGGGAAATTGTTTTATCTACACACTTCATATTGTATCTACACAACCGCACGGAAACTGCCACCCGTTCAATACAAATTAGGAAAACCGTTATCAAGAAATATACGTAACAATGTATAGTTTTCAAATTTTCTCATATATTCAAATTTTGACCGTCATGTTTTCTTAGTGTTAAGTCCTTTAAAACATTCATTAACTAATGGTATCTATCTGCTTTAGATCAGATACTTTAGGTGAAACATCTAAAGATAAGAAAAATTCTTAATTGCGTAACCTCCATGTTACTAACTTATTTGTGGTAAGAAGAAAATATAGAAACGGAGTTTGAGATACAAAATCGCATTATTTGTCCTCTACCTGCTACCGATGAGCGAAGCTATGGAGAAATTGTCAGCAGATGCTGCGATTACTCACTTAAGCAGAGTACGTGCAGTTTACATTGTTTACTTCGCAAAGTATAGTCGTCATACAGAACTTCACGTCAATGGAGTAACCTCGAGTTACTGCGCCATATGCGTGGAGTATCTTGTACTTACTAAATTGACAAACATAAAGGAAACCCTGTATATTCAGCGTTCAGTACAAGAAACAGAGAATTGTCTTAAAACCTTAGGTAATGTAATGTTATTGTCGTGAATATATGAAGACAAGAGCTTTCTATAGAGCATCCATGCCGATTAGATGCATGCGTTTTACATAGTGTCTGGGGGAGATATGTTTAGCTTTCTCCTTTGTCCTTAGCGGCATATGTATGATACTATGGAATGCCATAGCTGTCTCAAGATTACATTATTAGCAATAAATAGTCATTTTACAATAGCATTACGTCAAAATAGTATGCCTTTAAGTAGGTTTTATATTACATGAAGTCAAACAAATATGATGTGAAGTCGAAGTAGTTCGTTACAAAGTCATATAAGTACAAAGTCAAGTCAGTACAGTATGCAAATAGTATGTTATGAAGTCAAAATATTACATTATGAAGTCATCAAAGTATGTTATAAGTATGAGAACGTCATTTGACGTTCTCAGTCATTACCTTACATGTCATGTGAAAGAAGCTTTTTGTTATTCATGTCTTATCCATACCTTGTTATTCTATTTGCACATGTGGTGGATTTTATCACACAGCTGAGTCAGATGTGAACTTCTAATGACTGATTGAGCTACATCGCAAAATCTACCATCATTACTTTTAGTAAACAGAACCGAATCATCTATACTCTGCGAATATAGAAATGTTTGAAAAAAGGTTGCTACCTGCCACGCTTTTCATTCAGGAAAGGGTGAGGTTCGCGTTGATACCCTGAAATTAGCCAAAATAAACTTTTATGGGCAAAATTTTTAGACCAAAGGGGTTTGGAACCCCACATCCCCTGCCTATAACCGGTTTATAAATTTTCATAAAACTGATAGGCGGAGCTTATAGAACGATGGATTTTTTTCACTCGGAAGATACATACGTGAAGCAATCGTGGAGTGACGTAAACAATAATCAATCAATCATGGAAGACAAACCATAACAGGTTCCAAGACCAAGAATATTTCCCACTCCCGGGGCTGGGCTCAGGCTCAGTTTCAAAATTACACATGCGCCAGGGAATACTTCTAGCTCATAATCAAATCTCATGGGAGTAGCGATAACAACAAATTGTTTACGAAAGGACAACGAATGGTATCGCATAAGCTCTGCTGATCTTTGGCAAGTAGAGCTAATAAAATTGAAACAAAGGATGAAGTTCATTCATTTATTATTTAAACGAATCACGTAAACGAACACAAACACAATTTAAATACAACAATTGTTATTCTGCAAGCCAGATCCTTACGAAATAAACTTTACTCCAAGAGATTTGTGAGCTGATAATCTTCTGTTGTATATCTTGAAAAATGGACGACTATACACGAACATTGAAGGGATGGACACTTCACAAAGGGGAGGGGCGGGGGTTAGGGCTCGCCCTCTCTCCTTTGTTACGTCTTCCCACCAACTCAGTGTCTCCACCCTCCCCAGATGGCGCGCGCTTCACATCCGCAATTTTCCCTCCGGAGATGTCGAGTAAACATGCGATTATCGGTCTGCTGCGTCTCTCTCTCTTAAGGGTAAGGGGCGATTATTTCCTCTCACCCGTGCGCGAATGTCAGCTCGACTCGGGAATTTCTGATTAGGAAACCATATCGTGGAAGACCATGCTAAATCGAAACGACATAGTGACACACCATTGTAGTTGTAACTATTATTTGTTCTTGTTATAAAAGATTTTAAGATGATATAGAAGATATTAACCCTGTCGACATCATAACATTCACTGTATCGTACATATATCGGCAGAATAATATACTAGTATTCCTCGTATTGACAACACTATGTATATACTTCTCATATCAAGCAATTTGAAGTCAGCATGAATCATACTAAAGTCTTTCTGAATTCACCAGTACTCCAAAGTCCCATGATTCCATCGCAGTTTCAAGGCCGTGACCATGTTTATTATTACCACATTAAGCAAGGGTACAGAAAGCCAAGACGGACCCCTTCCGCCGGAAGCTCCCGGACAATATCTATAATTTGGGTTGTGGAGGCAACTCTTTACTAGCGTATGCCTGGGTACTTGCCCGTTATGTTTCTATTCAATATAATTAATAACCAATAACATAAGAGGCGGGATAAAAGAGATCTGTATCTTTACGGTATTCTAAGTTTTTATATTTATACATGAATTGTAAAATTGGTTGTTAGTATTGACGTAGGTGATTTAAAATACGCTGAATTCGCTTGTTGAATAACAGATGAAAGAGAAGGAATTAGTTCCAATCGATCATGCCCCTCTAGATCTGCTCATGAACAATAGGCTTTTAGTTAGACATGGGTTGTATTATCAAGTAACATATCGTGGTTGACGTTTTATATCATTTGGCTGATAGGGAGAGAAGATTGAAGAAGGGAAAGATACCCCCAAATTGTGGATAGAGATTAAATTTTGAATAGCTCAATTAAAAACATTGCAATTTCAATATTTAAGAATAAGTATTTCCATAACATGTGGTCGATAGAGAAAATTGGCGCAGTTAGAGGACCCTTTCAAGACTGTTATCTGATGATAGCTAACTAACCATCTTCAACCTTTTATACTATACTTGATTTGACATTTATGTATACATAATCACATTTATTCACGTGCATTTCCAACACCGCAATTTCAGTTCAACAGCATTTCATACAATGAATTGGATGATTTTATTTGGTGTCCTTGTCTCCGAGATGCTCATCAGCAAATTTACTTTCTAAATATGAATAATGCAGGGCCTTTGGGACGGATGTTGCAAGGGATGCTTACTCTTGAACACCTGGGTCCGGCGCCATAAACTGAAAATATACTTAAGTCAAAATTTCATTTTAATTTATTCCATTATCAAACGTTCAAATAAATTTTAATGCAGAATGGTTTAATTCTATTTATCAGTAGAATAAAACTAAATAAGATCCGAATCCCAGTTATTAATTCATTGATGAACAGAAGACTAGGAATTTTTGACTTAAGTATATTCTCAGTTTATGGCGCCGGACATTGGTCTCACCATATTTTCAGTTTATGGTGCCGGACCCTGGTCTCACCTTAATTCAATTTAGGTTCGCATTTGTCTGAATATGACATTGTACGCATTGTTTATTCAATAGATATCGAGATGTGGATAACCCTACGATAAATCTTCCTTGTTTACCTTATCTGTGGACACAACCATATTTTAGACGTAATGTCACGGTCTGTGTCTAGCTTTTCTTAATTAGGGCGCTGTCTTATACATTCTGGTCGTATCCTTATTACTTCTTCAGATGCCAAAGCCTTAAAGTATAAATCTCCGAGGTTGATTGATTCATCAGTGCTTTACATCGCTCGACGATTATTACACGTATATGGTGATGGAATCTGTCTGATGCATTACATAGAATAGACCCACCAGAAGCAGTAAAGGAGTTTTTACATGCCACACCTACCGTGACATGTGACCTCATTTTTTACTGTCTCGTCCGAAAGACAGAACACGTGTGCTCACGGCAGGAGTCGAACCCGGGACCTTTCGATCACGAGCTATTGGAGCAGATGAAAAATTCTCTGTAGAAAGTTTGGATAAGTGTTATTATACCCCTGTGCTTTTGTTAATGATCAAACCATGACAATGGACTACAAACGGGATAATTCTGTAAGTAACACATGTATCTTCTTAAATTTATCAGTAATAGTTTGTATAAGGCAGATAATGAGTGGATGAAAGAAGCTATTACATGGAATAATAGAACTGTGCAGAAATTAAACATTGAATATCTCTTCATTTCAGATTGTCCTGTCTTTGATTTAAACCCACCATATACTAACCTATTTTGGAATTGTTCACACAATATACCAATAACCACCGAAAACTGCAGTGAGCACAATCTACCGCAAGCATCTATCCTAAGTGACGAATTGTATAAGTGTAAGTTTCAATTTTGCAAACAAAATTTTCATTTACTTTATACTGATAATCTGACAATTAGAATTTATTGGTGTATGGTATGTAAGGTTTTCAAACGAAGCTTGTGTACGCATCTAAGTGTTTTATGGCTTCGATAAGTGTTCTATGGCTTCGAAATGCTAAAAGAACACACTCACCAGAAGCAGTGATGAATTTTTGTTTATCAGTAGAAAACATGACATCGAACATGAGATAATAATCCTAAGTTCAAATGGCAGATCGCAAAGCAAAAGACGACATATCACCTTTGACATCTGAACAAACAGCCAGGAATGCACTGCGGCCGTCGGAAAAGGAATTTAAAGTGATACCACTTGACCAACCTGCTCCGTATAATTGCATGTAATGAATGTTTAAAGTGGTGTTACCATAACATGCCCAGTTATAATATAATATGGTATGGTGAAAAAATATCATAGTTCTGAGGTTAAATCCAGTTAACAACAGGGATTTTTCTAGTAGGATAAATCCTCACCGTAAAAGCTTAAAGATTCCTGGTCCGAGACTGGCATGAAAAGTAAAAATTACGACAATATCTTATTTTTCTTGTATTGTTTAAATTATAAAATTTATGTTAATTGCAAAATTTAAAACTAAAATCTGTCAATGTTTTCGTAGAATAAAGATAATTGAGTCGGATTAAATTCGGTTGGTTTCAATTCTCCAGGCGATGCTCTGCCAATAATCATGCGCATGCGCGGACATTCACTGTAGAAAAAAGCAACAATGGTTCAAATGGAGGAATATGAGCACGGGAAAAAGCAAAAGTGTGGTAGAAAAAAACTATACACAGACTCCGAGGCCAAAAAAAGAAAAAAAAAAGAAAAGTGAAGCAAATGTTAGAATCGTTTAACTTTCGAGTTTTATTGTCACGTGATTTCCTCTTACCGTCCTCATCAATATTCAAAGAGTTAGCGTGGTTATGCTGCAAATTTAAATAGGCATATCTCGTTAACGACAACGACTTTGGTGATGATATTTTTTAAAATCAAAGGACTCAAAAGTCCTGAGAGTCGGCTTTGCTGATTTTAAGTATGTAATCATTTGACCATTTTAATGGCGGATTCAGGATTTCAGGAAAGGGGGGGGGGGGGTTCAAAAATTAGGTCTTTGTTGCAACTACATCGTCATTATACCTATGTACAAAATGCTAATAAAATTTGCTCTCTTCATACTATCTTACGGCAAAGAGTTTTGCAATTGCTTGTATCCGAAATGAACGTGCAATCGACAACTTTGCTGCATTGTTGTCACGAGTCGACGCTGAGCCAAGGAACGACAATCCTTCAAGTGGGACATTAAATAACCATCTTATTCACGATTCTCATAATGTTTTAACATCATTTATATTTAGAAACATACAACATTTAGCTAAATATTTATAATGCATTTTCATTATCAGAGGAAATGCGGGAAGATCGATCTTTAAATTTGTCATATATGTGAAAAAGAACTAAAGTTCTAGAACATGTTGGGGAAAACTTTAATTGAAATATCTCGATAAAAACAAGCGATACAAGATCAAGACAAATGCTTTATCCGGAGAATTACACAATCGAGTACATCCGACGGTGTCGGTGGTAAACACATCGTAAAGTAGTCACAACTACATATCATTACGCGAAATTTGAAAACATTATTGCAACTCCTTTTTCGAGTTATTGAAACTAGTTTGTGTTTAGCTTAAATTAACTGAGCTAAAGGTATATTGTGCTGATCAAGAATTTTTAAGACAACATCAGTAATTTTTCGGCACTTTACTTTTCAGTGGCATAGTAAGCTCTATATCGGTAGTGAAAGTTATAACCCCTGAAAAGCGAGAATTTGAAAAGCGATGCCATTGAGTCTAGCGCTCTATGAGAGCGCCGACTCAAAAATTGCTTTAAACGAAAATGAAAATACGAATTAGAACCATACCGATAGCGAACTAATATATAGCGAGTATCCGAATAGGAAAGTACTGAATAAATTAGTATTATTACGCGAGGTTAGTACATCCTTTTCAGGTGAAAAAAACCCATCGTCAATGCTATTACGCGAGGTTTGCACATCCTTTTTAGGTGAAAAAACTTTGTCATTGTATAGCTTGAGTTATCTGACCGTCATAAATCTTACAGATATATCTTCTAATGAAGAATTTTGAAGATGATATCAGAGATTCTTTAGCACTTAATTTTTCAGCGGCGTATTACATTTCCTGTACAGTTGTGAAAGTTTTAAACCCCTGAAAAGAAAGTGATTGCAATGAGTGCGATTTCACTGAAGCCGACTCAAAAACATCTTAGATAATATACTAATAATCGATAGCCGTTTAAGAAATCCGTTTACATTATTTACATTTTAGCTCATCTGAGCTATTGTGATCAATCGTCGTTCGTCGTCTGTCCGTTGTTAGCTTTTCTACTTTTTCGACTTCTTCTCCAGAACGGCTGCACAGAATTCCACCAAACCTCATAGGAAGTAAGTACTCAAGTTCCTCTAAGAAGTTTGTGTTTTTCGTGCCGATCCGTAATCCAAGATGGCCGCCATTGGCTCTGATTGGTTGACACAATTTCGACTTCTTCTCCAGAACCGCTGCACAGAATTTCACCAACCTCATAAGAAGCAAGTACCGCATAGGTAGTAACTACTCGAGGTCCTCTACAAAGTTTGTGTTTTTCGTGCCGATCCGTAATCCAAGATGGCCGCCATTGGCTCTGATTAGTTGACACATTTTGGACTTCTCCAGAAGCGCTGCACAGAATTTCACCAAACCTCATAGGAAGTAAGTACTCAATGTCCTCTACCAAGTTTGTGCTTTTCGTGCCCATCCGTAACCCAAGATGGCCGCCATTGGCTCTGATTGGTCGACACATTTTCGACTTCTTCTCCAGAACCGCTACATAAAATTTCACCAAACCTCATAGGAAGTAAATACTTGAGGTCCTCTACCAAGTTTGTGTTTTTCGGGCCGATCCGTTATCCAAGATGGCCGATTGGTTGACACATTTTGGACTTCTTCAAAACGACTGCACAATATACCACCAAACCTTATAGAAAGTCTTGTAGAAAAAAGAAAATTTTCTACTGAAATGAGCTGTCACTTTATTGTAAATAAGCAATTTGTGCTCAGGTGAGCGATATAGGCCAATTTGGGCCTCCTGTTTTATACTTTTCCCGACTTCAATCGGGCCATGCTCCTGTAAGCTATACGACAACTTTGGTCACTGATTCACGATGACCACAACTTGGAAAATATGATCTTGGGTGAAGGTAACATCACATCATTATGCCGTGGATTACAGTTGTCTATGTGTAACATCATTATTTTAATTTGAAAATTAATACCGATTAGCTGGTAATATCCATGTATTATATATTCTGACTACATATGTGTGTATTTCTTTTAAGATCCAGCTTGTTTCCTCGGACAGGAACTACAATTAGATTCTAGGTGAGTAATAATTTGAAATCTCTGAAGTAAGATTTATATTTTGAGTATAATGTGATGTTAACAATGACACTATTTTTGTCAATTTTTAGCAGGATAAACTCATGGTTAATAGATCATACCACGGACAATAGTAGCACACTAAGGAATGCTCCAACTGGTGTTTATAGCAACACTAATCAAAAATCAACAAGATGGGCCACACTTAATAATGGTAACAGTTTTATATGTAGCATTTTCTTGTATATGATGTATTATATGGGGAAGACTTTATAATATGTTTATTTACCATGTTTTATATGAATATATACATGACTATATATTTTCTGACAAAAATATAAATACATCGATTTGTTATTATTATAAACAAGAACAGTTAGATTTCATTTAGAATTAAACTATATATTATATATCAATTCAGTGAGACTTTAATAGAAAAAGCTGCTATTTAAATACCTGATAAAATTTATAATGTGAGCTATAAATGCATTTTAGAGCGCCTGCACTTAAGTAAAGTTTTAAAAAGTTAATTCAATACCCCCGGCGTCCGCGTCCACATACACAATGACAGGGCAAATGTATAGTCTTGGAATTTCATTCAGATTAGTTTTTTAACTTGTATTATGCTGTTATATCCCTATTAAATATTCTGAATGAGTTTCTGAATCCTCTTGGGATCGTGTGGGTCCTCGTGTGATGTAATGCAATGATAGGACAGATGTTAAGGTGTTCATATTTCAATGTTTTTCTGTTTCTTTTTATACTTTTGTTATGTGAATGAAATCTGATAATGAATCACAATAACTACTCATGTCCCATATAATTACACCCTCCTTAATCTAGCCCTGAGGGGATGGGATCATTGGCTATAGTGAAATGATAAGGTAAATGTCAATATTTCAATGCTTTTGTGAGTTTTTTTTTTATTTTTATTATGTGAATGAAAACTAAACTGAGTTAGAAAGTCTCTTTATGTACACTTGTTGACCGAAATGCAAAGTACGTCCGGTCAAAAGATTTGCGAATACTGCCCTTCCGTTCACCGTCGGTCTGTCTGTGTCCACCAATCCAACCTACGGCGTCAGCAATTAGCATTTAGCCTGGTTTCTTGAATACCGTTAATGATACTTATGTCAAACTTCCAGAGTTTGTAGACATTGTTGAGTTCTATCCGACTCTCCCGAAATCTGATTTCACTTTTCAATGAACACAGATTGATTTTATGTTCAGCTTGATCTCTTTCATACCATTAATGATATTTAATGTTGCCTATGATACCTAAGGTTTCTCAAACGTGACCGTTACATTATGCCACATGGATGTGCGGGTTCAAAATGTAGGACATTTGAAACTTAGATGGAGATACATTGACCAGACTTGGACTGTTAGTTCACCTAAGAGTTTCTCACACTTGACTTACATCACACATCAGGTGACTGTGGCACCTCTGATTAGATGATCTTAAGTTATCCGAATCCCCTAAAACAATTACAAGCCAAATGAGTGAATCTAGTACTAAACAGAAATCGAAAAGTGGAATGCTTCCAGAACACAAAATTTCTACACATTCAAACAATTAAGAGTTTTCTTGAATTTGATCCACGGACAGATTGGCGTTTTCCTGACATTTTTATATTTCTGTATTACAGATCCAACATCAAACATCATCATTGCTATGATATCAACGATTGGTAACATTCTTTACTCAAATGCTTTACTGTTTACCCAAATATTATGAAAATATGTAGCAGTATCTAAGATAAATCTATAAATAAATATATTAAAAATATTAAATAATATCACGGTTCATTATGACCGTTGTTTTATGTCTTGCATTTCTATTCTTGGTTTCAAACTATTCAAAACACACACGTGTCTAGTACTCCGTGATTTTGAAAACTCTCAATTTTGAAACTCTGTTAACCGGCCATGACATGGATTAGTTAAATATTATCATAATATATCGATTTTCTGAAAAGGTGTTTATAATTCTAATTAAGAAGAAAATAAGTGATGAATGTCGGCATGTGACAGTGGCAATGTTAAGTCAATTGCTCTTTGACAACTCTCTCTGAATAATTGCCAGTCGAAAGTAGATAAGGGATCTAATACTGTCAGATAAGCCCGGTGGACCTTCCCAATATATTCTAAGACAGTTTACCATTTTTAAGGCGTCGAGCATTTGCTCGACAGCCTTCTAGCGATCGTAAAAATTTTACCTCTACACCGCCTTTTTAATCCACGTAACAAAGTAGTACCTTCTTTAAAGTACTAAACGTAGTAAAAGTTCTTTTAAAACCGGCTTTGTTATCCTTGTTATTGAAATTTCATTGCACAGAAATAGGTTTAAGCATAGGTCTGCTTAACTTAAATTATCAATATATTGCCCTTAAACACGTATTATTCTGTCGCTTATTGTGTGTGTTAAAATATTCATTCGCCGTGATGACGCAAGCCGATTATGAATTACAATCGCATTTCATGGGAATTTTTCCAAATATGGGGAAGACCACGTGACATATTGCCTTATTTGGAGAAATCGTAGTAGAACGCTTGTAACACACGCGATCAAGGCCTAATTTGACATTAAGCGCCAATATGGAAACCGATCGCGCTATCTTCGAAATATATATAATGATATAAATAGTATAATAATAATATCTGTACATATAAATTTCAGTCTAAAAAAGAACAAATAAAATATTTCATAGAATCCTAAATATAGACTGGCAATGCGTATCACGAAGATATCTAGACAGGTGACCACTAATTCATAACGAGCTGACCTAGGTTCAAGTGACGCGTTATCGGTTATTTTTATTTCACTGGATTTCGCTTTGTTTCATTCAGAGACATATATACAGTGTATGTATGTCTCTGTTTCATACATTTAACATAGAATCAACAAATATCGACAAAATTAATTACATCCTCAAGGCTAAACATCACGAGCCTCCCGTAAATTACATCAGGTACTGTGTACCTATGCTGTGTATGCTACACGCAGTGTGTACAGCTTCTTATCTGCCCTTACCGTCTGTGCTATAAATAACACTTGCTGGATAGGGATTTTAGACCATAGACTACAGTTTCCTCCCTTGTTTCATGTACCACGCACATAGTCCCCAAAAAAATTAATGTTTGCATCTTCTTCGATTTATTTACCAGTGTTGTCATGGTATTTATAGTGAGTTAAACATGCCCTCTGGTAGAAAAGAGTTTGAAAAAAATTATAAAAATGATATTAAAGCTTTTTGGTGCATTCCTGGGTATGTCATGAGGCTGAAATGTTGTCGCATGAATACACTACTTCAAGACTTGAGAGTGAGGTCATAGGGGTCAAGATGTGTATTGATAGATATTTTGAGTTTGGCGTATGCAATTTTTTCTGCAGATCAACCTGCAGCTCTTATGTAGTAGAACAACATACATAGATTTCAGAAAAAAATAAGCGGTGGGATTTTTGCAATGATTTTTTAGTTTACAAAGGAAACAACAGGAAAAAAAACTGTAGTCTATGGTCTTACTGTAAACAGCAGAAGTTGAAAATTTGACAGAAATATCCATTCTAATGCATTTTTTTCTACAGTACATCTTAGAAAATAATTTATTAAGGTAATTTCATGCGATTTCTGTTCAAGTATATGCTCAGAAAAGTATTTAATGTAATTTTTACAGAATTTCCTCTGACCGCCCTATTATGTGATAGGCTGACTATGTCCTATGCCTCCCTTTGCATATTTATCAAGCGCATATGCATGTATTCATTTGAAACAGGCTCCGCTTCACATATATATGCTTCAAAGTGATGAAAAAGGTATTTTTAGACAAGCATTTAAGAAATTTAGGGAAAAATTTTGTCAACAAACTACTAATATTTCATTCCCAAAATTATGGGCATATTATTCAAATAAGAGAAAAACAGGAGATGAGGTGTCTCATACTTAGTAAATTGACTATGTATATGTATGTTGATTAATTCTGAATGCTTTAATTACTACAATTTTCCCTTATAATGTTACTCCAATAAATAAAATCTAGAATTTGGCCTTGAAAAAAGGGGACAAGGGGGGGGGGGGGAGGTGAGGTGCTCTGCAAGATGTATTCTACAAGGAAGGAAGATGACATTGGTTGGAAAGTCATACTTTGGCAAATGTTTGCCTTGCACACTGATATTTTCTTCATTGATAATGCTTTCCTAGATGATAAAACTAGTATTCCACTCAATAAAACAGAAAAAGGGGGGGGGGATACTGTTACTTAGGCTATGTATCTGACCTTCATTACCTTTATTGTAGAAAATACTGGTATTGTTATAGGTAGAATTTTCATAATTATACACTCATTTCTTTATACTGACTGTGTAACAAGCAAGACAATAGCTTATTTTGATTGTTTTATAGACTTAAGGATGGTCTGGTTACCAGTGCCATGATCATGGTATTTACATGTCTTATAACACAAAAAATGAAGAATTCATAGTATAAATCATTTATTTGTTGTATTGCTCTTATTTGTGAAACTGTTTGCTTTGGTTTTTGTAAATAGAAAGATCTATAATACCCTCACAGCCAGTACATATACAAATACCTCTTCCTTTATCCCAAAAAGCTCGGACCACCCCTGGCTTTATTATTGTAGTACTAAATTCCTTAAACAAACATTACAGTTACTCCAACATTTTTATCTGATTATCTAATATCCTTAGTATTTTTCTAGGGCATAATCTTACTCATTTCTGTTTTCTAAGAATTTAATTTGAATTTTTAAACTGATTTTTCTTTTATTTGATATACATGAATTTAAAAATTAATTAAAATTAAAAAATGAAATCTCCAGTCCTTATCTTAAATATGAATGCAAAGTACTGTAAAAACATTTTGAAGTAAAAAAGATTCCAAGTTGATATTCCTTTTAATTATGAAATTATTTGAGTTTGAAATTGAAGTGTTTGATTCACTGCTTACATTTTACAACACAAATTGCATAGTTACATAGGTGTTTCTTAGCAATATTTTAAGTCCTTTAATGTAGATTGATTTCAATGAAACTTGGCACTTCAGTTCAAAATATGTCAATGTATGTGTCGAAAAAATTTGGTTAGGATTGGTGCAAAAAAGTGACCCTTTTAGACCATAGACTACAGTTTCCTCCCTTGTTTCATGTACCACGCACATAGTCCCCCAAAAAATTAATGTTTGCATCTTCTTCGATTTATTTACCAGTGTTGTCATGGTATTTATAGTGAGTTAAACATGCCCTCTGGTAGAAAAGAGTTTGAAAAAAATTATAAAAATGATATTAAAGCTTTTTGGTGCATTCCTGGGTATGTCATGAGGCTGAAATGTTGTCGCATGAATACACTACTTCAAGACTTGAGAGTGAGGTCATAGGGGTCAAGATGTGTATTGATAGATATTTTGAGTTTGGCGTATGCAATTTTTTCTGCAGATCATGAAATGACAGCTCTTATGTAGTAGAACAACATACATAGATTTCAGAAAAAAATAAGCGGTGGGATTTTTGCAATGATTTTTTAGTTTACAAAGGAAACAACAGGAAAAAAAAACTGTAGTCTATGGTCTTACTGTAAACAGCAGAAGTTGAAAATTTGACAGAAATATCCATTCTAATGCATTTTTTTCTACAGTACATCTTAGAAAATAATTTATTAAGGTAATTTCATGCGATTTCTGTTCAAGTATATGCTCAGAAAAGTATTTAATGTAATTTTTACAGAATTTCCTCTGACCGCCCTATTATGTGATAGGCTGACTATGTCCTATGCCTCCCTTTGCATATTTATCAAGCGCATATGCATGTATTCATTTGAAACAGGCTCCGCTTCACATATATATGCTTCAAAGTGATGAAAAAGGTATTTTTAGACAAGCATTTAAGAAATTTAGTGTAAAATTTTGTCAACAAACTACTAATATTTCATTCCCAAATTATGGGCATATTATTCAAATAAGAGAAAAACAGGAGATGAGGTGTCTCATACTTAGGAAATTGACTATGTATATGTATGTTGATAAATTCTGAATGCTTTAATTACTACAATTTTCCCTTATAATGTAACTCCAATAAAAAAATCTAGAATTTGGCCTTGAAAAAAGGGGACAAGGGGGGGGGGGGGAGGTGAGGTGCTCTGCAAGATGTATTCTACAAGGAAGGAAGATGACATTGGTTGGAAAGTCATACTTTGGCAAATGTTTGCCTTGCACACTGATATTTTCTTCATTGATAATGCTTTCCTAGATGATAAAACTAGTATTCCACTCAATAAAACAGAAAAAAGGGGGGGGGGATACTGTTACTTAGGCTATGTATCTGACCTTCATTACCTTTATTGTAGAAAATACTGGTATTGTTATAGGTAGAATTTTCATAATTATACACTCATTTCTTTATACTGACTGTGTAACAAGCAAGACAATAGCTTATTTTGATTGTTTTATAGACTTAAGGATGGTCTGGTTACCAGTGCCATGATCATGGTATTTACATGTCTTATAACACAAAAAATGAAGAATTCATAGTATAAATCATTTATTTGTTGTATTGCTCTTATTTGTGAAACTGTTTGCTTTGGTTTTTGTAAATAGAAAGATCTATAATACCCCTCACAGCCAGTACATATACAAATACCTCTTCCTTTATCCCAAAAAGCTCGGACCACCCCTGGCTTTATTATTGTAGTACTAAATTCCTTAAACAAACATTACAGTTACTCCAACATTTTTATCTGATTATCTAATATCCTTAGTATTTTTCTAGGGCATAATCTTACTCATTTCTGTTTTCTAAGGAATTTAATTTGAATTTTTAAACTGATTTTTCTTTTATTTGATATACATGAATTTAAAAATTAATTAAAATTAAAAAATGAAATCTCCAGTCCTTATCTTAAATATGAATGCAAAGTACTGTAATAACATTTTGAAGTGAAAAAGATTCCAAGTTGATATTCCTTTTAATTATGAAATTATTTGAGTTTGAAATTGAAGTGTTTGATTCACTGCTTACATTTTACAACACAAATTGCATAGTTACATAGGTGTTTCTTAGCAATATTTTAAGTCCTTTAATGTAGATTGATTTCAATGAAACTTGGCACTTCAGTTCAAAATATGTCAATGTATGTGTCGAAAAAATTTGGTTAGGATTGGTGCAAAAAAGTGACCCTTACTGTAAACAGCAGAAGTTGAAAATTTGACAGAAATATCCATTCTAATGCATTTTTTTCTACAGTACATCTTAGAAAATAATTTATTAAGGTAATTTCATGCGATTTCTGTTCAAGTATATGCTCAGAAAAGTATTTAATGTAATTTTTACAGAATTTCCTCTGACCGCCCTATTATGTGATAGGCTGACTATGTCCTATGCCTCCCTTTGCATATTTATCAAGCGCATATGCATGTATTCATTTGAAACAGGCTCCGCTTCACATATATATGCTTCAAAGTGATGAAAAAGGTATTTTTAGACAAGCATTTAAGAAATTTAGGGTAAAATTTTGTCAACAAACTACTAATATTTCATTCCCAAATTATGGGCATATTATTCAAATAAGAGAAAAACAGGAGATGAGGTGTCTCATACTTAGGAAATTGACTATGTATATGTATGTTGATAAATTCTGAATGCTTTAATTACTACAATTTCCCCTTATAATGTAACTCCAATAAAAAAATCTAGAATTTGGCCTTGAAAAAAGGGGACAAGGGGGGGGGGGGAGGTGAGGTGCTCTGCAAGATGTATTCTACAAGGAAGGAAGATGACATTGGTTGGAAAGTCATACTTTGGCAAATGTTTGCCTTGCACACTGATATTTTCTTCATTGATAATGCTTTCCTAGATGATAAAACTAGTATTCCACTCAATAAAACAGAAAAAAAGGGGGGGGGGATACTGTTACTTAGGCTATGTATCTGACCTTCATTCCCTTTATTGTAGAAAATACTGGTATTGTTATAGGTAGAATTTTCATAATTATACACTCATTTCTTTATACTGACTGTGTAACAAGCAAGACAATAGCTTATTTTGATTGTTTTATAGACTTAAGGATGGTCAGGTTACCAGTGCCATGATCATGGTATTTACATGTCTTATAACACAAAAAATGAAGAATTCATAGTATAAATCATTTATTTGTTGTATTGCTTCTTATTTGTGAAACTGTTTGCTTTGGTTTTTGTAAATAGAAAGATCTATAATACCCCTCACAGCCAGTACATATACAAATACCTCTTCCTTTATCCCAAAAAGCTCGGACCACCCCTGGCTTTATTATTGTAGTACTAAATTCCTTAAACAAACATTACAGTTACTCCAACATTTTTATCTGATTATCTAATATCCTTAGTATTTTTCTAGGGCATAATCTTACTCATTTCTGTTTTCTAAGAATTTAATTTGAATTTTTAAACTGATTTTTCTTTTATTTGATATACATGAATTTAAAAATTAATTAAAATTAAAAAATGAAATCTCCAGTCCTTATCTTAAATATGAATGCAAAGTACTGTAAAAACATTTTGAAGTAAAAAAGATTCCAAGTTGATATTCCTTTTAATTATGAAATTATTTGAGTTTGAAATTGAAGTGTTTGATTCACTGCTTACATTTTACAACACAAATTGCATAGTTACATAGGTGTTTCTTAGCAATATTTTAAGTCCTTTAATGTAGATTGATTTCAATGAAACTTGGCACTTCAGTTCAAAATATGTCAATGTATGTGTCGAAAAAATTTGGTTAGGATTGGTGCAAAAAAGTGACCCTTTTAGACCATAGACTACAGTTTCCTCCCTTGTTTCATGTACCACGCACATAGTCCCAAAAAAAATTAATGTTTGCATCTTCTTCGATTTATTTACCAGTGTTGTCATGGTATTTATAGTGAGTTAAACATGCCCTCTGGTAGAAAAGAGTTTGAAAAAAATTATAAAAATGATATTAAAGCTTTTTGGTGCATTCCTGGGTATGTCATGAGGCTGAAATGTTGTCGCATGAATACACTACTTCAAGACTTGAGAGTGAGGTCATAGGGGTCAAGATGTGTATTGATAGATATTTTGAGTTTGGCGTATGCAATTTTTTCTGCAGATCATGAAATGACAGCTCTTATGTAGTAGAACAACATACATAGATTTCAGAAAAAAATAAGCGGTGGGATTTTTGCAATGATTTTTTAGTTTACAAAGGAAACAACAGGAAAAAAAAACTGTAGTCTATGGTCTTATTTTAGACCATAGACTACAGTTTCCTCCCTTGTTTCATGTACCACGCACATAGTCCCCAAAAAAATTAATGTTTGCATCTTCTTCGATTTATTTACCAGTGTTGTCCATGGTATTTATAGTGAGTTAAACATGCCCTCTGGTAGAAAAGAGTTTGAAAAAAATTATAAAAATGATATTAAAGCTTTTTGGTGCATTCCTGGGAATGTCATGAGGCTGAAATGTTGTCGCATGAATACACTACTTCAAGACTTGAGAGTGAGGTCATAGGGGTCAAGATGTGTATTGATAGATATTTTGAGTTTGGCGTATGCAATTTTTTCTGCAGATCATGAAATGACAGCTCTTATGTAGTAGAACAACATACATAGATTTCAGAAAAAAATAAGCGGTGGGATTTTTGCAATGATTTTTTAGTTTACAAAGGAAAAAACAGGAAAAAAACTGTAGTCTATGGTCTTACTGTAAACAGCAGAAGTTGAAAATTTGACAGAAATATCCATTCTAATGCATTTTTTTCTACAGTACATCTTAGAAAATAATTTATTAAGGTAATTTCATGCGATTTCTGTTCAAGTATATGCTCAGAAAAGTATTTAATGTAATTTTTACAGAATTTCCTCTGACCGCCCTATTATGTGATAGGCTGGACTATGTCCTATGCCTCCCTTTGCATATTTATCAAGCGCATATGCATGTATTCATTTGAAACAGGCTCCGCTTCACATATATATGCTTCAAAGTGATGAAAAAGGTATTTTTAGACAAGCATTTAAGAAATTTAGGGTAAAATTTTGTCAACAAACTACTAATATTTCATTCCCAAATTATGGGCATATTATTCAAATAAGAGAAAAACAGGAGATGAGGTGTCTCATACTTAGGAAATTGACTATGTATATGTATGTTGATAAATTCTGAATGCTTTAATTACTACAATTTCCCCTTATAATGTAACTCCAATAAAAAAATCTAGAATTTGGCCTTGAAAAAAGGGGACAAGGGGGGGGGGGGGAGGTGAGGTGCTCTGCAAGATGTATTCTACAAGGAAGGAAGATGACATTGGTTGGAAAGTCATACTTTGGCAAATGTTTGCCTTGCACACTGATATTTTCTTCATTGATAATGCTTTCCTAGATGATAAAACTAGTATTCCACTCAATAAAACAGAAAAAAAGGGGGGGATACTGTTACTTAGGCTATGTATCTGACCTTCATTCCCTTTATTGTAGAAAATACTGGTATTGTTATAGGTAGAATTTTCATAATTATACACTCATTTCTTTATACTGACTGTGTAACAAGCAAGACAATAGCTTATTTTGATTGTTTTATAGACTTAAGGATGGTCTGGTTACCAGTGCCATGATCATGGTATTTACATGTCTTATAACACAAAAAATGAAGAATTCATAGTATAAATCATTTATTTGTTGTATTGCTCTTATTTGTGAAACTGTTTGCTTTGGTTTTTGTAAATAGAAAGATCTATAATACCCCTCACAGCCAGTACATATACAAATACCTCTTCCTTTATCCCAAAAAGCTCGGACCACCCCTGGCTTTATTATTGTAGTACTAAATTCCTTAAACAAACATTACAGTTACTCCAACATTTTTATCTGATTATCTAATATCCTTAGTATTTTTTCTAGGGCATAATCTTACTCATTTCTGTTTTCTAAGAATTTAATTTGAATTTTTAAACTGATTTTTCTTTTATTTGATATACATGAATTTAAAAATTAATTAAAATTAAAAAATGAAATCTCCAGTCCTTATCTTAAATATGAATGCAAAGTACTGTAAAAACATTTTGAAGTAAAAAAGATTCCAAGTTGATATTCCTTTTAATTATGAAATTATTTGAGTTTGAAATTGAAGTGTTTGATTCACTGCTTACATTTTACAACACAAATTGCATAGTTACATAGGTGTTTCTCAGCAATATTTTAAGTCCTTTAATGTAGATTGATTTCAATGAAACTTGGCACTTCAGTTCAACATATGTCAATGTATGTGTCGAAAAAATTTGGTTAGGATTGGTGCAAAAAAGTGACCCTTACTGTAAACAGCAGAAGTTGAAAATTTGACAGAAATATCCATTCTAATGCATTTTTTTCTACAGTACATCTTAGAAAATAATTTATTAAGGTAATTTCATGCGATTTCTGTTCAAGTATATGCTCAGAAAAGTATTTAATGTAATTTTTACAGAATTTCCTCTGACCGCCCTATTGTGTGATAGGCTGACTATGTCCTATGCCTCCCTTTGCATATTTATCAAGCGCATATGCATGTATTCATTTGAAACAGGCTCCGCTTCACATATATATGCTTCAAAGTGATGAAAAAGGTATTTTTAGACAAGCATTTAAGAAATTTAGGGTAAAATTTTGTCAACAAACTACTAATATTTCATTCCCAAATTATGGGCATATTATTCAAATAAGAGAAAAACAGGAGATGAGGTGTCTCATACTTAGGAAATTGACTATGTATATGTATGTTGATAAATTCTGAATGCTTTAATTACTACAATTTCCCCTTATAATGTAACTCCAATAAAAAAATCTAGAATTTGGCCTTGAAAAAAGGGGACAAGGGGGGGGGGGGGGAGGTGAGGTGCTCTGCAAGATGTATTCTACAAGGAAGGAAGATGACATTGGTTGGAAAGTCATACTTTGGCAAATGTTTGCCTTGCATACTGATATTTTCTTCATTGATAATGCTTTCCTAGATGGTAAAACTAGTATTCCACTCAATAAAACAGAAAAAAAGGGGGGGGATACTGTTACTTAGGCTATGTATCTGACCTTCATTCCCTTTATTGTAGAAAATACTGGTATTGTTATAGGTAGAATTTTCATAATTATACACTCATTTCTTTATACTGACTGTGTAACAAGCAAGACAATAGCTTATTTTGATTGTTTTATAGACTTAAGGATGGTCTGGTTACCAGTGCCATGATCATGGTATTTACATGTCTTATAACACAAAAAATGAAGAATTCATAGTATAAATCATTTATTTGTTGTATTGCTCTTATTTGTGAAACTGTTTGCTTTGGTTTTTGTAAATAGAAAGATCTATAATACCCCTCACAGCCAGTACATATACAAATACCTCTTCCTTTATCCCAAAAAGCTCGGACCACCCCTGGCTTTATTATTGTAGTACTAAATTCCTTAAACAAACATTACAGTTACTCCAACATTTTTATCTGATTATCTAATATCCTTAGTATTTTTTCTAGGGCATAATCTTACTCATTTCTGTTTTCTAAGAATTTAATTTGAATTTTTAAACTGATTTTTCTTTTATTTGATATACATGAATTTAAAAATTAATTAAAATTAAAAAATGAAATCTCCAGTCCTTATCTTAAATATGAATGCAAAGTACTGTAAAAACATTTTGAAGTAAAAAGATTCCAAGTTGATATTCCTTTTAATTATGAAATTATTTGAGTTTGAAATTGAAGTGTTTGATTCACTGCTTACATTTTACAACACAAATTGCATAGTTTACATAGGTGTTTCTTAGCAATATTTTAAGTCCTTTAATGTAGATTGATTTCAATGAAACTTGGCACTTCAGTTCAACATATGTCAATGTATGTGTCGAAAAAATTTGGTTAGGATTGGTGCAAAAAAGTGACCCTTACTGTAAACAGCAGAAGTTGAAAATTTGACAGAAATATCCATTCTAATGCATTTTTTTCTACAGTACATCTTAGAAAATAATTTATTAAGGTAATTTCATGCGATTTCTGTTCAAGTATATGCTCAGAAAAGTATTTAATGTAATTTTTACAGAATTTCCTCTGACCGCCCTATTGTGTGATAGGCTGACTATGTCCTATGCCTCCCTTTGCATATTTATCAAGCGCATATGCATGTATTCATTTGAAACAGGCTCCGCTTCACATATATATGCTTCAAAGTGATGAAAAAGGTATTTTTAGACAAGCATTTAAGAAATTTAGGGTAAAATTTTGTCAACAAACTACTAATATTTCATTCCCAAATTATGGGCATATTATTCAAATAAGAGAAAAACAGGAGATGAGGTGTCTCATACTTAGGAAATTGACTATGTATATGTATGTTGATAAATTCTGAATGCTTTAATTACTACAATTTCCCCTTATAATGTAACTCCAATGAAAAAATCTAGAATTTGGCCTTGAAAAAAAGGGGGCAAGGGGGGGGGGGGGGGGGGGTGTGGTGAGGTGCTCTGCAAGATGTATTCTACAAGGAAGGAAGATGACATTGGTTGGAAAGTCATACTTTGGCAAATGTTTGCCTTGCACACTGATATTTTCTTCATTGATAATGCTTTCCTAGATGATAAAACTAGTATTCCACTCAATAAAACAGAAAAAAAGGGGGGGGATACTGTTACTTAGGCTATGTATCTGACCTTCATTCCCTTTATTGTAGAAAATACTGGTATTGTTATAGGTAGAATTTTCATAATTATACACTCATTTCTTTATACTGACTGTGTAACAAGCAAGACAATAGCTTATTTTGATTGTTTTATAGACTTAAGGATGGTCTGGTTACCAGTGCCATGATCATGGTATTTACATGTCTTATAACACAAAAAATGAAGAATTCATAGTATAAATCATTTATTTGTTGTATTGCTCTTATTTGTGAAACTGTTTGCTTTGGTTTTTGTAAATAGAAAGATCTATAATACCCCTCACAGCCAGTACATATACAAATACCTCTTCCTTTATCCCAAAAAGCTCGGACCACCCCTGGCTTTATTATTGTAGTACTAAATTCCTTAAACAAACATTACAGTTACTCCAACATTTTTATCTGATTATCTAATATCCTTAGTATTTTTCTAGGGCATAATCTTACTCATTTCTGTTTTCTAAGAATTTAATTTGAATTTTTAAACTGATTTTTCTTTTATTTGATATACATGAATTTAAAAATTAATTAAAATTTAAAAATGAAATCTCCAGTCCTTTTCTTAAATATGAATGCAAAGTACTGTAATAACATTTTGAAGTAAAAAAGATTCCAAGTTGATATTCCTTTTAATTATGAAATTATTTGAGTTTGAAATTGAAGTGTTTGATTCACTGCTTACATTTTACAACACAAATTGCATAGTTACATAGGTGTTTCTTAGCAATATTTTAAGTCCTTTAATGTAGATTGATTTCAATGAAACTTGGCACTTCAGTTCAAAATATGTCAATGTATGTGTCGAAAAAATTTGGTTAGGATTGGTGCAAAAAAGTGACCCTTTTAGACCATAGACTACAGTTTCCTCCCTTGTTTCATGTACCACGCACATAGTCCCCCAAAAAATTAATGTTTGCATCTTCTTCGATTTATTTACCAGTGTTGTCATGGTATTTATAGTGAGTTAAACATGCCCTCTGGTAGAAAAGAGTTTGAAAAAAATTATAAAAATGATATTAAAGCTTTTTGGTGCATTCCTGGGTATGTCATGAGGCTGAAATGTTGTCGCATGAATACACTACTTCAAGACTTGAGAGTGAGGTCATAGGGGTCAAGATGTGTATTGATAGATATTTTGAGTTTGGCGTATGCAATTTTTTCTGCAGATCATGAAATGACAGCTCTTATGTAGTAGAACAACATACATAGATTTCAGAAAAAAATAAGCGGTGGGATTTTTGCAATGATTTTTTAGTTTACAAAGGAAACAACAGGAAAAAAAAACTGTAGTCTATGGTCTTATTTTAGACCATAGACTACAGTTTCCTCCCTTGTTTCATGTACCACGCACATAGTCCCCAAAAAAATTAATGTTTGCATCTTCTTCGATTTATTTACCAGTGTTGTCATGGTATTTATAGTGAGTTAAACATGCCCTCTGGTAGAAAAGAGTTTGAAAAAAATTATAAAAATGATATTAAAGCTTTTTGGTGCATTCCTGGGTATGTCATGAGGCTGAAATGTTGTCGCATGAATACACTACTTCAAGACTTGAGAGTGAGGTCATAGGGGTCAAGATGTGTATTGATAGATATTTTGAGTTTGGCGTATGCAATTTTTTCTGCAGATCATGAAATGACAGCTCTTATGTAGTAGAACAACATACATAGATTTCAGAAAAAAATAAGCGGTGGGATTTTTGCAATGATTTTTTAGTTTACAAAGGAAACAACAGGAAAAAAAACTGTAGTCTATGGTCATATCCTTTACAAAATGGCCGTGGTCACTTGTCTCTTCGCGCAGCGATAGCAAGCAAGAGCAGGTAACTCCAGTCTATTTTAAACAAGCATAGCTTTTTAAAAAGTTTAAGTTGTAATCGGAATAGCATTAAATGATCAAGATGTTGGTCACAAAGCCAAATAGCTTTATGTTAATTAATGGCAATTACTTGCTTGTTTTTGCGCAGTTGTGAATTTTCCCGCTAAAATTTCTGAAGCCACGCCTCATTTTTTCCTTATTAGGGAAGTAGCATGTGTATATATGACATGGTCTTTCACATATCGGAAAAGTTCCCACGACGGCATAAAAATTGGCAGCCGAGAAAGTTTTCAAATCGCCTACAAAATTGAATTCGGATGTAAAGGATGATAGCATGGATTAAGACAGAATTTTAGATTGAATGCATGAAAAATAAATTACGTAGAACTTACATGTGAAGATTTTATTCCAAATCAACCGATAAAGTGCGATTGTGATGCACAATCGGCTTGCGTCATTACGGCGAACGGCATGGCGTTGTAGCCCTTACACGTGCACATACAATAAACGACCGAATAAGTAGTGTTTTTGGACGATATATAGAAGCTGTTGGCCCTAGTGTCAGTGTTAGTAGCGTAGACAAAAACAGAAACCTAGACCATATCTTAAAACAAATTAAGCATAAGGCTTCCATATTTTACAGGCAATGGTAACAACTCGTCCATTTCTTTGTAAAAATAAAAATGGCAATGGTGTTCGATTGATTTCAAATGTACATTCTTTGTGAAAAGATATTTGACATATTTCTGCAAGAATGACGTAAAGAACAATGATAAAATGTTATGATGATATATTCTATCATGATATACTGCAGTATGGCTGTTGGTCCTTAAGCTTTTATTTTTACTCTATTCAAAAAATTATCGGAATTCAACAAAAAAGATGAACACAACTGGTAATTTCTGCTACTTTTGACAGCTTTAAATCAAATTTAGCTCGACGCCTTTGTGGCTCTTCAAGCCTCTGATTTAAATATTGAAATATATATATGTATTGATTTTTATTGGGTAGTTGTGTTCCTTATCCTCGCCTTAGCCATGAATATCTTCTTCTGGTATTTGAAACTCAAAGAAAAGTAAGTATATTATGTTTTATTTCTAGTGCAAGTGTGTTTATATTATCTAGTTATGTGTATTAATGTGCATGTATTCAAATGTCTTTAGCATTTTATAAACAAGTATCATATACAATATTCGATAATGTATTTGTGTATTACTAGTAAGTTTACATTTTCTAATTTGATGTACACACGCATACAATCTGATTAAAACCATACCTTTATTCCGTTTTTCTATTTGTCCCATTGCGGATAAAGATCTGGCGAAACCACGAAAGGGGTCATGTTCTTGTGATCTCTGATGACGTTTCAGTCACAGAAACCATTATTTCCTATAGCCAATTAATGATTCGGCTGGGCACGTGATAGTGGTTGGTTGGTTGGTTGATTGGTGTTTTACGTCGCTTTCAACAATATTTCAGTTATATCGCGACATGGAAGCAGGAGGTTCACGTGATAGTGACGCAATATGTAACAAACACTGTTCAAAAACTACCTTGTGGGTCACGCACTTTGTGGATGTTAATTTCCTTCCTAGGAATTTAAAGCTGATCCACTGATTGGCTGAAAATCAGAGTTCACCATAACATGACCCCTAACGGAGTTTCGCCAGATCTTTATCCGCAATGGGACAAATAGAAAAGCGGAATAAAGATATGGTTTGACTCAGATTGACATGTATATGGATTCAATATTTCTTGGCATGAAGGCACCGGTAAGTCGAAATTAACTGACGACTTATCGCTACTCACACCAACGTACCAAGGTAGACATTTTATTGACCATTACAAAATATAGACGCGACGCCCATCATATCTGTATAATATTACAATACATTCTACAATACTGAATTCAAAATCATACTCTATTTTGAACTTGATACTATGGACTTTATATATATTGTCATCACACGACAAATGGAACATACTTGTTAACGTGAAATAAATGTGGATATAAGGTACATAAGTGAATGTCTGTGCAATCCATATGTGTTCTATATATAAATTTGAAATGTCCTATTTTATCATTACCCTTTGGTACCTGACTTTAACTCTTGCTTACAGAGGTCCATTTACATTTACCATGTTTGTCAGAAACACAACGTCAAGTAATACATTTTGCACCCATGATGAGTACTGTGCACCTGGCTGTAAATTGGCGCCAACATTTGACCCATACTGTGAATCCATTCAAAGCGGTGAATGATCCTTTACATGTTTATGTTTACTATTTTGTCAGAATACTCTTTATATTAGCTATAAGGAAAACAATTTGTATGAACTTATAGTTCTGTATATGTAATTTTGTGGTCTTTGTTGTGTTCTTAGGCAAAATTATATTTCTGATGAAGACCAAAATACTGAGAGGATATCTAACACAGAGATTTCTAATGAAGAGCAAGTACAGTGTGCAGATACTTATGAATGCATAAATGAATTACCTATGCATACATTTGTGATTGAGGAAAAAGAAAGCATGGACATCGATAACAAGGAAGATGACCTTGATACTGATAATCCTTATGACCATTTAAATTCGGACAGGGTCATTGTGATAGAGGGCGTTAATCATGCATGCAGTGCACTGTAAAAATGTCTTGCAATTTTAATGAATGTGTTATACCTTGCCATTCTTTATTAGTTTCTTGTAGGGATTTGGGAATGTTGAGTTCTTGTTTAGCAACACATGTAAATTATGAAAGTAACTGATGAAATGTGATTTTGGCACTAACAACAATGCACTACAGGGGATATTCACGGACCAATGAAATGCAGAATTGAGGTCAGGTGCCGGAGAGAAATTAAGCGCTTCCGGAATGACTAACCTCACCCGACGTAAATGCCTTTACATATAAAAGAAACAAATGTAACTCCGCACTGTATATATAAATGAATGTGAACTAAAACTGTGTAGAAAGTGTCACAAAACATCAAGAAAAAAGTTTAATAACACTTAACACATGTATAATATTGCATACATGTATGAGAACTGCTGATGGGATATACAATATAGAATAATTTAGTAACATACGAGAGGAACTAAGGCAGTCTCACTTCTTGTTTCACTACAACGTACCATGGTAAACATTCATTGACCTACGGAATTTTCCTGTTCATTAATAATCCAAAGTACATTGTGTTAATGTGTTGCTCTTATGTTAATATAGATGTCATCTCAGCCTATTCTGTATTTGCCGGTGAAATAAAAATATTTCGTACATAGTTCCTCAAATAACCTCACAAAGTGCGACATCTATTATATTGTGGATTCAAACTAAATAGATAAGTGCATTATAAATATGTAATACAAGTATTTACAATACATTGGTGCAAAAAGTATTAATTTACCGTATTCGATATACTGTATATATTTTCTTATGATAATTACATTATGATTGAATAGTTCTGTATGTGACTTTATATATAGAGATAATATCAATCTTAGTTCAAGAAGAGTATAGATAAAGTTTATAAAATAACCATAAAATACCGATTGCAATACATATATTTACGGGTAATCTATTACGGAAAGAAAAAAGTGTGGGTGGGTACCTTTATGTCTGTCTGTCACAAAATTAGAGGACCATAGCGCCCTAAAATTCATCTGAATATACACACCTTTCTAAATGGAGTCCAAGCGGAATCAAATGTGGTGTAACTTCTTCCTAGTTCTTTCCGATCAACTGGAAATCCTTGGGTTTGATTGGTCAGGACTAGTCCAGCTTGTACAATATCCCGTCCTTCTTAGATGAAGGGGCAGGCTTGGTGTAGTGGTTAAGCGCTTGGCTTGCGGCGCTGACGATCCGGGTTCGATTCCCGGGTTGCGCCACTATGTTTAAGAGGTTGGTAACCTCCTGCTTCCATGTCGCGATATAACTGAAATATTGTTGAAAGCGACGTAAAACATCAATCAACCAACCAACCTTCTTAGATAATATTTTATTATGTCCACTGCTCAGAGCCTATTCAACGGCAGAAGGTCAATAACATAGTCTAAATTGTCATGTTTCTCCTCTAGGCTTGCATGTGTGATTAGGGGTCTTGTTCTTGAGCTTTGGGTCAAACACTGTGCTGTGGTTACATTTCTTCCTGTGGCACTAATCTTAAGAATCTCACTTTCTTCGATTTTGTAGTAATTATGATGAAACTGAAATGCCATGATTTTTTAAATACACTTGACGGTTGTATGAGAAAAAGTGCTCTCATGTGATCCAAAATCCAAAATACCAGAAATGGAACCCATGTTGAAAATGTTGACTGAATTTTCTCCTCAATTCTCATATATATGATAATTAAATTTACAGGAATACTCAACTTCCCATACACAACGAAACTGTGTAAAAATTGTATAAGAGTACATACCATACCCTAGAGACGTTACTGTATAAGAGTACATACCATACCCTAGAGACGTTACTGTATAAGAGTACATACCATACCCTAGAGACGTTACTGTATAAGAGTACATACCATACCCTAGAGACGTCACTGTATAAGAGTACATACTATACCCTAGAGACGTTACTGTATAAGAGTACATACCATACCCTAGAGACGTTACTGTATAAGAGTACATACCATACCCTAGAGACGTTACTGTATAAGAGTACATACTATACCCTAGAGACGTCACTGTATAAGAGTACATACCATACCCTAGATACGTTACTGTATAAGAGTACATACTATACCCTAGAGACGTTACTGTATAAGAGTACATACCATACCCTAGAGACGTTACTGTATAAGAGTACATACCATACCCTAGATACGTTACTGTATAAGAGTACATACTATACCCTAGAGACGTCACTGTATAAGAGTACATACCATACCCTAGAGACGTTACTGTATAAGAGTACATACCATACCCTAGAGACGTTACTGTATAAGAGTACATACTATACCCTAGAGACGTTACTGTATAAGAGTACATACCATACCCTAGATACGTTACTGTATAAGAGTACATACTATACCCTAGAGACGTCACTGTATAAGAGTACATACCATACCCTAGAGACGTTACTGTATAAGAGTACATACCATACCCTAGAGACGTTACTGTATAAGAGTACATACCATACCCTAGAGACGTCACTGTATAAGAATACATACCATACCCTAGAGACGTTACTGTATAAGAGTACATACCATACCCTAGAGACGTTACTGTATAAGAGTACATACCATACCCTAGAGACGTTACTGTATAAGAGTACATACTATACCCTAGAGACGTCACTGTATAAGAGTACATACCATACCCTAGAGACGTTACTGTATAAGAGTACATACCATACCCTAGAGACGTTACTGTATAAGAGTACATACCATACCCTAGATACGTTACTGTATAATAGTACATACCATACCCTAGAGACGTTACTGTATAAGAGTACATACCATACCCTAGATACGTTACTGTATAAGAGTACATACCATACCCTAGAGACGTTACTGTATAAGAGTACATACCATACCCTAGAGACGTTACTGTATAAGAGTACATACCATACCCTAGATACGTTACTGTATAAGAGTACATACCATACCCTAGAGACGTCACTGTATAAGAGTACATACCATACCCTAGATACGTTACTGTATAATAGTACATACCATACCCTAGAGACGTTACTGTATAAGACTACATACCATACCCTAGATACGTTACTGTATAAGAGTACATACCATACCCTAGAGATGTTACTGTATAAGAGTACATACCATACCCTAGAGACGTTACTGTATAAGAGTACATACCATACCCTAGAGACGTCACTGTATAAGAGTACATACCATACCCTAGATACGTTACTGTATAATAGTACATACCATACCCTAGAGACGTTACTGTATAAGACTACATACCATACCCTAGATACGTTACTGTATAAGAGTACATACCATACCCTAGAGATGTTACTGTATAAGAGTACATACCATACCCTAGAGACGTTACTGTATAAGAGTACATACCATACCCTAGAGACGTCACTGTATAAGAGTACATACCATACCCTAGATACGTTACTGTATAAGAGTACATACCATACCCTAGATACGTTACTGTATAAGAGTACATACCATACCCTAGAGATGTTACTGTATAAGAGTACATACCATACCCTAGAGACGTTACTGTATAAGAGTACATACCATACCCTAGAGACGTTACTGTATAAGAGTACATACCATACCCTAGATACGTTACTGTATAAGAGTACATACCATACCCTAGAGATGTTACTGTATAATAGTACATACCATACCCTAGAGACGTTACTGTATAAGAGTACATACCATACCCTGTGCCAACCACGATGTAGTGTTTTACATTTCTCGATACCATAACCCAGACACCCTTCTCTATACAGGGTGGGTACATTTAATGATTACATAACCAAGATTAGTCAAATATAAATAGGTTCATAATTTCATACCATTCTGTAGATATTCCACTGCATATAAAGGGCCTGTACATATCACTCCCTAGATACACCACTGTATAAAGGGCTTGCTAGTTTCATTATACCATTACCTAGATATACCACTGTATAATTGGTTTGTGTATTTCATAACATCACACACCATACCTCAAGTATGACACTGTACAGATTGTTTTATTTTTCATTTCATGATACTATATCCTTGATACGCTACTGTGTAATGCTATAATACCATGCCCTAGATAGGACACTGTAAGAAGGCTTGTAGTTTTCATTATTCCATACCCTAGATATGCTACTGTATTAAAGGGCTCGTTCATTCATTGATATCATAAACTAAATAAACCTCTTTGCGGGTGATATTGAATTTCATGATACCATATCCTAGATACGCCACAGCATGAAGGGTTTGTACATTACACATCATACCCGAGATATACCACTGTGTGAAGGGATTACAATTTTCATTATACAATACCCCAGATGTGCTACTGTATAATCCGGAAAACTGTATTCACTGCAGCTGCGCTACCTAGCCCCCTCTAAATTATGAAGGGTTTGTACATTACACACCATACCCTAGATACACCACTGTATGAAGGGCTTGTAATTTTCATTACACCGTACCCTAGATATGCCGCTGTGTGGTTTCATATCATACCCTAGGTACGCCACTATATGGATTGCTTTAATATTTCATATCCTTAATTCAACACCGTATAAAGGGCATAACATTTCCTTTTACCAAACCCTGCATGTGCCACTATATATCATTTGAAGGACTACATCAACAAAATGCCAGTCCGTTCGTCCACAGAACCTGGGGGGTTTTTTTCCATTATTTTTGCATATTTGATCACTATAAAATACAAACAAAAAATCAACACAGTACTATAATACGAGGCAGATATATTTAATACACAATGTATCACAATACAACAATATCATACCAACTGCATTCCTGTCAATGAAATATATGGATTTTATCGTGTCACTGGACACTGTTTGTACAAATAAACTTTATAATACTAACTTTAGAATACAAAATACTAGTACTAAAGATCTCATGTATGTAGAAAGAGAAGTAGGGACAGTTAAGCAAAAACTTATGAATAAGAAACCCCAACGCTTTCACCTTGACCTAGTTCTATTTGATGTACAGTGTCAGTTTCCACTATGGCAGCTCAGACAGAAAATTCTAGAAACAGTGACCAATAATTATTCATCATGTAGAGAATAATGCAATGATGTTTGATTTTCAAATGACTTTCAATGATGACTCTGTGGGATGTCATGCCTCCCTACAGAATTCTAGATGATATGTACCACCACCCTCATATGTTTCATGCTTGACGATAGAGAATTGTGAGGAGGAGAGAATCATAGCAACAGAATCAGTTCCAATGTTTGAGTACCACAGAGTGACATGGAGTTTACCATTGTGTTGAACACTAAGGAGACTTGACAGGAATTCTCCCCAGCTATTGCCGGACATATCCACCCACCATAACGATAATCTCTCTAACTGTGTCATGTGTGACACACTTAGTGTGATGTTACTCAGATTGATGTGCCATAACTCTACAGACTTCAATCGAGTCAGTTCGGCGAGAGCCGCTACAATACCTACACCATCATTTATGTATCTACCCCAAATCTGAATACATTGTAAGTGTGTCAACTGAGGTACCATGGTAGCCAGCAGCTCACAGCTCTGTGTATCACACCACACAATGCCTAATGCTGTGAGTGATGTAGAGTGCTGCGGAAGGTACTCTATAATTCTTGAAATATCTGATGCCCTCCAGAGATACACTGACACAACAGTGTGATGGGTATTACTCATAAATTCCTCTGTCACTTTCACTGCATCACTGTCGCTCTCATCAACATAAACATCAGTGACATGGTAGGGGGGTGGACGAGGGACATGCATCATGGTTGTGACATGTACCATCTCATTATAGCATTCACACTGTGAGCGATACAGTGCCCTAACCTCGTCATCGTGTGCCCACTCCAAAGTCTGCCTCCATAGTGATATACCTCGATCTGTCTGTGCTACATGTCTTATGTGCTGCAACAGCTGACACCCTTGTGAGCTGTCCAGCCCAGTGAGAAACATAACAACATTTGACAGATTAAGGATCTCATTTATGGAGTTACAATGATAACAGAATTTTTGTAGGAAATCTGGGTTATCGGTTATATACATGGCTGCCATAATTTCTTGAATCAGTTTGTGAAAGAAACTGACACTGACATTCTGAACATGAAATGAGCCTGGTGCCTTACACTGTCTAATAAAACCCATCTTTAATGCTAAATCTACTGTCGTGTCTCCCATTTCTCTTTCTAAAACAGCTTTCTCAAATACTAATTTCTTCTCATTTGCAAGTAGACCCTGATAAGCTAATTTACAGAAAGGCATTATAATATCGAAGTGATCAACGATGTTGGGGAAGAAACGTGAGAGCAGGGTCGTCATGGTGGTAGTAGTAGATGAACCGGTTGATCTTTGTTTATGACGCCGAGATTTAAGGTAACTTTTTATGTCTTTGTCCTTGATTTTAGCTCGTTTGGTCAATATATCTATAATAGCTAGTGAGAAGTAAGTCATAGAGGTCATAACATTGTTGTCCTCTCCTTGTTTCTTTCTGTAATTTTCATACCAGAAATGACACGATGCTGTCAACATCAACGGTATTGACATGAGAGTTTTTAAGCTGGGAGCTTGAAGCTTCTTTATGTAAATCTTGAGTTGCCTTCTGAATGCTTTTGGAAGTCTCCTTTGGACATTTTCATCGCTTTCGGAGTCAGAACTTGTATTAGAATCTTTGACATATAGTGTAGGATTTTCAATGTCAGTTTCATGTACATTCTCACAATCTCCATGAGATGTAGTGCGACATATAGCTTCATCTACACTGTCCTTGTCAGTTTCATGTTTGTCCTCGTCAGTTTCTTGTTCGTCATATAAATAGGTCACAACATGTTTGATCACTTTTTTTATACATTCTGGGTGTATTCCCTGAATTTCAACAAATTTATCAAGCGAACTATATTTCAATCGTAACTTTTCTAATGTCCAAGGTCTTGTGGTAGTAAAGAGAACACAGTTATTAAGGTCACGAGAATCAGGAAATTTGTTATCATAATGAGATAGACATGACCACTCATCAAGTCCATCTAAAATAATAAGACAACATATATTTTCATCACTAAGAATGTTTGTAATCACTTCAATGTGTTTGCTTGGCAAGCTGTCACATACCATATCAACTATATTTGTTATTCCTTGTTTTACATGACGAAATGATACGAAAAATGTAAACTCAAACAAGGACAGAGGTTTGCGCATGTCACGGCCCTCTAATCCTTCTTGAATATTGCACCAGTCGTGCACTAATTTCATAACAAACATAGTTTTTCCCCTACCAGCCACTCCTCTCATGAAAACTCTTTCAACCAGTTTGCCACTTTTATAAAATACTTCTTCATATTCTTTAAAGTGTCCGTTTCCAGTTTTCAATCGTATCTTTGCCCGTTTAATCAAATCTTCTTCAACAATGAATGGAGTGTACATTTGATCTAGAATTAGATCTCGGTAATCTAGTTGTGTAATTGAAATACATTCTAAATCCTTGTGGTAATTCTGAAGGAGATCTTGCCTTAGACGGTCTTTACCTGAAATTGGTATACATATATCAGGTAAAGGTTTTATAAAAAAGCAAATTGTATTCATTATTATCATATGGTTTACCTGGATTACAATACATACGCAGATCTAGAAAGTTTTGAAAGGGGATGGGCGGGTGGATTTGCAGTCTCCCCTGACTAATGTTTTGCACTATTCCTTCTGGAAAGGGGGATTGCATCCTTAAAAATGATCGAAAATGACCTTTTTTGGTAAAATGTTCTGACCAAAGGGTAGGGGGGGGGGGGGGGGAGTTTGCAACCCCGGCCCTCTATTTATGCCAATGTTAAATGGAGAAAACTGGAGAACACAGAAAACAATCAACATTTTGCTGCTACTCAACTGACTTTCCAATTTGTGAAAAAAAAATTAATGATGGAATGAATTATTTACATGGTACAGGTTTGTCGTTCTCAGTGTTCTTTTACATGCTAACGTGTCATATGTCACATTTCATTCTGTTTTCTGACATATCTGTATGACATGACACAAAACAGTTGTCAATAGTTAGACCAGAGAGCTGTGTGTGTGGCACCAAATCAGGACCTTGTGGCTCCAAACCAAGCACTGTACTGACTGTGCTAGGTCCATCCTCAATTCTAATAACTATACCAATGCAGTTTCTCTAGAACTCTGTAGTCATCAGTGAGACTTTAACCCACAACTACAAGCTTTAGGTCCAAAAAAATTGGTTTGACACATGACACAGAAAAATTTATAGCTATTGGTGAGAATTGAACCCTTAACTTCCAGTTCTTCTTTTTCCATTGCGAAGTGTACTCATAAATGAGTGTCATACTTCATGTGGCTTCAGTTACAAGTATAGCAAATGGCACCACTATGTACATGTCCAGAGATATACCTCGTTTTATGATTTTCTGAAAGTAGCACCCACTACATTGGCAAGACTCTTAAATATCTTAATCATTTAAAATGACTGATGACGAAGGTTATTGACAATATTTTACCTTCCGGAGTCATGCCTGGTTGTTGTGGCATTGTGGCTCTCTGGATCTCAGCCACCATCACTATAATTACAAAAAAAAAAAATATGAATAATTCAAACAAAACCCTCTACATAATTTTCATTTGTTTGTTTATTGTTAAACATTCTATCCACTTCACTTTACTTATATATTAATAGCATGAACCTTAGGATAGTTGGACTGGAAGCAGTGAGGAATGTTTTACATTTTAACTTGACACAGGATTACTATATTTACTGTCTAATCAGAATGACAAGCTAGACGGACTCGAACCCAGATCACCTTGGTCATATGTTAGGGACTCAGCATTTTTTCATAATAATTGACAAATTTGTGCACAATTTATTGTTTTTGATAATTTTTCAAATCATAGTTGACACCATGCATTCAGGAAGAGTAATACACTAGCATGTACTCAGATATGTACTACGTGACAACCTAAGAATGTGCCAATTATTTTTCAATTAATGAACTGACCATTTCTGATTTTTTATTAGATTTTTCGTGATGAGGTCATTTATGACTAAATGATGACCCTGGATCTATCATTCAAAGTGGCGTGAGGTAACAAAGTCCAAAGGACCAAGGTAATGATTATCCTGACTCCACAAAATTCAGTGCCATGACAAGTGTTATAATTATATGACTTTATGTACAAAAATCAATTATGAATTTGAAAGAGATGTAAAATTTATATCAAAATTAAAGACTTTTTGTCCTGATAGTAGATTTTTTCTTCAGGCTAGTAATAGTTTGATCTTGACTAACCCTACAGCAACTAGTAGTATAAAAAAAAGTTTTCAGTCAGACTGAAACAGTTAAAACATATATACTCTCCTTTCTTTGTGAATTCATAAATCATCTTTAGGAAATGCTTACTGCTTCACAATGGTCATATATTCAATCTTACCTTCTTGTTGCTGCAAGCTAGATGTCAGGTTGTCAGTGGTTATTCTTTGGTTAGCTGAAAATGCATGAAAACTTTTAAAAAATGGTATTGCTTTATAATCCACTATGATCTACATTTATTTCTATAACATATAACTATTGCTCTTAAACAATGAAAAATGATACAATGATGTTTAAAGAGACAATTTTATATAGATTTTTTAGAGTTATCCTTCTTTTCATTTTTCAAGGAGTAACTCTGGCAAAACCCAAGCAATCATACCCAAATGCGAACTGGTACTGACCCTCGTTGATATAAAGTTATATGCCAAGTTTCAATCCAATATCTTGAAAGACTGCAGAAAAACGTTCAGAAAACATGACCCCAGACGGACAGGCAGACAACGAAATAACATAATTTGTCCCATCTTATGACGGGCGTATAAAAAGATATAGTCTGGACACAATTTGCAGACATGATTTCATCATAGTGGTTCAGAGTTACCTTGACCTTGGGTCAAGGTGATGTGAAACCTTTGCGTCATGATCAACAACAAACTAAAATATGAAAGTGATAGGATACATAAAAAAATATATATATACAAGAGGCCCAAATGGGCCTATATCGCTCACCTGAACAGCTAGATGATCAAGTTGAAGATATGAAAAATTGTCACCCCCCCCCCCCCCCCTTTTCTTGGAAGTCTTAAAAAATTCATAAAAAATTCAAAAATCGAGATATTGAAAAAATTCCTTCGCACCAGCATTCCTTACCATAGAAATGATTAAATGAAACCAAATGAATGCATCAATGTTTACTAAAAGAAAATAATAACTCTTTAAAGCATTAAAATAACTAAGTCCAAAATAAAAATGAAAAAACGTCAAAAATTTGATTTCGAAATGGAACCAAAATATCAACACTTCTTCCCATATGCCTCTAAATCATTACTATGCAGTCAGTTTGTCGCTGTATGCACCCGATCTAAATAAGAAGTTTGTCAAAGGAGGGTACCCTCTGTGACCTACTTTTGTCTGTGGTGGTGCCACCTGTTCATGGATCCTGACAAAGATGACCACATTTGTCGGGGACCTTGAGTATTTGATGCATGCCAAGTTTCATTGAATTCCAGCGAGTGGTTCCGAAGAAAAAGTTCAAACTGTGAAATGTTTACACCAATTATCCCACCCCCCTTTTTCTTGAAAGTCTTAAAAAATTCATAAAAAATCCAAAACATAAAATATTGAAAAATTTTCTTCGCAGTAGTATTTCTTACCATCAAAATGATCAAATTAAACCAAATTAATGCATCAATGTTTACTAAAGAAAAAAATACCTCTTTTCTGCATTAAAACTGCCAAGTACAAAAAAACGTCAAAAATTTGATTTCGGAACGGAACCAAAAATAACAACACTTCTTCACTCATCCCTCTAGATCATTCCTATGCATTCGGTTTGTCTCTGTATGCCCCCAGTCTGAAGAAGAAGTTTGTCAAAGGAGGGTACCCTCTTTGACCTACTTTTGCGTGTGGTGGCGCCACCTGTTGATGAATCCGGACGAAAAACAACAACACTTGTAGGGGACCATGAGTACTACATGCTTATCAAGTTTCATCAAATTCTGTTCAGTGGTTCTGGAGAAGAAGTCGAAAGTGTGAAAAGTTAACGACGGACGGTGATTGATCACAATAGCTCACTTGAGCCTTCGGCTCAGGTGAGCTAATAAGAAAAATACAGCTATACACAATTTCATCATAGATGTTCAAAATGACCTTGACCTTGGTCACATGACCTTGGATCAAGGTGTGAAACCTATGGGTCATGATCAACATGCTACGATATTAAAGTGATAGGATGTACAATATGAAAGATAAAGCTCGGACACGATCTGTGACGGACGAAAATGGCAAAACCAATGTCTTCCTGTTGGAGGGAGACATAATAATTGTTGTATGCTTGTGTGTCATGACACTAAAATGTTGTCACATGAATACACTTCTTCATGACATAACAGTGAGGTCATAAGTCAGTAATGAAGGACATATGGAATTTTTTTCTGCATAAAAAAAAAATGACAGTTCTTATGTTATATAACATACCTGTACATGTACATAAATATCAGGAAAAAAAAGGGAATTGCTAAACAGCCACATAACATGCATGCATTTTGTTATCCTAGGTGTAATACAAACTAGAACTAAGCATCTAATTTAATTGTGGTAAATTTAGATTACCTTTGATACTGGTAAAATAGTTCAGTTTTCTTCTACAATCGTTTGTAGGTTGATTGATCTTTTTCACGCATCCATCATTATAGGTGAAGATACATCTCCCCCCCTCTCAGTTTTTTCATAAATACACCAAAAACATTTGTAAAAATTTTATACAGATGTAAAAATTCCTGATTAATATACACATCTTCATAATGTGATTTTTCTTTGTACCAAGTGTCATTAAAATCCACCTAAGCAGTAAGGAGGAGCTGCGAAGACACTTGTATTAAGAACAGAATAATCTAAGTCCAAGGACAATAATTCCTGTAGATTTCTTTGAACAGTATTCCCCTTCCAATATGCACATCTTCATAGTGTGTTCTTTCCTTGAACCACATTTTATTAAATCCCCCAATGGGTTTAGGAGGAGTTGCAAAGACCAGGTATTTTCCAAAGAGAAATCTTAGAGACTCTAAGTTAAGGAGTACTATAACTCTTGTAAATGGTTTTTGACAGCATTCCCCTTCCAATATTCACATCACAGTGTTCTTTCTTTGTATTTTAAAGTTTCATCAAAATACCCCCAACAGATGGACGACAGTGGCATACTGTTATGCACCCACATTTTTAAGTGGGCATATACAATATAAAAAGTAAGCAATAGGATTTTTGCGATGAATTTTTAATTCTCAAAAGAAACGCTAGGGGAAAAACTGTAGCGTATGGCCATGAAATTTAAGTCAGATATCTTTATTCTTGTATTCATAACTTCACAATCAGTAGAATCAATACAGTTTGTGATAATGTGCCAAGTTGGAACTACAGCTGTCTTAGGTACTGGGACAAATACTCCCCCCCCTTCCCCACTGCTACAAAGTTGAATAACAAGAAGTTGAAAGGGACATAACTCTGTAAAAATTATAATGATTGAAATTATCTCCCTTCATGAAAATCCTCATATAATAGCACTAAGAAATTACAGCCAGCACAAGAATTTTGGCTATGTGTACACTGTGGTCTTAATCTTGTAGATAAGATTCTGGTTAAAGATCATGACACAACCTTGGGGTGTGGACAACAATCATGTCTAATAGCGTCAGTCTGCAAAATAGCCGTGGAAATAATAGCTCGGACTTGAATTCTGGCTATTTATATACCGTATCTTCATCCTGTAGATTTAACCTTGTTGCAAGGTCACGACACACCCTATGGCCTTGCAAAAATTTACGTGAAATATTCTCAGTCCAAAATGCAGCACGAAGAAGTTATGGCCATGCGTACACTGTGACATTGTAGATATGACCTTCGTCCAGGGTCATGACACATCATTGGGTCATGGATAACAACTGTGTGAATGTTATTGATCTGCAACATAGCATGAATAAGTTATGGCCCACACAAGGTTGATGGACAGACAGAGAGGCAGACCAACAGACAGATGGGATGATTCAAATATACCACCAAAACTTTGTTTGCAGGGGATATAGTAACAAGTTTATAAACATAAAAATTTTATATTACTTACTACAATTTGGCTTAAGGGTACCCACATCAAAATCATGTGGAAACATAGATTTCATAGAATAATACATTGGTTGATTGATTGATTATGATGTTTACGTCACTCAACCATTATTTCACGTATATGGTGATGGCATCTACCTGATGCATTGCATACAAATTTACACCTTTGCAACAGACCCCTGTGAAGCAGTGAAGAAAATCTTTACGTGCCATGCCTACCCTGACACAGGACCAGTTTTTACTGTCTCATCTGAAAAACAGAACACCAGAGTGTCCACGGTGGGAGTCGAACTCAGGACTTCTCAGTCATGAGCCGAGCACCTCATTCACTAAGCCATACCAGCTTCATAAGCATAAAAGATATCATTCTGTGTTTACATTCATTTTCCAATAATGCATTAAAGTTTAAACTCACTCTCATGGAGTCTTTGTCTTTTCTCTTCCTTCAGTACCTGTAAAGGTAACTCGGAATATTTCCTTTTATTTTTTTGTCCTTCATCTGCAAAAAAAAAACCTCCATGAAATTTAGGGTCAAACTACCTGTAACAAGCTCATTTATCAAAAATTTATTGCAATGCTAGTTGGTAGGAATTCATGAATAAATCACATATTTTACTCAAAATCATTCCAATGGTCGAAAGAAATTCTAAATTATCAACCATCAACAGGCTTTACTTGAAGGGAATTTTGAATGGTATGTCTGTGAAAGTTCACCCCATCTCTATTGTTAAATGTCTTCAGTAACAATCATATAAAACTTGTGCAGAACAAAACCATGCCGCAGATGTTGTTTTATGAACTGAGCAACAAATTTGGTCATGTGCTCAATGTAACCTAGACTTTGGGTCAAGGTCATTTCAAACCCTTGAGTAATGGTTATAATCATGTCATGTAAATCATGTAAGTAAAAACAAGAGGACCATGTTGGTCTATATTGCTTGCCTCTGCAAAATTTGCTCATTCACTAACAACTGCAGGATTGAAGAAATTCGCAAATATTGAATTGTGTTTTTGAAAAAAATGACAAATGACTGTAAACTTGCTTCTCTACATTGAATAAATCAAGATAATGACCAAAAATACATTACAAAAATTTGCAAAAAATAGAGAAATTATCTATGTATTCTATTTGTTTCCAACTGACCCTTCCATTTATGCACGAAAAAATTGTTAAATCAGATGACGTCACAAGCAATCTGTAAAGAAAAATCAAAGGCTTGAAGAGCCACAAAGGCATCGAGCTAAATTTAATTTAAAGCTGTCAAAAGTAGCAGAAATTCACCAGTCGTGTTTATCTTTTTCGTTGAATTCCGATAATTTTTGGAATAGAGTAAAAATAAAAGCTTAAGGACCAACAGCCATATATCATATAAGATATCATCATAACATTTTATTGTTCTTTACCTCATTCTTGCAAAAATATGTCAAATGTCTTATCACAAAGAATGTACAAGTGAAATCAATCGAACACCATTGCCATTTTTTTTACAAAGATAGAAATGGACGAGTTGTTACCATTGCCTGTAAAATATGGAAACCCTATGCTTAATTTGTTTTAAGATATGGTCAGGTCTAGGTTACAGTTTTTGTCTACGCTACTAACACTGACACTAGGGCCAACAGCTTGTATATATCGTCCAAACACACTAGTTATTATTCGGTCGTTTATTGTGTGTGCACGTGTAAGGGCTACAACGCCATGCCGTTCGCAATGACGCAAGTCAATTGTACATTACAATCGCACTTTATCCGTTGACCTGGAATAAGATCTTCACATGTAAGTTCTACTTAAGTTATTTTTCATGCATTCAATCTAAAATTCCGTCTTAATCCATGCTATCATCCTTTACATCCGCTTTAAATTTTGTAGGCGATTTGAAAACTTTCTTAGCTGCCATTTGTTATGCCCTCGTGGGAACCTTTCCAGATATGTGGAAGACCATGTGATATATACACATGCTACTTCCCTAATAAGGAAAAAATGAGGCGTGGCTTTAGAAATTTTAGCGGGGAAATACACAACTACGCAAAAAGAAGTAATTCCTATATACATAAAGGTATTTGGTGTTGTGACCAACATCTTGATCATTTAATGGTATTCCGATTGCAACCTAAGCTTTTTAAAAAGCTATGCTTGTTTAAGATAGACTGGAGTTACCTGCTCTAGCTTACTATCGCAGCGCGAAGAGACAAGTGACCACCGCCATTTTGTAGAGGCTATTCTCTGTCCAGCAAGTGTTATTTATAGCACAGGTGGTAAGGGCAGATAAGAAGCTGTACACACTACGTGTAGATATTTTTAAAATTCGTCTGCAGTAGCATACACAGCATAGGTATACAGTACCTGATATAATTTACGAGAGGCTCGTGATGTTTAGCCTCGAAGATGTAATTAATTTTGTCGATATTTGTTGATTCTAGGTTAAATGAATGAAACAAAACGAAATTTAACGAGATAAAAATAACCGATAACGCGTCGCTTGAACCCAGGTCAGTCTCGTTATGAACTAGTGGCCACCTGTCTATATATTGCCAGTCTATATTTAGGATTCTATGAAATATTTTATTTGTTCTTTTTTAGACTGAAATTTATATCTAAATATATTATTTTATTACTATATTATTATATATATTTCGAAGATCGCGCGATCGGTTTCCATATTGGCGCTTATATATGTATGTCAAATTAGGCCTTGATCGCGTGTGTTACAAGCGTTCTACTACGATTACTCCAAATAAGGCAGTGTGTTACGTGGTCTTCCCCATATTTGGAAAAATTCCCATGATGTGCGATTGTAATTCATAATCGACTTGTGTCATTACGGCGAATGAATATTTTAACACACACAATAATCGACAAAGTGTTTAAGGGCTATATATTGATAATTTAAGTTAAGCAGACCTATACTTAACCCTATTTCTGTGCAATGAAATTTCAATAACAAGGATAACAAAGCCAGTTTTGCAAGAACTTTTACTACTTTAAAGAAGGTACTACTTTGTTACGTGAATTAAAAAGGCGGTGTAGAGGTAAAATTTTTACGATCGCTAGAAGACTGTCGAGGCCTTAAAAATCAAAGAATACACTTGAAAATTGGTGGAAATGACTTGGTCCAAAAAGCATAAAAAAAATTTGATTTCATAATGGAACTAAAATTATTGCACAGTCTAGGCGTTTTAGAGAAATTGCACAAAATGCAGTAAAAAAAAAACACCCAAAATCACATTTGGAATCCCAGTCGAAATTTACCTGTGCTCATTCACACCTTCGTAACATACACAGTGTATTGTGTAATTCTTGAATTTACACCTGGATGTGGCCCACTGTGGTAGGTGGGAAAATTACAAAACACCTGGACTGTACTGTAGCAAGTTCTAAAACATCCTTGTAGATGACTGATGCATTGGGTTTGAAGATCAATGCACTTGGTCTATGGAAAAAGATGTCAAATGATGGTACCTTCAACCCAGGTGAGCTAGAAACAGTAAGCCTGCACAAAACCACATTTAACTCTGAATAACTAAATCACTTTTCACTGACAAGTATACAGTGCATAATTTGTAGTACATTTATGTTTTGCAACCTGAGGTTCCCACGTGTAGGTGACCAAATGACTTTACACGGTAACTGCTAATCCCCTGCTAAAACTGCAAGTGGAATATGCAAGATTTCACAGGATCTATTAAACGGAAAGATTTAACACGACTTGTTAAGATTTTAGTGTAAAAAAGATGCAATCATAGGAAATCTAGAAATTTTATGCCATATGTGAATCATGTTTGCTCTGTGCTGGAGAGTTGGTGCAGTCTTGTAACCCTAAACCCGACCAATGAGAAGGTTAAAAACTAGCCTTGTGTCAGGGTACATGTAGGTGTACACTGTACTAGTTAACATACACGCTTTTCCAAACTTCAATTATATGAATAGTGGAAAGTGGATTATTTGCCGAACAGACATGTCTCTTGGATTCACATGTTAAGAAAGGATATTTCTTACTGTCAATAATCCTCTGCACCATGCTCTCGTGGAATCTTTGTTGTATCTCTGTCTGCTGAAGTTGGGACTGTAACTCCAGTATTCTTCTTGTATTTGTTTGCATCTCATCTTCAACAGTGATTAAACATAGGTAGACAAGACAGACTCAGGCTTGTATATGTACGATCTGAGTATTATGCTAATAAAATAACTTACATTTCTGCCGATTTCTTATAATTACATGTAAATACACACTATCATTAATTTACAAAAATAAAAACTGACATTATTAATTCAATGTCTGACATAATACATGTATAAAGAATGCAGATTTATCATTTAAAAAAACCTACCTTCATTGGACAGCTGCAATGCCTGTAGTCTGTTAATGTTCTGAATTTAAAGAAAAAAAACTGTGTTAACTTGATTCCACGTACATGTATATCAAATAACAGCAACATACCAGTAACATGTAACAATAAACAAAACCCAAAGGCTGCTGACAAAACTGAAATGCTACTGGTAACAATCAGAGGCTCTGATAATATTGAAACCTGAGGACCTGACATGACTGAATTTCTAAAGGTCTTAACCAACTGGAGGCCCTGACAAGACCCTACTGGTCATCAATAGAATCCATATAAAGATTGATATTCTTTTAATCATAATCAAAAGCCATAAAAAGACTAAACCAATTCTTGTCATAGCCAGAGGCCCTGACAAGACTGAAACTCTGCTGGTCAAAACCACAGGCCCTGACTAAACTGAGACTTTTACTGGTCATAGCCAATGGCCCTAAAAAGACAGAAAATCTGCTGGTCACAACCAGAAGCCCTAACAAGACTTAAACTCTACTTGGCATAACCAGTGGCCCTGACAAGACTGTTAATCTACTGGTCATAACCAGAGGCACTGATTAGACTGAGACTTTACTGGTCATAACCAGAGGCCTGACAAGACTGTTAATCTACTGGTCATAACCAGAAGCACTGATTAGACTGAGACTTTACTGGTCACAACCAGAGGCCCTGACAAGACTGTTAATCTACTGGTCATAACCAGAAGCACTGATTAGACTGAGACTTTACTGGTCACAACCAGAGGCCCTGACAAGACTGTTAATCTACTGGTCATAACCAGAGGCACTGACTAGACTGAGACTTTACTGGTCATAACCAGAGGCCCTGACAAGACTGTTAATCTACTGGTCATAACCAGAGGCACTGACTAGACTGAGACTTTACTGGTCATAACCAGAGGCCCTGATTAGACTGAAACTCTACTGGTCATAACCAGAGGCCCTTACAAGACTGAAGCTCTAGTTGTCATACACATATAACCAGAGGTATTAATAAGTCTGAAGCTCTACTACATGTCATATCTTTTATTATGAATGTTTTCATGACCATAAGTTTCACATGTACATGTATGTCAAGCCTCGCATAATGGAAATTAGATAAATATCCTAATACATGTACCTACCTACTGTAAGAAAGTGAAGCTGTTTACATGTAATATGATGTATACCCTAGTTCCATTTGTTAGATTAGTCTAAAACTTTTAACCAGAGGCTCTGAAGAGCTTAAAGCTCTACTGGTCATATCTTTTACTGTGCTTTAATTTAAACTTTAAGCTTTATATATTTACACAAATGTACATATCTGAAAATTTCAAATGACGGTATTTGAAATTATCCTTGGTACAAAATTCTTTAAATAAATCTGGTGTATGGGAATACCAATATTGCTACTTACATCATTTAGGGCCATGTAATTTCTGTTATCCCTCATGATGTCTGCCAATACCTTCGATTCTGTAGGATCTACGATTCTTTCCTTCAACTTTCTCAGAGCAGCAATGGTGTCATTCAAGCATGTAGTGGACACTGAGCCTGCCAGATTGAGCAGTGCTTGTGATACAGCTGACCAGGCTCTTTGGAATGTGGTGTGGTCGAGACTTGCATTATCCACGTGAAGGAGGTCATTGTGGGCAGTCTGCATGGTTATAACATCTGTCATAGACATGCTGCTGAATAGATTACTCAGGATGAGGCAGCATAAGGTAAGATCCATAACACCTGATGTTACACCGGGGATAGCTTGGTAGGAATGTCTACAATTTGCTGCTGATATACATGTGGCTGTAGGTACTCTACAATACAACAAGTTCCACTGAGGCTCCGAGAGGGGTGTTAAAGTGTTACCACTTCCACAGCAGCATTTTCTAAATCGGAGGTGGAACAGTGTGTGGATTTTCGAATTCAAAGCGTCTTCAAAGTCGCGATAACAAGCCACTGTACACTGGTGGTCTACAACTTGCCTCAACACATTAGGGGCGATATGGAGGACAAGAAGGCACATCTGTCCATACCGGCTCTCATCCTCAGCTGATGCCATCCTCCTCAAGTTATCTGAAAACAGAGTGACATTGTCACAACAAAATCTAAACAAAAATGAAAAACAAACTTACAGTACAGTCCAGGTGGAACTTTGAATGCCCACTGTCCACTGTGGGCAGCCCACCTGAAATTTCAGTGGGCATTAGGAGTAGACATTTACCTGAGCTATCAAGCTGTCCACTTACCTGTATGTTAATTCTAACTGGCTCTTACAAGATTGCCCACTCTAAAAATGCCCACTGTGACCAGTGGGCAAATTAAGTTCCACCCGGACTATACTGTATAATTCAATTACACATTTGTTTTTCATCTTTGTTTAGATTTTGTTGTAACATTATGTGACCCAATTATTAAATGGTTTTATGTTCTATCAGTACCACTTTTGAATATCGATAGACAATTTTGTATGAAGAATTGACAACAACAGACTTACAAAAAGTTTTTTTTAAGGACAATCGGTCTAGTAAGTTTTTATATTTAACTGGACCGAGCTAATAGACCTCTTCACAATAACTGCGATCTTACAAGTCATGTATGTGCAATAACCCTTCCTCATGGTTAGTTTTAAACCTGAAAGAAAAGTGATCTGTTGTGGAATCAGGTGTGTATAGCGGGTTTAAGACTCGGCTACTGGGACAGCTCTTTAGTTCACTCGTTATCCTGGGTTCCCCGGATCAAGACCAGGTGCTCATCCTTCATTGTTCACTGAATCACTTCAGAATTCTTATAATGGGAGATTCTGCCATTAACAGTGGTCTTAATATTTAGGAGGGAAATAAAACATATGAACTGCAAACTGCAAATATGACGTAAAGAACAATGGTATGTTATTGTGTCGTCATAAGGTTGCTAACTCAAATTGATGTTACTAACTGATAGTACACAAGCGCCACCTAACGGACGATACCCATTGCTGAGCTATGTTCAATACGTTCAAGTTTTGTAGCTAGCAGTCTGGAAATGCTACTGCACATTCGAATTGTAAAACTACAGTTATCATGAAAAGGAATACTTTCATCAGACCAGGGGTGAGTTTTACTAAAGGTCTTAAGCCCAAACGCAGACATAAACTTTCCGCCTAAATTTACGTTTACGTCAATTGAATTTTTGTTGAAATCTATGTTCATACGTAACTATCTTGGTAAACGTTGTAAAAGATGTACGTTACGTTTGGAACTTTTTAGAGAGGAGACAAATATTGCATGGCAAATTTTACGTCTACGTCTAAATTTGGGCTTACGACCTTTAGTAAAACTCACCCCAGGGACTTATATACAAGTCTCCGATCAGACCCAGCATTTTGCTTGGACCATAAACCAAAGCAAACACACTATTACGCCTATGGTAGATATACTATTACTCTTTTACTGCATGCTTGAAAATCGAAATCAAAACAGAGAGTAGTGTACTATAACAAGTAATAGTAGAACCCACAAATGGTCCTGCTATTAAACTTTCAACTTTGAATTAATGCTAGGGGCACTAAATGAATTCGGATTTTCATAATTTATACACCAAAATAAACTTTAGGATATGTATTTTATGATGATAATAACTGAATAACAGCTTGTAAAGTATGCAAGAATGGACATTAACTTTTGGATAAAAGTTCTCTGCACTCAGGTGACATACAGGTAATCAGGAAGCACAGGTGTGTAGGTTATTCATTCCTCTAGTTGGTTGGTAAATCTCATGAATATTGATAGCTATTAACTGCCCCGGATTTGCATTTGAATACAACCACTTACCATGCATATTACAGGTGTTTGTGTATTTAGCGGCAGCGCCGAATTTTCAACAATTTCTCATTTTCAACTCGCAATAAATAACATTTTAATGGGCAAAAAACAAAAGATACAGTCATGTCCAGTTAGTCTGCACGTCCGGTAAGTCTGCGCATTAACAATACGGTTCATTTTGGCTATCAAAATATCAACGGCGACTCGTTAGAAGTCGATTTTCTTTTGAAAGTTGTAGCATTTTTAACAAGGACAGAAGAAATCAATCAAGGCAAGTGTTTTCAATGTGTTTATAATAAAGTTTCTCCGTTAATTATTCCAACATGTGTGTTAACAAGCGCACAAGTAACCTGTGTTGTCAAAGTTTACAATCAGCCTAATTAATATTCATAACTACTAATGGTTGGCCTAGTTTCCACCGTAGCTCTTGAAAAACTTACAGGAAATGACGAACGTCTACACTGCACAGACTTACCGGACATGTAAACAATTAGAGATACGCTTAAGTAAGTTCGTTTCTAGGCACGAAAGGTGTTAATGAAAAGGGTAGTTTCTGAATTTTGTACTTTTTATAGTATAATGAGATCACACTGTTTATTTTGAAGTACAGTTCCTTTCATGTTCAACTAAATTAATACCCCAAACAAACGCTGAATGCCTTAAGTGCGCAGACTTACCGGACAGCATCATATATTCTGAAAGTATAATTCATCATACAATGCTATACGTTTCTTGACGATCTGAAATGTGATAAGAAAGAATAGATCAAGGTTTGAATTTTCATAAATTCCAACACGACCGCCAGGTATTATATGCCCAGGATAAATTTTATGCCCAGGCATACGTCCAGAGGTGCCAGGGAGATTATCAATGGCCCTAATCATAATATTTTAATTAATCTTGATCAATATATATGAAAAAATAGTTTTGTTTTTATTTACTTATTTTGCGACTGAATTTGAAGAGTTCACATGGGCGTAAGATAACTAATTTATTTGGAAATGAATTGTGATGAAATCGCAAAATAAGTAAAAAAAAAAACAACTAAGATTTTTATCTGAAATTTTGCATGTGTTATTTTTTCATAAATATTGATTAGGGATCGTTGAAATATTATGATTAGAGCGAATGATAATCTCGTAACAAATACCTATAGAGTGTTCCCATACAGCCCTGTTTTCCTCAAATTAGCTAGAGTTATCTCCCTCATTGGAGTACAACTCTCAGACTTTATCCATCAATGCTCATATAAAACTGCTTGATTTAACTTAATTTTATGAAATAATCGCATTGTATATCTAAATGTTTTACAGAAAATTTTGAACTGATTGATTATATTTACTGATTAATTAAGACTGAAGTCACGAAATCTACCCTGATGAGTAGTTAATTTCTCAGGAATTTAATGAAGTTTACATGGTAGAGATGGAAAAAGTCCGAGAGTTGTACTCCAACATGGCCGCTAATGCTAGTGGTGTGACATCACATGGGCAAACTCTATACTAGGCCTGGTCGAACAATTTACATGGATAAGTGCATTACATCGAATCCAGGATCTCGGACCCAGGGCCAGGAATGCCGTGAAATGAGCGCCCCCAGGACGAACTGCGGGCCCCAAGATGCAAGAGAAATAGTCGATCCTTTTTTCATAACTAAGTCCGTCTGCTTATTTCTTAATGATAACTATCTAATTAAATGATTGCATATAACTTTTACAAACCTTATTCATCAACGAATGCAGTAAAGCCAGTATCTTTTCTTACAATCAATCCTAATGCCAACTTCCGTTTGGGCGACTCTAAAGAACGAAAAGAAATGAAAAGAACTTAGGGATATTAAGTGACGAACAAATAAGTGAAATGATGAAGAAAACAATTTAGAAAACAAAAGAAAAGTAGTTTAGAGAAAAAAAAAAAAACAGATTCGAAATTCTTCATAATGAACGAAAATTTTGACTTCCTCACTATGTTTGATTTGTAACAATTAAGCAGGGTGAAAATTGTGACAGGACCCAGGAATCGAACCCAGAACATTCCGCTATCAGGACGGATGCTCTCACCATTGAGCTATCCGGGCCGAAACCGCCATTCGTCACAGATTCAAACACAAAGGATGGTAGATTCTTCTACCAAAGAACTATACAATGGTTTTCATGATCGCAGCATATGTATATTACACACTGTTTATTTGTCATTCTTAAATAGATAAAATTCAATGATGATGATGAAGATGATGATTATGATGATGATGATGATGGCGACAAGGACGACGATAAGTATGTCGATAATGATATTTTTAAACATTACACCAGAGTCTCTGCTTACACATACAAGAAATTATGCTAATTAATGTCACATTCAGTAATGAATCAGTGGTGGATCCAATATTTCCGAAAAAAGGAGGGGGGGGGGCACATGTGAAAGTCAAGTATTAGCCAAAGTCCTCAGTCATTATACTCGTACCTGTGGCGAAAAGGACACCCCGCCCCTCTAACTCCCCCATAGTAAGTGACTTAAAGACAAATATCTTGCAAACATTAAAATTCTTTGTATTATCAGATGTTGTAATTTACGCCACTTCAATGCCATACAATTCTATTGTGGCGGCACCTGTCTGGCGCATTGCTGCATAATGATGTCCCATGCTACTGTCCCATGCAAGACATAATGATGTCCCATGCGACGGACCCATCCAAGATATAATGATGGCCCATGCTACGGACCCATCCAAGGCATAATGATATCTCATACTACGGACCCATCCAAGGCGAATGATGTCCCATGCGCGCTACGGACCCATCCAAGGTATAATGATGGTTCATGCTACGGACCCATCCAAGGCATAATGAGGTCCCATGCTACGGACCCATACAAGGCATAATGATGTCCCATGCTACGGACCCATCCAAGGCAGTGAGGGATCTTTAGATACACAGTGAAATAGTCTCATCATGTACCTTCATCTAAAATAAAAAGTAAACATTTAGCTTTTAATTCATCATTTTATCAGCATGCGGTTACTATGTTAAACATATTGTAATGAAAAGTTTGCTTCAAAATAAAACAATACTTCTCAACGTCATCATGAACAGAGATCAATGTTACTAATGAAGTATTAAAGTTTCACTTTCCCCACACGGTCTGTCCGTTTTGGTATACATCTATTCAATGCCCACTGAAGTGAACCTTTGTACATTTGAAGACGAACATACTTATTTTATATTCACATTGCTCTACTCTATTCTGAAGTCAGGCGTCATTTAATAGCTTTATGTCCATGACTTTCCTGATACCAATTCCTGCAGCTCAATTAATGGCATGACTCGCACGTTCAGGATTCGAGAACCACTTGCGTTTCACCAGTGTCCTGTCTTCGGATGAAACGATAAAAAAGAGGTACAATATTTCAATTAACCTTGGCACTTAATCTGGTGGGTCGGGTGCATAGGTCTTGTTTTCTATGAAATGCACCTGACAGATGATATCACTATACCAAGATAATGTTTTGTGATGACGTAAAACAGGAACAAATGACATAAACCAAACCTTATTTCAATCATGATGATATCTATTCTGTGCAATCTGATATATCGTGGACATTCATCTCAAAACACAAACGTTGAATGACACAAAGATACTGATCTTTGACTATGCTTCTTAACCATGTATTGGCTCCCAAAACTATATAAAAGTCCATATAAATCACGTTTCATATCTAATTCTAGCCACTGCTCTACTACGGTACTATCGAAACATATTGCGTCTGCTCTAAGTGCTATAAAAGATCATAATATCAAATATTGTGATGTCGCATTTCATAATGGTAACATCAATTACTTTTGGTCGATTAAAAATTCTTTTGAAGTTATAGACAAACTTCTTCCGCTAAATTTCAAAGCGACTCAAATTTCTACATTTGATTTTTCTACACTTTATACATCTCTGCCTCATGATTTGATTAAAAGCAAGTTGCAGTCTCTTATACAATGGTGTTTTCACAGAGAATCTAAAACGTACATATGTACTTCCAATAACTCTGGATTCTTTTCCAACAAACAATATACTTCATATAAATACTGGACTTGCAAGGAATTATGTAAAGCACTAGATTTTCTCATGAATAATATTTTTGTGCAATTTGATGGCAAGATATATCAACAAATAGTTGGGATTCCTATGGGTACTAACTACGCGCCTCTGATAGCAGATTTATTTCTTTATTGTTATGAGAGGGATTTTATGGTTTCTATTCAAATATCAAAACTTTTTGACCTCATTTACAAATTTAATAATACTTGCATCTGGATGACATTTTGGTCATCGACAACCCTGAATTCGAACAATTTATATCAGAAATATATCCACCAGAACTCACATTGAATAAAGCTAATACTTGAGATAAATCTACACCTTTCTTAGATTTAAACATCAAAATTATCAACCACCTAATATATATTAATATTTATGATAAACGTGAGGATTTTGGATTTCCTATTGTAAATTTCCCTTACTTGGATGGCGATGTCCCTCGACTCCCATCATATGGTATCTATATATCTCAATTAGTTCGATTTGTCAGAGGCTGCACCGATGTTTTGGACTTTCATAAACGAAATTTACAAATTACTACTAAACTTTTAACTCAGGGTTACAGATATCACAAGCTAAGAAAAACATTCGGCAAATTCTTCAGATCTTATTCAGAACTTCTATCTAAATTTGGAAATATTTCTTTTCAACAGTATGTATCCAATGGAATTTCCAATCCTAATTTTTACGGTGATCTCGTATATAAACCAAGGAAAGTAAAAGGCTCCGATAACGTTATTTTATCATGTAATGAAATAGTCAAACGTCTCCTAAATAGACAATATGATATTGAGATCATCAAAAAGACTATAGGTCTTGTATTTGGCCCCTCTACAGCCTTGTGCAGACTTTTACTTCAACGTTGCACGCTGACTAACAGGGCGGTGGGGACTATATGACGGGCCTTGTCCTCTTTCAGAGGAGACATGGTCCTGAACCTCGTCCCCTCTGACTGTTAGTCGGGACTTCTACAGATCTAGGGTCTTAGCTCGCTTTCAGACTGGCAGAGCACGGTTTATCATGTTGATGTCGCATATATTTCTATACCATTATGTGTTTTACAATACCTTACGTGTTTATATTTTTATGACTTCTCAATATGCGATACCTGTTGACCCTTGCTCTTTACATGGAGGATTATTTATAAATTTTTAAATGTAAGTCCTTTGATTGTTCTGCTGTTACGGTGAGTGGGAAGGTGGGCCCGTAAACCGGTTAACAACACTATTTGTTTGGCTTTTGTCAAATTAAAGTCCTAAGTCGGTATCGTAATTGCATTACAATCAAATACTTTTATAATGTGTTATATGTTCTAGTATATTATCTATATTCATGTATTGTATAGCTCCATGGTGACTTCTGCCACATAACTTAGCCAGTAACTCCTCTTTTCTCTTAAATGTTTGAATGTCCATGGAAAATAATACGATGTATACATTTATCAATACACTTATCCGTTTATGTACACCTCAGGAACAAGAACGCAAAGGGAAAATATCATAAATAGCAACATAGTCATTTAGAAAATTAGAAGGACATCGTTATTACAAAAGAATGCAATGAGTGGAAACTTGTCTGAATAGTTGAACTGAATAAAATCAACTTAAATATAAAATTTGTGACAAGGCCACATCAAATTAATTATTAGTTCTTCAGACATATTTGATGATTTTAAGGGGCGAGCGGGCGCAAAAATAGATTAAATTAATTTTCAAAATGAAGTTGAAATTACAAAAGTTTGATGAAATAAGGACCTATGGAGTTATGGAAATTATGAAATATTTATAAGATCTGCCTCATTTTGAAAATATCGATGTCTTAAGCAATAAAAATGACTCCATTTGAAAGCTTTAAACGCAAATCACCATCAGTTTGGCGTACAATTCTGACTCGGGAATCTATCAGGTCGTTTATGAAGACCAGTAACATCTTTTTTAAAGCATATTAAGGAAGCTTAGTGTCAAATCTAGAAGGACAAATAGCTCTTGGCGTTCAGTTTGAAAATTCGTGCGGGATTATTTTTTTAATATTAAAATTTGAAATTGGCAATTTAGGTACGGTCGCTCTTGAAGAACTAATAATAAATTTGATGTGACCCAAGAAAAATTTAGCTATAGTCCACTCCATTATTTGTTCGTTTGTCTGTCAATAATCTGTACCGCTCCGTAATTGAAAAAACAAAACCATCATACCTAATAAAGGAACAGCTTTCTTGGTTAAGTAAATTATACACTACTATTTAAATTTAAAGCGATTGCTTTCGGTTTTTTTGTGAATTTTCTTTGGTAAAATGGCAATGAACCTAGACTTTCATGATATGGGAGTCTAGGCACCTGATCTCACTCCATCATAGGGGTTCACATAACCTCTTCAAGTAGACAGAGTTTGTTATTTTCCACTTGGTTTTCATTTTCATTGATTTTGTATGTTCTCTGGTTTCATGATTTTCGGACTTATCCATTATCTTTACACAATGATTTGAAATTTACATTCAGACCTTTGATTTGTAGTACAGAAACCAATAACTTCCAAAGAATATTGTAAAATTAAACAAGTCGTGTTTAACTTTTTCTGTAAATTCGAAAAACCGATGTATTCAGCGGAATATCTCACCCCAATTTTTACATTGATCTAATATACAAATAAGGGTGACGGGGGTCATAATTTCCGATAATTTCATTCCACTGGTGTCACAAATTGTTATACGCCTTAGATATCAAATGTATGACCCTGACCCCATAAGTTTTGTATTGAAATCTCTACAGCTTTATGCAGACTATTCAATGATCGTTGCACCCCGATAAGCAGAGCCATAGTAATTATATGTCTAACAAACCTCTGCAGAGAGGATAATGCTGTGAAAATCGTCTCATCTGACTGTTAGTCGGGACACCTACAAATCAAAGACCTGAGCTTGTTTTAAGACGAGCAGATTACGGTTGAATCATGTTCATGCTGTTCAATACTTTTATATCTATTAATATTGTCTTTTATATTTCTATGATCTCTTAACTTTAGTTACCTGTTTAAGCTTGCTCTTTATATGGAAGTTTATTCAGAAATCTTTAAATGTGTGTTCTTTTATTGTGCTCCTTTTATAATGGATGAGAAGGTGGCCCCTGAAGTAGGTCAAGCACAGCAAGTGAACACCATTTTAATCTCAATTTTCCGTCCTAAGTCGGCACCACAGCTGCATTACAATCGAATAAATTTCTCTTTTTCTGCTCTTATTGTATTTGCTGCTTGTCTAAGCATGTATATGTAAGTTTTCCTCATACGAAACAATCAAGTAAGATATATTTTCAAGATTGCTGCTATGGAAGGTAATGTTACCACGACCCCATTTCTGAGCCCGAAGTTCAAGTACCAGAACCAAAATCGTACATGAAAACTAGAACAGACGCATATGGCAATCGAGATTATATAAGGGGTTTTCTATGTTGAATATTCACTGAAGAGTGGCGATCTGAAGATATTATTACGGGCGACAGAATACCGACAGAATAGGTATCAACAAAACTATGGACATGTGTTTATTCAGGGAAGTACAAAGGCCTTTTGACTATTTGTGTTTGTGTGTGGTGTTTTAAAAAGTGTAATAGGAAGATGTCCGTAACTTTCATCCACCACAAGGATCTATCAAGTATACATTTGACACTGTACAAATCAGTGCTTGATACATAGAAAATTTCGGTCACATGCACACACAATTGTATTAGATTTTAATATTCTACTCGATATCTGTTTAATTGCTAATTTTGAATATACAATTGAATAGGTGTCGCACTTTGTGATACTTTCTGAAATTACCTCGAATTAATTTGAGGAAAACATTACGAAGAATTTATGATTTTGTCGGCATATAAGGAAATAGATGAAACATGTACCAGCAGATATGATATTTACATTAAAGTTTTAGCAACATATTAACACAATGTACTCATGAATATTGATGAATAGGAAGTTTCAAGGGTCCGTGCACGTCCACCATGTTACATTGTAATGGATCAATGATTGGCATTGCTATACTTAAAGTCGTATTTTACTGATTACATCAACGGCAATTTCCCCACAAGTATATATTGGAAACTTATACATGTAGTAAAATAAAACTATTGTAGGTTAACATGAATTCAATATCTTAAAACACAACAAAAATCCAAGGCAGGATATTTATTGAGAGAAAGAACAGCATATTCATTAATACTCTTTGATACAAGTATTACAGTGCACTAATTGCAGTGAGTTACACCTTCCATCACGATGACTCTGCTCGAACTTAAATGGTCATATGGTGTGTCGGTATCAACGTCATCGACGTTTATGTTTTCATTTCCTTCAATCACAGTGGGCTGTATAGTTAGAACATCTATATGTTCATACGTATTTGATTGATGTGCTTCCCCTTCATTTGCAAGTTCCGTGTCGAATATCATCCTTGCATTTTGACATTCTGCGGATGTAATATTTTGCCTAAGAATAAAACAAATAATTAGTTTATATGTATAATATTCCTATAACTTGTAAGGAAGGTAAAACTCCCCCAGCATCCCCAGCATGATGGGATATTACATGGTAAATGTAAGCATGTGAAAGATACAAAGCAAAACGATGATCCAGGCTGCAGACATGCGCAGAAATATCATAATGAGTTGCAAAACCTCAGAAACAATAGGGCACAATTTCCACTCATGGTGAGAAAGTATATGAAGTTTCATTGCAATAGCACTAAAGGTATTAGCCTTATGGTCCGGAAACTTATTTTCATATTCCACTCCTATGACCTTGACCTAAGATCTTTGACCCCAGAAACAACAGGGCACATCTTCCACTCACGATGTGTGTGTGTGAAGTTTCATCGCAATAACACTTAACATATTGGACTCAATTGTTGACGGACGTACGCCCTCCGCTCTCACACCAAATTAAGGGCCGAGTTTTGCAACTCGACTAATAACGTACGTAATGTTTCCAGCAACCCAACAGTGGATACTGGGAACCGTAGTTGAAGCCAGATGTCATAAGCAGGCGACAGAATTTATGTAGTACTAATTTTGTTGAGCATGGGACAGCATTGGTAAACTATGGAGTTTAACAATCAATATATAATGCATATCAAAAAGGATTGTAAGGCAGTTTACTCGTGTTCATTTTAATTCACATTTACAAGTATCTTTTATGAAAATTATGACGTAAATAATGTATCAAAATCAAAATAAAATATTTTTATTTCAATAGATGTAGAATAGAAAAGAACGTTATTATTCGATCTGTTAAGGTCTGAGATAGTTACCTCGTCGGGACTTATGACTTAACATTGACAAAGTGTCTTGATGAAAAGTGAAGCGGTATGTTTGTCTACATATCGATTGTTCCGATGTGATTTTTCCATTTTACTGCACATGTTATGTACATATCTTCTCTATTTTGTAAAATATAAGAATAGATTGAAATTGAATAACTTCCGTTTCACCGGGTGCAGCCATGTTTGCGGCGTAAGACAGTAAAAACAAATATGACAATAATACAATATTATAGACCCCTTTGATATTGCATGAATTGATACCGTTGTTAGTTGACTATTAGTTCCCGACGGTGTTCACAAGCCCATTTTCCAGTGCTTCTATATTCACTCCAATTATTCTACAAATCCACTATGAGAAAACATTGGAAATTATTCTTATACTAAGGAATATATTACTTATGCATGTCTATGTCTTTTGATTGGCTGGTTTGGCGATTACTTTTACGTCTGTAAATATGAAACATATCTACAGCTTTTACAATCAGATCAGCTAGCTAACCAGGAGACCCTTTCTTCATCTAAAATCCTCCAAGAAAAATGTAAGGGTTCAATACCTGTATACCTTGAAACGCTGTTGATGGCAAGTAACATATCACCAGCTACGATATATGAGATCAGAGACACATGCATGTCAAATAAGGAATATTGAGTGTATATAGATACATTCAAAGTGATTATTACTTGTAATACACAAATTCTTGCATGATGAATAGTATACTTACTTCTTTTTGCGGTGTATGATATAGAAGATAATAATATTTAGTGTCAAGACAATGATGAGGAACGCAACTACAAATGAAAACTATCATATAAATATGTTATTAATGGCATACATTTCATAGAATGTTTGAACTATGTTCAAAACAATGGAATTGTAAAAACATGTTGGTGAATGAAACATTTGATGTAAAGAATCTGCATATGCTTTAAGGTATAAAATTAATTTCATTGGCAAACGGTGAATTATTAAATATATCTGTATAATATGGACTGCATATTTTCTAATATTATATGCAGTCTATTACCTATTTTATGATATTGTGTCAATGATAGAGTGTGAATTTTTACCTATAGCAGATATTATTGCAATGGTGATATCATTCAATATTGTTGAATCTGTAATACAAAATAAACATGTTAGCAAAATTTAATATCAAGGCCATCTTCGATAGATACATTTAAAAATATTCAACATATGCCTTAAGCTGTTGAAATTTATTTTTAAAAAGTTTGTTGTATATTTGTTATCATTATTTGTCAATTGTTTGATTGAACATTGATGGATGTTTATGTATACATTGGTTGAAGTATTGTTTGGTTTGTTATTACCGTCCGAGACTGGAGCGGAATGGGCTCTTGATGATGACTCAATCCTGCAAAAATCATTTATACAAAAATGGATTAATTTTTGTTGTTAACATGACATTATATCTAAGAGGAAGCAAGACAAATATAAACCTACTGCGGAAGACAACACTTAAATTTTACTAACCTGGAATCTACCTGGAGCTCCTGTCCGAGGAAACACACTGGATCTTTAAATATTAAAATATATTTATTTGAAGTTAAAATAGTGAATCATAAATGGCATTAAACAGCAGGTTTGTAGTATTTCACTTCTTTAATCGTTTCCTGTAATTTTATCGTTACATTTATCATATCATGAGTCATACCAGAACCAATAAATCTTTTACTTAAGACCGTCATGACTGAACGGAAAAGATTACAGTTTTTAGCTGGAAACCAGTATTTATTTTAAAAGTAATATTAATTTGCAGACCATGAGTGTTAAAAGCTAAATCCAATAGAGAATCCTTGGCAAAATTGAAACTTACATTTGTAGAGCTCGTTTGTTTGGAAATATGCTTGCGGTAGATTTTGTTCACTGCATTGTTTGGTGAGTATTGGTGTGTTGTAAGTACAGTTCCAAGGAAGATACGATAATCGTGCGTTGAAATCAAAGATAGGACAAACTGAAAAGAACATTTCTATTAAAAAATTTCCAAATAGAGCTTTGTCTTCTTTAGGGGCTTGTTTTATACACTTTCATTTTTTACTTAACTTAAGAAAATTCCATCCGGTCCGGATATGTATAAGCATACTGTACATAAAACTGGAAATGTGTAGCAGCCGTTTGAAGTAAAAACATTGCAAGTAGTTTTACTCCTTTAAATTTCTTTAAAATTCGAAAGTAGCTGAAGTAATATTGCTGTGGCATTGACAACGTATCAAGTGAGACATGGTACTTTGTTAGTCAGGGGAAGGAGAAACTTGTTCAGTAGCAGTAGAAATTTACCATTTCGCTAGCAATACTCGTAGATAAGAACAAATCTTATAAAGAATGTCACAATGACACAACATCAATTCAGGAATATAATAAAACTTAGTTCATTTTCTGTCAACTGCATACTGTACATGAATACATTATCAATGAAAAACAGTCACTGATGCAACATAATTGTGGATCATAAGGACAAAATATATTGAAATAAGGGGAAAGACTTGTTTCTCGGCAAGAAGAATAGAATCGAATCTTTTGTTGCAAGACACACCTACATTAAACGTCTAAATGACATAGATGACAAAAATAGAAAATGAATGCAAGCCTTTACGATGAATGTGTGACGAGTAAGAAAATAGTACAAGGCAAAAACAAAATCTTAAGCAGCATTACACTTTGTTCATATTTTCCACCTATAAATAAATATGAATGAAAAATTTGGAGTAGTTAATTACTTAGCGTGACCTCGAGAATACTGCATTATGAGTCAGAAAATGAGCAACCGAATATGAGGCCTGGATCAATGTGTTTAAAAATGAGCGCAAGACTCATATTTAAGTACATGTAACTTCAATCTACATATCAAATTTAAGAAATGTCACGGACACGCAGATTTTCACATTTCAATTAGATTTATGAAATTATGTATATAAATCCTCTAATATAGTTTTCTTCTAGAAAGAGATTAACAAGTACATATTTTACTCTGTAATGGAATAAACTACATAGAACGACAAAAAGGGACGAGGCAGAGGAAGTGAACATCTCAAAAGAATTTTGGATACTACAAAACATAATATATTCTTATACTAACGATATGTTTAACAGATAGGACCATGGTTGTTTGTTAACATCACAACCTTATAGCATAGCCTGATTTATGGGAGGAAAGTTACATAATACACGTCAATGAATAGTTTTGAAACAGTGTCCTTTCTACTTTTTCTTTTTACTAGCAGCATTCTGTGCCTGATTTGTTTGAGTATAGGAAACCTACAAATAGCATTAGACATTTACTTATTTCTTTCTTTCTTTATTGTGTCATTGACTCCATCTGTGCGTCAATAAATCTGTTCTTAAAAGGTCCCTGGGGCAATATGCTATATACTTCTATTGGATAGGAATGCAATACCAAAACCTTCAATGCAAAGTGTATCTTGCGGGGGTGTTTGTTTGTTTGTTTGTTTGTTTGTTTTTTTTTTTTGCCATTGGGATAAATATATATTATAATGAGAATTTTTATTAAAATTGATAGGAAAATAAAACACTACTTTCTAACTGGCCTTTATAAAGAAAAAAAAATCACGCTTAGACTATGGTACATTGAGATGGCACTTATTGTTTTTATAGTCACTAATGTTTTGTTTTAACCTAAAAATGACCAATTATTTGAAAATCTTTAAATGATTAATTTTTAACCAATAATATGATAATTGTATAACGCTCAGCTATATGAAATAATTGTATAGTAATAAAAGAGAAATAAACATTTTTATTGTAACGATAATATCATTATTTTGCTAATAAATTTCCAATGAGATCATTATTTCCTGGTTTACCTTTTAATTTATATTTCCGTTGTAATTTAATAAAGGCGACTGAATATTGATCACATCATTGCATGTTTAACATATTTAATATTTTGAACTTTGAATCATATCGTACTTTTTGGAATTTATATTAATAGCGACGATGGTTCTTCTTTTACACGTAGACTTTGCTTTTTCAGTATTCAATCAAGTCAAAGGAAGAATTAAACTCCAAAGTCCGTTCATATGTTCATATTGTTCTGCCACGCTGGGCTATCCATAGAATAGGAAGTAAATCAATATGGGGAGGTTTGAATGTTATAGGCGAGACCATTGTTTAGTATTTGCATATCACAAACCATCATGGTGAACCGGAGGAAAGGGAGGGTGTTTACGAATCTAAACTTCAAATATATAGTTACACTTGTTTAGGGATGATTTTTATCTCGATGACGCATTTTAGTAGATTTTACAACATAAAAATACAAGAAAGGATACACAATGATAACCGATATTATGAGAGGAACTATATATATTTCCTTACGTTTCTTAATGATTTCATTTCGTATGTTAATGATGTTGTTTCGTTTCTAGTTTATACGTTCCCTAAAACCAAATACTATTTCACCTATTGCTCTTATCGTGGTAGCTTTAAGCTCTCAGAGCGGCCAATGTACACCTTAAATTTACAACGAGGGATGACATTATTGTGTGATGTACGAGCTGCTACTATATAGTAATAAAGGAATTAATGAATGTAACATAAAAATAAATAATAAATGATTATAGGAAATAAACAGAGTGAATATTGAAAAAAAAACTGATAACAAAAATGATACTAAATAACTGAATATATAAATCAATATCAAAAGGATAAAACATAATATACAGATTATTTATATTTATTAATTGATATAAAATAAACCCGCAGAGGGGATGTAAACGGAATGAAAGTTCTTAAACTTCATAAAAAATTAAAGATATGACATCATTTTGGAGGGAAAGAATGAGCTATTGTTTTGATATGCAACAAAAGTTTATCTCATGACACATGATCAAGGGATGCGATTTTCTCTTCTACGTAACTAATATGAAGTCTAGTTGTCGTAAAAATCTGCACCCTCCTTTTTTAACCTGGATTCAACCTGGATTGATTGATTATTATAATCATCACTCCACGATTATTTCACGTAATTAGTAACGGTATATACCAGATTCATTGCATGGAAACTTTGCCTTTGTAAGGGACTCTGACTAAGCAGGTAGGGATCTTTTACGTGCCAGCCCTTCCGCGACACTGTCCTATCCAAAAGAAATTATATTTAACAATTATAGGGCCTTACCGCTGTTATTCTGAAAATGTTTTATCTTTACATTTGTTATTATTATTATTATTATTATTTTATCATTTTCATCTCTAGCAAACTTTTACAGCAAATGTCTGTGAAACGGCTTAATCAGCGACCTTTTTTCTCAGCTGGAGACTCTCAATGCCAACATTAACAGGTCTATAAGAGAAACGAAAAATTCAATGTTTTAGGAAATTTACCTGATAATAGTTAGATATTAAATTATTTTGCATACAGCATAAATTAGTTAAATAGTTAAGACGCCGGTTGAGTTTAAAGTTTTTGAATATTAATTTTCAAATTTTCTTATTTTTAATCTTAACATACCGAAAATATCACAGAAAGGTTTTGAAACAGAATTTCCAATTCTAAGTGAGGAATTTAAGATTTTCAAAAATGATATAAATTTGTTTTTACTTTTTACTTGATGCCAGTTACCTTCTGTTTTCTCTTGCGTTGGTTTCCCCTGTTAATTAATTTTTTATTTTCGAAATACTTGCCAAATTTCTAAGCGAATGTGTCAACGCTATCGCGAGATGTTTTCAGACGGCAGCAATTCTTAGAGAGCAATACGTGTTCCAGCATTTTATGTATTTAAACACACAGCGTCGTCGGGACAAATATTCACTAAATAATACCGTTAATATTGCTTTACTAAGACAATTATTGTTCTGTTTTCATACATTGTATATGTAACATTCAATGTATCATCATCGTAGTTTTGTGACTCCTAAAAGACACACTTTGTTCAGGCTACATAGGTATGATGGTGCAATAAATGCATGTATTCATTGAAGTCTTTCGGCTGTATTTATAGATATCTAGTATATTTACTATGACAATATTTTTAATTTCTTTTGGTTATTTCTTGTTTTAATTGTTTATTTTTTTCATTTTCATTTATTTTTAATTCGGTTTTAAGTTTTTAATTTCGGGGGTGAGGGTGTATTGTTATGACATATTTATCCCATTTATCGTTACCTTTTCTTCTCTTTTATAAGAAGAAGGCCCTCCATGTTGCGCCAGCAATAGGTAGGCTCAAGACGGCCCTCTTTCGTTCTTTTACAATATTTTGTTCTGAGGGCTGTACCGTATTAAAATCAATCCCAGAAATTGACTTACTTTAAACAAATCTGTTTTCAACGCTGAAAGATCAATGTATGTATAAAAAACACTGTTTAATTTCCTACGTAGTTATGCATCTTTCAGTATATTAAAGCGTTGATGGTTGAGAAAGAGTCTTGCAGTTATTAACTAAAGCTTTCAAGAACTATAGCCATAAAAATCAAAAAGTGTTATACAAATTTAATACCCACATTGGTTAATAAAATAATAGGTGTTCTCCCTCAGTTTTTCAAAACATTCATTTAAAAATATCAGTATACTTTGAGTTATCATGCGTGAATACAACTATCTGATATTAGAACTATGATAACGGAAGTATAGATCAAGCATCTGGCGAAAAATCCAAACAACTCAATTTCATTTTAATGCATCAATTATTATACGGTATAAGGGGTTGATTACTGACTATCCGTCTTTATTTAGACTTCACTGTAAACATTCCATATAAATGATTTGAGTATAGGCCATAGGTATACTTATTAAACTGATTATTAAACTTATTAACTATCAAAGTCAAGGTATCTATACAGTTACAGAAAGGAATGTTGAAAAAGTACTAAATATAATTGGCAGGACTAAACTACAGATGTATGAGCGTGTTAAGTATTGTTTCCTTACTTTTCGGTCTCAGTGTACGTGGAATCATACAGAACTCCTCCAGCCTACCACGCTCCGTAAATCCACAGTGATATGACCACGGTGTACAGTTAAACTCTATGCTTCTATCAGCCCATGCCAACCTGTTCATGGGACAGGTAGACACGCAATGCACTGCAATTAAAATAGCTACAGTAAATATGTAAATCCTGCAAATATATGTACAAACTGTCATGTCCGAGTATTCCCGTCTATACAAGTCGCGTGCACCAATGTGGAAATATGAGTTCGTTATATCGTTTTTAAAGGAACATTGGTGACACCAGGAAATAAAAGCGATCGTTTGTTTTAAGTGGTATTCTTTTAATTTAATAGTTAATTAAATCTAATTTGGAGATTGTTTAATCATTGTTTGATTATAATGAGATAATCAATTCCATTTAGGAAGTTTCATTTAGTAAGAATTAAAGTATATAATGAAATGCATTTGTTTTAAATGATAACTTCATCAGTAACATATTTCTCACTTAGATACTTTAAGTGATATAAAAATGTAAAACAACAAGAAACAATTTGGCGCAAGCACCCAAGTGTGGGCCGGGATGGGGTGTTTGATAAAACTGAAAAGAATTAACAGAACAGAATAACTTTTTAAAATATTTATTGTGCAGCCATGTGACTGTTAATTAGACGTATGAATCTTCAATATCACTTCCGTTGATAAATCATCTAATAGCATATTTGGGTTCATTTAGGCCCATTAAGTAGTGACACAAGGCAATAGTGAGTTTATTAGTCTTACGGATTAGCCTCCATATGGTATGAAAATGTACTTTTAAAAATTACTAGCGATATCATCTACTATTTGTTTTAAGCCGGTGGGATCAGTGGATGAAACTTTTGGTAGTGGTGTTGCCGTGTTGGATGGTAATTTTTTCATTCTAAAGTTTAAATTTATTAACAATAATTAAGGTATATCGTCTGTCATAAGAAACAATTGTAGAACATAATTGGTAAAGTTGGTCCCTCTTAGCGTAGCATTCTGTATTCTGGACTCTCGCTATGATTAACCAATAGCCATTTAGGCAAACAAATAACAATTTTGCTTATGAAGAAAGCACGTCAAACTGTAAGGTAGCACTCCTCTCCCGAAAATATTCCAACAAATTTAATATTCATCTGCTGTAACGTAAATCAGAGAAAGTCTCGAAGATGCTACGGTTACATAAATCTCTCAAACTGGGTCAGCGAGGTGACACGTGCTCGCTCCGCAGTGAATATAATCCTTATTTTATCATTGGTATAAAATCCTTTGGGCGTGGCTTTACCGTACTGCGGAAACGCATGCAACTTCCCCAAATATATATCAAAGAATGGGCCGGCCCACAATTATATTTGATGAGCAAAACCAATATGACATGATCACGAAATATGTTATTTCTCGGTGTAGAATTTAATTAAGGGAAAAAATATATCGCCCCATGATCCTAACATAAATATCAAAGTCCACCCCTAAAGATAAATGGACGATGCCTAAATCTAGCGTATCTACGTCAGGCATAGCATGTGCATATACTAGAAATGGTCAGAGACTGACCAATGGAAATGCACCATCTACAGAGAATCAAAATAGATCTAATTATTAATAATTATGTCTATGATTAGCTCCTACTTGATCTTTCATTTTTTTCAATAAGAATTGACAATAAAAATAATTATTATACTACTATATTATATAAATCTTTCAAACTGGGTCAGCAGTTAATATAATCCTAATTTTATCATTGGTGTAAAATTCTTGTGGGCGTGGTTTTACCGTACCGCAGTAACGCATACAGCTTTCCTTAACTTATAACAAAGAATGGGCCGGCTAGTGCCGACCCACAATAAAATATATTCATAATTCTTTTTTCAAATGCCCTCAAACATACATACATACCATCACCCTGATTATTATCCGGTAGGTGGATGTCAGACACACACACACACACACACACACACACACACACACACACACACACACATATATATATAAATATATATACCATCACCATGATTATTATCCGATGACAATTACCCATCTAGTGGAAAATAATGATGGTGATGGTATGTATGTATGTCTGACACTGACTCATCTAGCGGATAATTATCATTGTGATGGTATGTATGTAAGTCTCACACTTACTCACCTACCTGAAACTAATCATGGTCTTTATATGTATGATACGTATGTATCTCTGACACTTACCTACATAGCGGGAGATAATCATGGTGATGGCATGTATGTATCTTGACACTTACCCATCTAGCGGATAATAATCATGGTGATGGTGTGTGTCTATTTCTGACCAGCTTTGAAGACCACCTCATTAAACAATCACCTCTCTGAAAGAGATAAGAGACCTGGCTTCCACATGTAGTTTCCTCATGCAAAGACCTTTTTTCAGTACCATATCTTTTACCTGGTGCCCTTGACCTTTAAGTCTACTTCTCAAAAACATTTACCTTGGTAATAACGTATGAGGTGGGGTTTATGTATTTCACATGAGCGTACACGGTAACAAGGCCCTTCCAATGGCACCATGACTTGACCATTTCGGGCATTCTAATCAGCGTGTGGCTAGGTTCGAAGGACGAGATTAGAGAGTGATGGTGGTGGAGATGACAGATACACATCAGTAATCGGAGGAGTAGGGGATAGCGGGTATTCTTCATGAGTTTAGGTGGATAAACGTCATTGAGGTATCAATGAATTAATCAATAAGGTGGAACGTTTCGACCTTTAAATAGAATACATGAAGTCCCTCTCATACCTTTTATAATAATATTGAATTTAGAACATATATACCTTTTAATTTTGTGCACCAGATGCGCATTTCGACAACTTTGATCTCTTCAGTGATGCTCGTGGCCGAATGGTTGGAACTCCCATATCAGATAAATATTTGAAGAGCGATATTGAAACCAAAATGACCCAAAAAGTGAACCAAATAATCAATCTAAGGACAGAGCTATACATGAGGAAGATACTCCTTAGATTTAGAATGATTTACATAATTTCATGACCGAAAGTTTATGTATATATTTCAAGTCAGTACAAAAGCACTGAAGACTAGACTTATGATGCCCTCTGGCTCTATCAGTCTACCAGCAGTGACACCGGCACTAGGATGTCGTCATTTTCCTATGAGAACGCACATTTCTCCGAGTGTTAGATCTGTTACCATAGAATTTGATACCGCCCCAAATGGGTTCAAGTAACTAACAAGAAAGGCCGAATAAAGTTAGCGCAGTAAGTGCTCATAGGAATACCAATAATCAAGAAAAATTTGCCGTCATCTTTCACAAAACTTTCCAATGTTAGAGTTATTTTAGAGTATACTGATATTTACCTAAAAAGATCCAGTAGTGTATTTTGTTAAAATCTCAGATTTTTACATCATAAGCATCATAATGCTTTAAAATGTTTGATTGGTATAACACCCTCCGTTCTGATTTCAATGATGTCACCGAAACATAGGTTTGGAGAGTTTCAAATAGATATATTATACAGCCAGCCTTCATCTCTACAGATTTATTGAAAGAACGTGAATGTAAACTAAACATTCCACCATTTAGATCAGGTCAAGCACAGTTCATTACAGAGGTTATGAAAAGTCGTGAAATAGCAGAACCTAGGATTAAAATAAATATGAACCCCCACAGAAATACTGTAAAAATGCAGAAGAACTTCAAGTATTTAAAGTGTTCTAAAAGGAAAAAGAGACAACAAAAAGATTAATAAGTGCGCGAGAAACGAGATTCCGAGATGAAAAATAATAGGGTTTGTTTGGAATAAAATGATATGTATGTATTCACAAGATAATAAACATTATTGATGCTAGGTAAAATGGCGCGCGTATGCAACCTCCTGTCAACGGCGGAATTGTCAAGCGGCAATTATTGCTTGTAGAGATCAAGAGACAGCCAAGTCCCTATTAAAAAGGTCAACTACCAAAACGCCTGGTAGTATGAGTAAAATGTGAAAAAAGTATCCCTTTGATTAATCTTTGCTTTACTAGTAATGGAAAATTACCACTAGGAATCCCGAAGTTTTCATGTTTATCCTAAATACAAGTGTGTATATAGTTTTTATTATTAAACTTGATACTTAGGTAAACTGTGATTTTTATTAGATTTATAAATGAATTGAAGTTCCGGAGGATAGACGTCTTTAATGTATTTTTCATACTCGAGGTCATCGATGGTAAGCATATCATCTACATATCTAGATGTGTTATTAAACTTAACAATAAGTTTTAAAAGTTTAAATTTGTGAGTCATGAAATCCCTTTCCTAAGAAAAATAGGTTTGCCACGAGAGGGACGAAATTAGTGCACACTGAATTTTCACTGTTTGTCTATATATCTTGCTATTAAATTGTACATTAGTATTGTCCATCAGAAAAGTGATAGCACTACAAATATCAAATCAAGTCCAATATCTGTAAGAATCTTATTGTATATTAGAAAAAAAATCCATAATTATCAGAAGTGCAGGAGTATCTTTAGACTTTCTGCAGGAACATCAGCTTATTAGATGTAAAGATGATGGATAAATCCAAACCACAAGTCCAAAAATCATGAAACCATAGGACATACAAAATCAGTGAAAATGAAAAACAAATGGAAAATAACAAAATATGTCTACTTGAAGAGCATATGTGAACCCCTGTGATGGAGTGAGATCAGGTACCCGGGGAGAGTGAGCATCTCCTGCTTGCTAGCAACACCCGTCACATATACCCCGTAGAAAGAGTCAAATCGTGTGATTTCCATATGTATCTATATATGGAGAAGTCGAAGTAGGTAACCTTCTAGTATAGAAGGTGTCAAATCTGTGTAAAGTGATCGGAATCGGTCTCAGTCCAGAATATCATTTAAAAGTCTGGATAACGAGATATCATATGGAGTAATAAGAGTCTCGTAACGACCGTAGAACTTCCTCAGTGACGATGCTAGTCTAGCACATATATAACCCTGGTTGAGCAGCTTAACTGAAAGTCGCCTAGCCCTCAGAACAAAGTCATTGTAATTTGAACATGCTCTGGAATAACGTATTAACTGAGATATGATTACGCCGTATGCGGGCGATGATGGAATGTTGCTACTTATGAAAGGAAAGTTTGTGATAGCGAAATTGAAATCGTCACGTTTGTCATAGAGTGAGGTGTTTAATTGACCATTAATGTCGAAAGACAACATAATATCTAAATACGAAGTAGAATTACTAGTTTCTGTGGTTTCTTTGACCTCCAGTTCACTTGGATAGATGATGCTAAGGTAATCCACGAATGAAGGATTATTAATTGAAAGCAAGTCATCTATATATCTGTAAGTAAAATTGAAGCCAAGAGCCAATTGTTTTTTTCCTTGCGAAAGCAAAGGCTGAATGAACTCAGCTTCGTATGAATAAAGGAATAAAGAGATAACAATTTGTATTATTAACTCGTGAGGAAAATAACTATATAAGGCAGAAAAATCAAAATTTGGAACTTAAATTGCTTGTTAGTTTCTAGAATTAAGTTTATCACTAATTCGGCCAAAATTTTTTTAAAGACCAAAATAATTGATGTTGCTATTTTCAAAAACGCATTACAATACTTGGTCTTTAACAGCTCTTATTACGACAGAATGGTAGGTGAACATAGATTAGAATTTGATATAAAACGTGATTTGTATGGGTTTTATGATAGTTTAGGGGGCCAATACATAGTAGAAAGATCAAATTTATCAATGTTGATTTTGAAATCGTACGTCACCTTCCGGTGTTCAAGAGTTCATTACGTTCAGTTACATCGGGGTGGCAGTACAGAATGAAGACCATAAGGAATCTAGTGGAGGGATTGCATCAAAAAGGATATCCAGAGGTAACGTAGATCTTATACTTCATCTTCTGAAGATGTACCGTGATATCGATAGTACAGGTAAACAGATCGCCTGCTCAGCAAGCCAAGGTAAGTACATTCAGTTATACAGGTAAACAGATCTCCTGCAACGCAAGTAAAGGCAAGTACTATCACTAATACAGGTAAGGAAATCGTCTGCACTGCAAGTCCAGGTAGGTACATTCAGTAATACAGGTAAAAAGATCTCCTGCACCGCAAATCAAGTTCATTTTTCAGTAATTCAGGTAAACAGATCTCCTGTACCGCAAACCAAGGTAAGTACATACAGCAATACAAGTAAAATGATACTTCACCAAGTCAGAGTATATATCCACCATCATGGGTCTCTACTGAAATAAACACACATCGAAACTGGATATTATTTTGAAAGTTCTTGATTCCTCCAACAATATATACTTATAATATCTTGATTAGTATCTACGTCTATAAAATCCAGGTCACAGCATCTCTTCATGAGCGATTTGGATCTCAGAATCTGATTTTATCATTTCAGGGCTAGAAACTCTGAACCATAGAATGTGAATCTTATAATATCTGGATCATGTACCCTGGATCTCATAATATGAAGACCACAGAATCTGGAGTTTGTTACACAGTTAGACCACAAAATCTGGCTTTATGCAATTTAGTCACAGAATCTGGATTTGTATATGATCTCATTACCTTATGACCATAGAATCTGGATTTTATTTGAATCACAGGATATACCATACCAGTGTCCCGTAATACAGGTAGTACAAAATAAGTTGAAATTCTAAGAGAATTTGTTAAACTGATTCTCGTTTAACGTCACACCAGTATGATTTTATTTCTATAGTGATGGCATCAGCTTGATGCACAGAAATTCAGACCAATGCAACAGATTCACCAGAAGCAGTAAGGGACCATTGAGGTGCCACTTCTACCATGACAGTTCCACCCAAAGCAGTGTGAGATCTTTGTGGTACCACATCTACCTTGACAGATCCACCCAAAGCAGTGTGAGGGATCTTGGTGGTCCCACATCTACCATGACAGATCCACCCTAAGCAGTGAGGGATCTTTGAGGTGCCACATCTACCATGACAGATCCTCCCAAAGCAGTGAGGGATTATTGAGGTGCTACCTCTACCATGACAGATCCACCCAAAGCAGTGAGGGATTATTGAGGTGCTGTCTCAACCATGACAGATCCACCCAAAGCAGTGAGGGATTATTGAGGTGCTACCTCTACCATGACAGATCCACCCAAAGCAGTGTGAGGTATCTTTGTGATGCCACATCTACCATGACAGATCCACCCAAAGTAGTGTGAGGGATCTTGGTGGTCCCACATCTACCATGACAGAACCACACAAAGCAGTGAGGGATCTCTGTGGTGCTACATCTACCATGACAGATCCACCCAAAGCAGTGAGGGATCATTGAGGTGCCACCTCTTCCATGACAGATCCACCCAAAGCAGTGTGAGGTATCTTTGTGATGCCACATCTACCATGACAGATCCACCCAAAGTAGTGTGAGGGATCTTGGTGGTCCCACATCTACCATGACAGAACCACCCAAAGCAGTGAGGGATCTCTGTGGTGCTACATCTACCATGACAGATCCACCCAAAGCAGTGAGGGATCATTGAGGTGCCACCTCTTCCATGACAGATCCACCCAAAGCAGTGTGAGGGATCTTTGTGGTGCAACCTCTACCATGACAGATTCTAATCAGTACAAAAACTCTTGATTTTGACATGTTTCTTGAGAAATGCTGTGACGGGTGATGCAAGCAAACAGGAGACGCTTACTCTCCCTGGGCACCTGGTCTCACTTCGGAATTTTTTCAGTATTTCGGGGATTCACAGCAGTTCCTTTTTGAAACTTGCATGATTTTGTATCTGTCCTTGGACTTTGAGAATGATTAACGGTTTTGTGCTTCTTCGATATTGATCCTCCCAAAGCAGTGAAGGATCTTTGTGGTGCAACCTCTACCATGACAGAACCACCTAAAGCAGTGAGGATTCTTTGTGGTGCCACATCTACCACGAAACAATAATTATAATAAGAATGATAATAATAATAATAGTATAAGTAGTAGTAGTAACAACAAGTGGCAAGATGTATTAAAAAAATGCTTATCAAAAATGTGATACGCATGTAGCATGACCCCATCATAACCCGATACTGGTTACAATGCAGGTATAGCATGGAAGCTACATGCAGCATGACCTTATCCTGGTTACCATGTAGGTATAGCATGGAAGCTACATGCAACATGACCTCATCCTGGTTACCATGTAGGTATAGCATGGAAGCTACATGCAGCATGACCTCATCCTGGTTACAATGCAGGTATAGCATGGAAGCTACATGCAGCATGACTTCATCCTGGTTACCATGTAGGTATAGCACGGTAGCTACATGTAGCATGACCCCATCCTGGTTACCATGTAGGTATAGCATGGTAGCTACATGTAGCATGACCCCATCCTGGTTACCATGTAGGTATAGCATGGTAGCTACATGTAGCATGACCCCATCCTGGTTACCATGTAGGTATTGCATGGTAGCTACATGTAGCATGACCCCACCCTGGTTACCATGTAGGTATAGCATGGTAGCTACATGTAGCATGACCCCATCACGGCTCCATCCTTGTTATATTAAAGGTATAGCTTGGTGGCTACATGTAGCATGACTCCATCATGGCCCCAGCCTGGTTACCATGTAGGTAAACACGGCAGCTACATTTAGCATGACCCCACCCTGGTTATCATGTAGGTAAAGCATGGCAGCTATATGTAGCATGACCCCATCATGGCCCCACCCTGGTTACCATGTAGGTATAGCATTGCAGCTACATGTAGCATAACCCAATCAGACCCCACCCTTGGTTACCATGTAGGTATAGCTTGGCAGCCACATGAAGTATGTCCCCACCCTGAGTTCCATGTAGGTATAGCATGGCAGCCACATGAAGTGTCCTTACCCTGGGCACCATATAGGTATAGCATGGCAGCCACATGAAGTTTGTCCCCACCCTGGGTACCATGTAGGTATAGCAAGGCAGCTACATATAGCATGACCTTATCATGACCCCACCCTGGTTACCATGTAGGTATAGCATGGCAGCTACATGTAGCATGACCCCAGCCTGGTTACCATGTAGGTATATCATAGCAGGTAAATATAGTATCACCCCATCATGACCCCACTCTGGTTACCATGTAGGTATTGCATGGCAGCTACTTTAATTAAATACCCACCCTGATTACCATGTAGGTATATCATGGTAGCTACATGTAGCAGGACCCCACCCTGGTTACCATGTAAGTATATCAAGGCAGCTACATGTAGTATGACCCCATCATGACCCCATCCTGGTTACCATGTAGGTATAGCATGGCAGCTACATGTAGCATGTCCCCATCATGACCCCATCCTGGTTACAATGAAGCGATAGCATGGCAGCTACATGAAGCATGTCCCCACCCTGGTTACCATGTAGGTATAGCAAGGCAGCTACATGTAGTATGACCCCGTCATGACCCCAACCTGGTTACCATACAGGTACAACATGGCGGTTTCATGCAGCATGACCCCATCGTGACCCCTCCTTGATTACCATGTAGGTGCAGCATGGCAGGTACATGTTGTATGAACCCATTTAGACCCCATATTGATTATGCTTTGAATAATGGGAATGTACTCCCCATATGCAATTTTATACATGGGCGGCCATCAGGTCGCGACTCTGATTGGCTAAAGTACGATTAATGCACGAAATTTAATTTATCAGTTTTAAATACAATATGTAATAAAGGAGTAGATACGGTTTATATAACAAATTGGCCCTGTAGAATGTTGAATTTTTTTTGGGGGGGGGGGTGGTTAATAGTTTGATACTAGTGGGCAAAATCGTACTCCTATACATGGAGGTTCTTGCAATGAAAACGTATACGACTTCTGCTGATCGAAATTTTTTTCTGATGTCGGTAGTCTGTCTTTTACTATTTTTCTTGCATCAAAACAAACTCAATAAAAGCGTTTGATATAACATGTTTTACTTGTAAAGTGAATGCAGCGATTGCACATAGAAGTACGTATGCATGATGTATGGTTAGTAAACATTTTACACAATTTGTGCAATTATTTTATTTATGAACATACTTTCACGTAAGCCTGTGGTGACCAAACGAAAAGCGTGTTTGACTCATGGTCGGAAAGTCGTTGGTTCGACTTTGGATAAACGCTTACCATCTGCGTGTTACTAACGTTTGAAACGTTGTTATGAATCACTAACTGCCAATGTCGTGGTTGTCCTGCAGCAGGAAAAAATGACTGAAATATGGACAACTATGACCTGTCACTACATGGTTGAAATACTGCTCAATTTGACGTTAAACCACAATAAACAGTGGTGGATCCAGGATTTCCGAAAAGGGGGACCAAATGGGTATTAGCCAAACTTCTCAGCCAGTTTTGGTGCAAATCTGGATTTTTACTGGTAAATATGTGACCAAAAGGGGGGGGGGCGCCCCCTCTAAATCCGCCCCTGATAAAACCTACCAACTTATCACTGTCACGTCTACCCAACTACGCATACAGCACTTGCATGACACATTATAGCTAAATATTGTCCATCTTCTGGGTGACGTAGTAGTCCTAAAGGAGCTGCTCCTTGATTTGAAAGCCTGTAGTGGCCGATCGGTTCGTGCGCCGGACTCGTAATGGCAAGGTCGCCAGTTCGAATCCCGCTGTCGCCCACTATGAGCCGGTGTGCAGACTTCGTGAAAGTGATTTTTTTTGACAGCAAAATCGGTCTGTCAAGTTTTTATATTTTACCAAACTAAGCCATCTTTCACCGGACCGCAGTATTTTGCTTCCAAAAAAATCATTACAAGTTCACATATACTACTAATCTTTTACTGCATGCTTGAAAATCGACATCAGACCCGAAGGTATTATACTAAAACAAAAACTTAAACTTGACAAACATGGATAAGCGATTTATGCTGCATCAGATATAAATGTGAAATGGGCATTTATAGTTTATTTATAGTTTATTTATAGTTTAACAGAACAGCTTTGATAAACATTCTCTGCAATTATTTCAGTCCGAATTTCTATAGTTGAAATTTTCTCACAGAACAATCGGCGTGGCTTCGGAAGTTCGGAATCTGCGTCCTTTGCCTTCAGCTTTCTCACTACATTACCCTACAAAAAGAAAATTTTATTTCTGAGTTTTGTAATAATTCTCATATAGTAAAGGTGGCCTGGGACTTATCATTAATGTTGACTTTCCGATGAAATAGTAAAACCGAGGTTCTGTGTCACATCATTTGGCACTGTATCAAGTGACGTGGTCCTTGAAAGATAAACAATCCCTCACTGCCTCAGGCGACTAAGACTGAAAAATGTAAAGGATCTCTTGCTACTTTATATGACATGGTACGTACAAGATAAAAAATCTCTCACTGCTTCAGATGATATGGCACGCCAAGATAATAGATCCTTCCTCTGGAGAAAATTGCAAAACGAGAAACTTAAATGACGTTTTTAATTACCGGGTATTCCACCTTTGAATTCATTTATCCATTATAACACGTAAATGGTGTGGAACATACGACGGACAGTTATCAAATTTAAATTTCTTGATTATTGCCAAAACCTTGAACATAGAGAAAACTGATTTAGATACAATTATAACAACTTATCATAGACTGTTGATACACAGAATAGAAATAAAGTTACACATATTTGGCTTTGGTATTACTGTAGTCCTTATCATATATTTTAGCAATTGAAATCGTGGCGAAATCAAAATATTTTTGCTATAAAAAATATCAGATCATGTATATACAAGTATAAATTTTGGTGCACCATATGCACATTTCAACAACTTATGTCTCTTCCATGTTGCTCAATTAGTCTTAACTACGGAAATCAAAAATACAAATATTTGAATACCAAACTGACATAAAAGCAAGAGTGAAATAAACTCATCAAAGGACAGAGCTACGCATGTCGGAGATACTCCTTAATTTTAGAATAATTTACAATTTTTATCAGGTATTGAAAACTGGGTTGAGAACACCTTTGGGGATTAACATTCCACAACCAGCGGTATTGACTCAGTGACCAAATTTATCTGGAAACAGCTCTGTTTGAAAAAGAATCATGTCTTATTTTTTTTATGATTATTAATTCTCAACTCCCATATGCCATCAAATCTTAATTCTCTGAGAGATTTACAGAAAACATTTAGTCATCAGTGGGCCGTTTCACAAAGAATCATAAGTATTTTCCGTACGTATTTTACTTACGGTTTCCTTAAGTAAATCCGTACGTACGTTTCACTAACGTTTCCATAACTTTACGGAAAATCTGCAAGAGTTACGGAATTTCTTTTTTCCATCAGTATCGATGCCGAGCGCATTTTCACTAACTTTTGGAGTAAACAATCCATTTTCAGTTTAAACAACGATGGACGTGGTTATAAAACGGCGTCATTGATAGATTGCATGGTCCTTGTTTAACCATTAGAGTGCCAATGTTTTTGAAAAGGCAAGAATTACGTCATGCAGCAGTGGATGACGTCATTGTGACGTTATGTCGTGGCGTGTCGCACTTGCTGTATGCGCCCTGTGGAAAAGTATGGTATCTTTGAGCTGTTATATCTCAAGACTGGTTCATAGTACAGGCATGCTTTACACATCATTAAAAAGAAAGCATTTTAAACTTTGATATTAAGATATTGCTATTGACATATTCATTGAAGTAGTTATATATGTACCACAAAGGCAGATTTAACAATGACATATATGTATTTGTTTTCCAAATAGTCTCAATTTTCCCAAAGCAAGGTTTTAAACTTGCTACGCGAATACGACTTGGGGAGGGACGTATCACAAACGCTTGGCTTGTGAAGATGAATAACCTCTGAATGCGTGGATATAGCGTGCTTTGTAAATCTGGCGAAGGGATAATACCCAGGATGCTGAAATATAATGAAGTAGATTAAATCCGAGTGAAATATGGTGTCACAAATGAGACGGGCAAGATATTTTTATACACGTGATAATTACTGCATGCATGCACGATATGTACAAAAATGGTAGTTTTTGTGACAGACTGACGCCCGATTGAGATTTTATGTCCCCTCGTTTTCGCCAAAGTTTGGGAACAATAATTTGTGTATGCCTAAGATAGGGGAGTGTTAATGGTCAACCTTTAAACAGACGCATAAAATGTGAGAAATTTGAGAAGTGGAGAAGACCACGTTATCACGTCCAAAAAGCAAATTGTTGCAATGCAAAATGCCCATTGTATATAGAGTTGGACCTATAAGAATGCTTAGGTTTTGTACCGAAAGAGTTTTAGTACTCTGCATGTGTCTTAGACAGGACCTTCGGAATGGAATTTTTCAACATCATAGCTCCAAGATATACGTTTCGTCATGACGAGACATAATCTACATGTATACGCAAGTACTCTCGCATTTTCCGTTTTAAACGGCGTTTATTCTGTAGATGTTTTTCTTCTACACGAAAAGAAAAAAATGTGGAAAGGAATAAAATATAACCTTGTAATAATAAACATATCATTTGGATGAATCTATTCACTATAAAAATCTATAATTTATAAATCAAGAAAAAAATATTCAAAAGACGAGGTCAGTGTTTATTCCAGGGTCTACTTCAATGGGTACTGTCTGGAAGGGGACACATGATAATTGTTTAAAACAGTGCGCCCCGCTCCCTCCCTGAATCTGCGCCTATAGGGCTTTCGTTTTTAAACTAGATGAGAACTATTCTGGCCTTGGAACTAGTCATACAATCTGTGACATACACTACAATTAAATAATCGAAATATGCCTTTTGTCACTAACTTCATATTTTTTTGTGTCACTGTCAGCCCGTTTTGCAAAAGCGGATCAAGAATTTTTCAACAGCTTAGTCAAATGTCTCTGTCCAACTGTCGTCTCCTAGTAGGTGAAAGACCGGAATGAAATTTATGGACTAATATGCAGAGACGCCCCTGTTGAAATCTCCTATGTAAAGATAATTTTAGTATATACGGGTAATTGTTGGATAGTTTTGTTTTTGTCGTTATACTTGCTAAAATATTATTAATACTTATATAATGGCCGGAATAGAATGTGACCTATTTGTGGGTGGATCTATACTGTATCTCTCTTGACCACCTCCACCAAATTAAGGAGGCGCTCTCGTGATAGGCGATATCGCTAGATCAACTCCCTGTCATTCAGGGTGTCCAGCACTTGAGTCCTGTCACGAAATACTCTCTGTTTTTTCTTTGCTTGTCTGCTGCTGCATTAATTAAAAACACGGCAACCATATTTATGGAAAAATAGCACTTAAGGAAATTCCTTAAGTAATTACGACACCTTTTAGCTGTCCATGAAGTTGCGGATTTTCCATAACGAAAATTTTACGTGTCATGTTATGATTCTTTGTGAAACGGACTTAAGGAATTTTTTTGTACGTACGTAAAATATCGTACGTATGATTCTTTGTGAAACGGCTTGCAGAACTACACACCTCTGTTTTTAAGGAAATAAAACCCCAGAAAACTTACGTGGGAAGCTGAAATATTTTATATAGATTTTAATTTGCCATTTTTAAACGGTGATTTAAGATTCCTCACATAACTACAATGATGCTCTGTTAATATGTATATGTTTGTTACTGGTCAATTTCCATATAAACAAATCTGTTCCCGTATTTTTGGTTAGGATAAGAAGATTTTCCAGATTACCGGAGCATCATTGTGCTTGGAATTGTTTCTACCGTCACCAAATTACAGATATCAGAGTGCATATAAATTCAGAAAGACTCTAACTGTGTCCATTCAGGAGTTATAACCAATTTGAAAGTTACTGAAATGTAGGTCAAAAGCCAAAGGTCACAAGATCAAAATTTTTTGGTTCCACCAAAATGATGAGGTCATAGACCAATGAGTGATTGTTGGGATCCAGAACAACAGCAACAGGTTTTGGTCATATCTGAAGAGCACACGTCAGGACTCACAATGAGTAGCACCACCTTTGCGGTGATACTGAATCCAAAGCGGAAATGCTCAACCAGCAATTTCATTCCGTCTACACCAGTGAGGATAGCACATGGATGCCAAACAAAGGTGCGGGTCCTTATTCAGCGATGTGTTCAATTCAAGTCAGTCAAGCAGGAGTCCACAGGATACTCAAAAACATTGACTCCAAGCCAGGCTTCCAAATTGATTGTACAGACCAAATTGCTCCAGCATTGAACAAAGTCTTCTAGATCTCATTGGATTCAGGCACCAATCCAGACGACTGGTTATCAGCTCTATTTTTCCAGTATACAAGGAAGGTGATAAGCATCAGGCCTCCAACTACAGACCAGTCTCCCTGACCTCCATCTTCTGTGAATTATTGAAACATATCATTCACAGCCAGGTAATGAACCACTTTGACCAGCACTCTAACCTCACCAACAGTCAACACGGCCTCAATTCCAAGTGTTCCTGTGAAACTCAGCTAGCCATCACCATAGACAGTATTGCCCGCACTTTATACCAGGGAGGCCAAGTTGACATTGTTCTGTTTTTGTGGGTATTAATTATGTATGCGTGTATGAAGAGTTCAATATTAGCTATATTATTGAAGGATTCTGGATGTTTTATTTTTTAATATATAATGAATCATAGTTTTGGTATGGCCCTTTTGAAAAATGTTCTTTTTTCTCTCTCTCTTTAACTTACAGTTTTCATATCATTTGAATTTCTTAATGTGTGTGTGTGTGTGTGTGTGTGTGTGTGTGTGTGTGTCTGAATGATGATTTTAATAAAATTTCTGAAAAGCCAGGTGGTATACAAAAGTTTATAAATGTCAATCTATTGAAATATCACTATATTTACTATTATATATATATGTACGTAAATCCTGATTACTTAGTAACAGTTGTGATTATTGTATTCATATATAATACTAATACCAACTGCATTTAAAAAAAAGAAAAAGACATTGTTCTGTTAAACTTCTCGAAAGCATTGACAAGGTGCCACATAAGAGATTGCTATAAAAGCTGCAGTACTGCAGCGTGCGAGGCAATACTTGGCTGTAGATTAAGACTTCCTGAACAACAGACGACGGCAATTCCTTTTAGACGGCCATAGCTCAACTAGCTCATGTGTCCTATTAGTAGTACCATAGGGTACAGTACTTGGCCCATTGCTCTTCCTCACCTTCATCAATACCCTCCCAGAAGTCACCAAGTCAAAAGCCACGTTGTTTGTAGATGGCTGTTTACTGTACCGCCCGATCAAAAACACAGAGGACAGCACCAATCTACAGCAAGACCTTACAGCACTTGAGAAATGAAAAGAAGAATGGCAGATGTCCTTCCAGCCGAAGAAGTGCGTTGTCATACAGGTCTCATTAAAGTGGCAAACGAATCAGCCCAGACTACAGACTACATAACCACCAGTTAGGAGCAGTGGACTCGAGCAAGTACCTGGGAGTTACAATCAGCAGCAAATTGAAGTGGATCAAGAACATCGATGCCACCACAGCGAAAGCCAATAGGACTATAGGCTTCCTAAAGTGCAATCTCAGAGGTTGCAGAACCTCAGCATGGACCAGAGCCTACGAAGCCATTGTGCGTTCAACGCTGAAGTATGCTGCATCCATATGGGACCTTCAAGTCCAGCGGGCAGCTCCACCAGATGGAGAAACTTTGGAGTAGAGCGGCACGATTCTCTACAAGGCACTATTGGGATAGGAAAGCAGGCAGCATCACCAACATGATCAACTCCCTGGGATGGGAACCGCTACAGATAAAAGGAGTAAAGATCCGCCTTCTTTTGCTATTTAAGATCCAGCATAATCTAGTGGCCATTCCAGCAGAAAAACACTTAATCCAGACAGACACCAGGGTCCGGCGCCATAAACTGAGAATATACTTAAGTCAAATATTTCATTTTAATTTATTCCATTGTCAAACGTTCAAATAAATTCTCATGCAGAATGATTTAATTCTATTTATCAATAGAATAAAACTAAATAAAATCCAAATCCCAGTTATTAATTCATTGATGAACAGAAGAATATGAAATTTTGACTTAAATATATTCTCAGTTTATGGCGCCGGATCCAGGACAAGCAGGCAACACACCTTTCGCATCACAACGGGAAAGGATGCGTACTGCTTCTCCTTCTTCCCACGTACCATCAGCAATGGTAGCATGTTCCTTGTTAAATTACCGGACTGCAATGGGCAACTACCATCTGCCCATATCAGCTTAGGGTCAAGGATTTTAACTTTTTAACTGTATCATATTGGCATAATGATGTCCTATGTTATGGACCCATCCAAGACATAATGATACCCAATGCTACGGACCCAATCAAGGCATAATGATGTCCCATGCTACGGACTCATCCAAGGCATAATGATGTCCCATGCTACGGACTCATCCAAGGCATAATGATGTCCCATGCTACGGACCCATCCAAGGCATAATGATGTCCCATGCTACGGACCCATCCACGGCATAATGATGTCCCATGCTACGGACCCATCCAAGGCATAATAATGTCCCATACTACGGACCCATCCAAGGCATCACGATGTCCCATTCTACGGACCATCCAAGGCATAATGATGTCCCGTACTACGAACTCATCCAAGGCATAATGATGTTCCATGTTACAGACCCATCCAAGGCATTATGATGTCCCATGCTACGGACCCATCCAAGGCATTATGATGTCCAATGCTACGAACCCATCGAATGCAGTGAGGGATCTCTAGATACACAATGAAATAGCCTCATTATTTACCCACATTTAAAATATAAATTAAACATGTAGCTTTTAATTCATCATTTCATCAGCAAGCGGGTACTATGTTAAACATGTTGTGATGAAAAGTTGGCCATGCTTGAAGTTTCTACTCAAACATCCCAAAAAGTTGCTTAAAAGGCTATTATTGCTATATACAGTACTGTCTTTCAAATTTGACTGTCTTTAACATATCTAGCTCAACAGATCAAGGTTTGAAACGAAAATTATTGTAAAATTCAGATATCTCACAGCTCTCAAAAGCACACAATAAATAAAGTGTCGGATATATTAGATTATGAACACACTGCAAAATTGAAACTGAATATGAATATCAGTTGATATTAGTATGTCGTCTTGAATTAGTGCTGCACTCGTACATAATACCTTATATAAAGGGTCTTATTGCATGAACGAATCCAGGGATGGGGACCTGGGCTCTGGACTCATCCTGAAATTCTATAAGATTTATTTGTGGTCACTTTTAGCAGTTATAAATGTGCATTTACACCTTACGACAGAGTTAGATTCCCTAGGAAAACCTATCCGTGAGGGACCCTCTCAACAAATTTCTTATACCTGTGATGGTTGTTGGTATAAGTTTGCTTCACTGAAAAACAATACTTCTCAACGTTATCATGAACAGAGATCAATATTACTAATGAAGTATTAAAGTTTCAATTTCCCCACCATCGTGTGAAACCCACGGGGTAGATCGTACCGGTACCTCACAAACCCCGTGGGACAATACAAACAAAATCCTTCGGAAGGGTGTCTGAAATCCTGCGATCTCATTGGTCCACCTAATATCGGTATCGGGTTATGTTACCTATGTCGTAATATGGCGGCATTCGAAGATATAAATTATACCAAGCTTAAGGTGTTGCAAGATTTCAAATTAAAATGTTTTTTTCAGAAATATGCTTTGCAAGCTTTGGTAATGGAGAGACGAGATATCTTCATACCTGTCAAAACAGGAATTCAAACACTTCCTTTCGTAAGTAGGATGGATTTGATTAGTTGTGTAGGTGGTTGTATGATGACATGAATATTAATGAGTTCCGATGATTTTTGTTTGTATTGTCAAACGGGGTTTGTGAGGTTTCATAAAATGTACCCCCACACGGTCTGTCCGTTTTGGTATACATCTATTTAATGCCTATTGAAGTAAACCTTTGTGCATTTGAAGGCGAACATTACATTCAATTTTATATTCACATCGCTCTACACTATTCTGAAGTCGGGTTTCATTCAATAGCTTTATGTCCATGACCTTCCTGATACCAATTCCTGCAGCTCAATTAATGGCACGTTCAGGAATCAAGTACCACTTGCGTTTCAGCAGTGTTCTATCTTCAGATGAAACGATAAAAAAGAGGTACAATATCTCAATTAACCTTGGCACCTATTCTGGTGGGTCGAGTGCATAGGTCTTCTTTTCTGTGAAATGTACCTGGCAGATGATATCAATATACCAAGATGATTTGTTGTGATGACGTAAAACATGAATAAATGACATAAACTAAACCTTATTTCAATGGTGATGATACCTATTCTATGCAATCTAATACATCGTAGACATTCATCTCAAAACACAAACGTTGAATGACACAAAGATACTGATCTTTGACTAGGCTCCTTAAATGTTTGAGTGTCCATGATAAATAATACGATGTATTTTATCAACACACTTTTCCTTTTATGTACACCTCAAACTATAACAATATTGTTTGAGAACAGGAACGCAAAGGGAAAATCATAAAATAGCAACAGGATCATTAAAATGAGAAAGACATTGTTATTACAAAGGAATGCAATGAATGGAAGTTTGAACTGGATCAAATCAACATAAATATAAAATTTGTGACAAGAAATATTTAGCCATAGTCCACTTCATTTATCTGTCCGTTTGTCTGTCAATAATCTGTACCGCTCCGTAATTGAAAAAACAAAACCATAATACCTAATAAGGGAACAGCTTTCTTGGTTAAGTAAATTATACACTACTATTTAAGATCAAAGCAACGGTTCTCGATTTCTTGTAAATTTTCCTTGGTAAGATGGCAATGAACTTAGACTCCCATCATACAGGAGTCTAGGCACATGATGGAATGAGTACAGGAGTCTAGGCACCTGATCTCACTCCATTATATGGGTTCACATATGCTCTTCAAGTAGACATATTTTGTTATTTTCCAATTGGTTTTTCATTTTCATTGATTTTGTATGTCCTCTGGTTTCATGATTTTCGGACTTATGGTTTGGATTTACCCATCATTTTTACACTATATGGTATACAGATATTCCACATGCCATAAGTAGAGCCTGTACCAATCTTTCGGATTTCACACAAAGTTCCATTCAGATGTTTGATTTGTAGTACCGAAACCAATAACTTCCAAAGAATATTGTAAAATTCAACAAGTCGTGTTTACCTTTTTCTGTAAATTCGAAAAACCGATGTGTTCAACGGAATATCTTACCCCAATTTTTACAGCGATCTAATATACAAATAACTGTGACGGGGTTTATAATTTCCGATAATTTCATCCCACTGGTGTCAAAAATTGTTACACGCCTTAGATATCAAATGTATGACCCTGAGCCCATAAGTCTTGTATTGAACTCTCTACAGCTTTATGCAGACTATTCAATGATCGTTGCACCCTTACAAGCAGAGCCATAGTAATTCTATGTCTAACAAACCTCTGCAGAGAAGATAAGGCTGTGAAAATCGTCTCATCTGACTGTTAGTCGGGACACCTACATGTCAAAGACCTCAGCTTGTATTAAGACGAGCAGATTACGGTTGAATCATGTTCATACTGCTCAATACTTTTATATCTATTAATACTGATATTATTGTCTTTCAGATTTTTATGATATTTTAACTTTAGTTACCTGTTTAAGCTTGTTCTTTATATGGAAGTTTATTTATAAATCTTTAAATGTGTGTTCTTTTATTGCTTTTATAATGGGTAAGAAGGTGGTCACTGAAGTAGGTCAAGCACACCAAGTGAATACCATTTTAATCTCAATCTACCGTCCAAAGTCGGCTCCACAATTGCATTACAATCGAATATTTTTGTCTTTTTTCACCCTTATTGTATTTGTTGCGTATCTAAGCGATTTTTCTCATACAAAATAATCAAGTAAGATGCATTTTCAAGATTGCTGCTATGAAAAGTAATGTTGCTAATATAAGAACCCTTTTCTGAGCTCATATTTCAAGGATCAGAACCAAAACCGTACATGGAAACCAGAGCAGACGCATGGCAATTGAGACTATATAAGGGATCTTCTATGTTGATTATTCCCTGAAGAGTGGCGATCAGAAGATATTATTACGGACGACAGAATACCGCATAAGCTATCAACAAATCTATGGATTCTGAATGGACCAAATGGGAAAGGAAGAAGTGACGTCGTTTGTCTCAATTGGAAATAAACTTTTAATTTTTTCTTTAGAACATTACGTGTTTATTCAGGGGAGTACTAAGGCCATTTGGGCTTTTTGTGTTTGTATGTGGTGTTTGAAAAGGGAAAAGGACCATATGTGCGTAACTTTCATCCACAACAAGGATCTATTAAGTAAACATTTGACATTGTACAATTCAGTACTTGATACATTGAAAATCACCGGTCACCTATGCAAACAGACTTGTATTAGATTTTAATATTCTACTCGAAGTATGTTTTAATTGATAATTTTGAATCCACAATTGAATAGGTGTCGCACTTTGTGATACTTTTTGATACTACCTCGAATTAATTCGAGGAAAACATTACGAAGAGTTTATGATTCTGTCGGTATATAAGGAAATAGATGAAACATGTACCAGCTGAAATGACATTTACATTAAACTTTCAGCAAAATATTAACAAAATGAATATTGCTAAACAGGAACTTTCAAGGGTCCGTGCACGTTCACCATGGTATGTTGTAGTGGATCAATAATTGACATTGCTATAGTTATAGTCGTAATTTACTTGATTAAACCAACGGTTTCACCACTAGTATACGTTGGAAACTTATACATGTAGATAAAATAAGACTATTGTAGCGTATCAAGCATTCAATGTCTTAAAGCCACAACTAAAAATCAAGGCAGGATATTTATTGAGAGAAAAAACAATATGGTCATTAAAACTGTATGATACAAGTATTACAGTGAACTAATTGCATTGATTTACACCTTCAATCACGATGATTCTTCTCGAACTCAAATGGTCATATGGTGTGTCGGTATCAACGTCATCGACGTTCGTGTTTTCATTTTCTTCAACCACAGAGGGCTGTACAGTTAGTACCTCTATATGTTCATACGTATTTGATTGATGTGCTTCCCCTTCATTTGTAACTTCCGTGTCAAATATCCTCCTTGCATTCTGACTTTCAGCAGAGGTAAGAGTTTGCCTAGAAATAAAACAAAAATTAGTTTACCGGTAAAATATTCCTATACCTTATAAGAAAAATACCCCTCCACCGCACGAAAGGATTATACATGGTCAAAATAAGCATGCCAAAGATAATTCTCTGCTTTGGATAGGATCATTCCATCTAGCAGAATGATGAAGCCAGGCTGCAGGCAGGTAAGGTGATACTATAATAACGCATGTAATGTTTCCAACAAACCGTGATACCGGGAACCAGATGTCATAAACGTCAAAAGCTGGCGACAGACATAATGCAGTACTAATTTGGTCGAGCATGGGAAAATACGTTTGAGATATGGCATTTAACAATCAATATATAATGTATATCAGAAGTGGATTGTAAAGGCAGTTTACTCGTGTACCTGAAGTCCATTTTAATTCACATTTACAAGTATGGGCGTCCGTAAACCGGTTAACCACACAAATAGAGTGACGTTTGTTATTTCAATTGACCGTCCTAAGTCGGTATCGTAACCAGAGCTCGATCGAATATCAACTGTTGGTAATTTTTCATTTTTACGTACTGTACATGTTAAATACATAACATCTCTTTTGTGTAAAATGTGAGAATGAGTAAATTGAACATGAATAACTTCTGGTACACTGGATGCCCCATGTTTTGCGACGTTAAACAGTAAACAAACAAATATAAAAATAATATAATATAATATTATAGACCCCTTTTCAGATAGCATGGATTTATACCGTTGTTAGTGGACTATTAGTTCCCGACGGTATTCACATTTTCAGTGCTTCTGTAGTCAATCAAAATATTTATTTTTCTAAAGCTAATGAGCATCCTTCATATGCGTGTTTCTTTTGATTGGATGTTTTGGCGATTACTTTTACACTTGTAATTATCTCCTTGTATTTATATAGAATGTATCAACATATCTACAGCTTTTACAATCAAGGGCTAGCTAACCGGAGGACCCTTTCTTTACCCAACTTCCTAGAAGAAAAATGTTAGTGTTCAGTTACTGTATACCTTTGAACGCTGTTGAGGGCAAGTAACATAGCAGCAGCTACGATATATGAGATCAAAGACACATGTATGTCAAGTAAGGAATATTGAGTGTTTATAGATACATTCAATATGATAATTACTTGTAATACACAAATTCTTGCACAATGAATAGTATACTTACTTCTTTTTGCGGTTTATGATATAGAAGACAATAATATTTAGTGTCAAGACAATGATGAGGAACGCAACTACAAAACAAATTATTAATGGTATACCTTTAACAGAGACATTCAACTTGTTTGTTCAACAAAATAAAATAGTATATGCATGTAGGTGAATGAAAAATTGACAAGTTTACGGTATAAATTTAAGTTCAGGTGATCACAAATATTGGCAAACAGTTAATCATAAAACATATTTGTATAATATGGACTGTAAAGTTTCTAATATTCCAATCATTTGGCCACGAGCATCACTGAAGAGACATAAGTTGTCGAAATGCGCATATGGTGCACAGATTTAAAGGTATATATGTTCTATATTTATTATAACCACTAGGCCGGTGTCACTGCTGGTGGACTGATAGTTCCCGAGGGCATCATAAGTTTAGTTTTCAGTACTTTTGTACTGACATTAAATATATATACTACAAATTTTCAGTCATCAAATTAAATAAATCACTCTAAAACTAAGGAGTATTTCCCTCATGCATAGCTCTGTCCTTAGATCTAATCTTTGGTTCACTTTTCGGTCATTTTGGCTTCAACACTGCTCTTCATATTTTTATATTTAATTTTGAGAATTCCAATCATTTGGCCACGAGCATCACTGAAGAGACATAAGTCGAAATGCGCATATGGTGCACAGATTTAAAGGTATATATGTTCTATATTTATTGTACGAAGTTTATTCCATACTTTATATATTGTGTAAAGGATAGAGTTTGAGATTTTACCAATAGCAGATATTATTGCAATGGTGATGTCATTCAATATTGTTGAATCTGTAATAAAGAAACAAGATTGTAAGCAAAGTTTAATATCAGGGCCAGTTGTCGATAGTTACATTTCAATACTCTACATAGTGTGAATGGCTGAATATTCGTTAGGTACCAATTTTCGTTGTTTTCGTAGAATTTGCAACCCACGAATTTACGACTAATTTATGAACCATCTCATTGATGAAGCAAATGAGTCGAAACATTCGAATGTACATGTATATTAAACTTATACCATATATACATGGAGATATGATCATCTATTTTAAAATAGCTGGACTAATACAAGAACTAATTTAAAACTAAAGCAAGCCTATAAAAATAATTGTGAAATCAATATTGATACCATATACGTGCCATGTACGTGAATTTACACTCCTATACTTTTTTTAATTAATGTCCTGATGCATCGAAGTGTTTAACAGAAGCGCAAGGACGGTCTTTTCATTGATCTTTAATCACCCTATCATCGTAATCGGTCGACTGTATTAAGTAATTTACGATCACTCCCGATTTCTTCCCAATTCGTACATCCACGAATTCAAGAACCCACAAATCAGGTGAAATTCCATGAAAACCACGAATATTGGAGCCCAAGAATATATAACCATTCACAGTATATCTTAAGCTGCTAAAATTAATTTAAATAAAGTTTGTTGTTTTGTTATCTTTATTATTTGTCAAGTGTTTGATTGAACCTTGATTGATCTTTATATATACACTGGTTGAAGTGCTGCTTAGTTTGCTATTACCGTCCGAAACTGGAGCGGAATGGGCTCTTGATGATGACTCAATCCTGTGAAAACAATTATACAAAATAGTTTAAATATTATTGTTACCAGCAAGGTGTTTAAAAGGAGGCACGACAAATGTAAACTTTCTACTATAGAGTACACTTTGTTATACTTACCTGGAATCTAACTGGAGTTTCTGTCCGAGGAAACAAACTGGATCTTCAAATATTGAATATTAATATATGTTAATGTGAAGTCAAAATAGAGAATTTTAGTCTTATATTGAATTGTTATTCTTACATTTATCATTTCAGTAGAAAACATGTTTAGGTTTTAGGTAAAGCTAAATGTAACAAAGCACCAGGTCCGGACAACATGCTAAACGAGTACCTTAAAAATTTTAAAGATGTACTTGTAGTGTACCTTGTAAACTCAATCGTTTTATACAAGGAATAGTGAAAGGGGGATAACCCTCCCCCTTTTAATACAAAGATCACGTGAATATGACGTTGTTTTTCTCTCTGACTGTTTGATCCCAAAAGGAGTGTTGTAGATTTAAATTTATAACTTGATTTTGTGCATCTGCGGATACGGGGTACGTTTCGCAATAAAATTATCAATTATCTTGTAATTTATATTGTTGTTGTAAGACATATATTCAGGTACAGATACTTTGTAAACTAAGGTCGAATGTTACGGTTTATGTTGTCCTCCTGGGCCGAGCTCTTTTTAAAAAAAAATTTGAAATCATGCAGAAAGCTCGTGCAACAACAATAGGCTTCTTTTCCTTAAAGTGGTATTTACCATACAATCAAGTTGCAGATCATCAGTGTTTTAAGTAAAAGTTAAATCCAATAGAAAATCCTCGGCAAATTTGACTTACATTTGTACAGCTCGTCCGTTCGGAAATATGTGTCCGGTAGATTTTGTTCACTGCATTCTTTGGTGATAATTGGTGTTTTGTAAGTACAGTTCCACTGAAGATAACCATGTATTGATTTCGAATTAAAGACAGGGCAAACTGCAATGGAAATGTTTTTCGTTGTAGAATATCTACATATATCTTAGTTTATATTAAGAGTTTTTATACTCTTTAATTTTTTGACGTACCGGTAAGACAACTATATCCGGTCCGGATATGAAATAATATACCTTACGTAAAATTAGAAATCTGTAGCAGTAAAAATCTGTCTCTGTTTGAAGTAAACTTCAGGCAATTTTGCTTGTATAATTTTCTCTCATTAGGTAGCATGGATAAAACAAAATATGAAACTGACTGAGGCGGTATCGCTGCTGCATGGACAACATACCGAGTGATGCATGATCCCTTGTAAATCAGAAGAGAAACTTGCAGCAACACTAGAAGTCAACTATATCGCTAGCAATACTCGTATATTAGGATAGGAGTATAATGTAACCTAGTCAACATCTTGGCAGAGAATTTGAGTTCGTTTCCTATCAGCCCTGTTTTGCACAGGAATACGTATTGAAACGAAATACAGAGTTACTGATACAATTATACTGTGGAACATAAGATACTGATCACGGTGGACATTCATAGAACTCTGCAAACAATAGGCGAGACCAGGTGCCAAGCATGAAGAATCGTATCCTATGTTGCTATACACATCTATCATAAACGTCTAAAACAAACAAAACAACAATATATATTCACTGCAAACCTTGACGATGAATGTGGACAACACCAATAGGAAATTGTGACATCTATACTGCTGCAACTAAATTTTGATCTATCACACACATTTTTATTTTTTGCATTTCCACATGTAGAATGAATTAAATGTTAGTAATAGTAAATGACTTATTGTGACCTCGCGGATACTGCATTATAAGCCTGAAGAGGAGCAAAGGACTATGAGATCTGGAAAATTATGCATAATAGTGAACGCTGGACTCAAATGTGCGTAACTTCTGTCTACCAACCACATAGACATACACCTTGACAATCCGTGTACAAACATATATATGTCCACATTTCAATTAGACCTAACCTATTATGAAAATATAAAGCATATAAATCTTCAACGAATTGTCATATAAAATGTTTTTCTAGAGAAGCACTCTATAAAGGACACATATTTACTGACAACTATTAGAATCATATTCATTTGACATTGCCCTTTTTAGCTAGTTTATTTATATAAATAGTACTGAGAAATGTATTATTCTATGTATATATAAATGTGTTTAATGCGTTATACATATCTTTTAATGATATTCACTTGTAACACTCACAAATATCGATCACATATTCCAAATTCCTGTTTATCATATTCATTGCCAGGACAATTTGCACGTGTTAAACATTCACGTAGCAATTCCTTTTGGACATTGGAATCGTAAAATTAAAAAGGTCAAGAACTATAGTTAAATGAATGTTCATGCATGTGACGTTTTAAATAAAACTATTTTACGTGAAAATATAGAAACAGCATTAGCATTACTCTGACAGTTGATTCCACATTTAATCACTTATCTTATACTTATACGTTCATCAGGTTTTTGGATAAATCTGTACTTCAAATGGGATCAGTATTATGTATAAAATTGGTATGCAAAATATTCTTGTCTTCTGATTTTTTGGACATAATTATAAAGCAGTGTAATTCCAATTATATCTTTCTACTTTTTGATTGTAGCACTATATTAACTAGGAAACATTTATGTTGTGTGCTGTCCTTGCGTCTGTCTGTACACCGATCAATTGGCCCGAAAAGGTTTCTGAGGGCGGTATGTCATATAGTTCCATTAGATAGGAATGTAAATCAAAATAAGCATTGCAAACTGTAGCTGTAGGATGTATATTTGGGGTAGGGGTGTGAATTTTTTTTTTTATCTTTGTGGTACTTTGTTGTTGGGATATATAAATATTATGATGATCATAATTTCTTCTACGGGTCAGATTGGATTATTATTCAACTTGACAGAAATATCCTGTACTGAATGTAATCATTTAAAACGAGATTGTATGACACTGCATGGTATATTTTTAAAATTTGGTGTTGGTCTCACCTCGGAATTTCAGGGGTCCGTGAATGTCCACTGTGGTACATTGTTGTAAGTGCCATAGTCATGTGATACCAGCTACTTTCGTATTTTACTTGAATTCCTTTTGTTTCTTGTTCTGTAAATTTAGTTTAGTTTGAATTGGTTTTATATATCAAGTTATCGTCGTTATACTAACCATAAGTACGCATTTCTTTCATCTAAATTGTCCGTTATAAGAAAGCGTTTCATATTTTTTTTTTCCTGTTAACAAACATAATATTGCCGTATTAAAAATGATTAAGGAAATAAAACACTATTATGGCAGGAGTATCATAACCTGGCTTATATCGAAACCCCCCCTCCCCCCCCCCAAAAAAAAGCCTAAAAAAAACCCCAAACAAACCAAAAATGAAAAAAAAAAATAATAAGGAAGAAAAAAGAAGGAAAAAAAAAAATCACTTTTAGACTATATGGTACGTCGACATTGCACTAATTGTTTGTTTAGTCACCAATGTTTTCCGCTTTCAATTGACCACTTCTTTGAGAAATTTTACATGTAAGATATAGTTTCTGATGAATAATGTGATAATTATATAACGTTCAGCTATATAAAAATGATATTGTATTGAAACACTTTTCATATTGCTAATAATTTTCCGATGAGATAATTATTTCCTGGTTTACCTTTTAATTTATATTTTTCGTTGAAATTTAATAAAGAACCACTGGATCATAGTCACATCACTGAATGTTAAAATAGTTGTTATTTTGAACTTTGAATAGTGTAGTACTCTTTGGAATTTATACAAATAGCGACTATGATTCATCCTGTACATATGGGCTGTATTTGTTTCGGTATTGACTAACGTCAGAGGAAGAATAAAATTCCAAATTCCATCCACATTGTTCTGTTATGTGGGACTATCATCAGAATGGAAAGTAAATCAATATGGGGAGGGAGAACACTTATCTCTATCATTAAACAATGTGGATATTAAATTTGTATGACACTTTTAGAATTTCTATGGCTATAGTTCTTCAAAGCGTTACGTAATAACGGTATGACTCTCCATCAGCAATCATCCCTTTAACATACTGAAAGATGCATAACCACGTGGGAAATTAAAGAACGCTTTTAATACATATATTGAGAAATTGGTTGAAACTAAATTTGTTTAATCTAAGTACTTAAAGTCCCTTTCAAGCGAATACGAGTCTGCTCCGAATTTTACCAAGTTTTTCTTACTGTTACATCTTCTATTTCTGGCATGACATACAAATAAACAAAATTTTGTAAAAGAAAGAGAAACAGGACATTCTTACAACGCAACATGGAGGGTCTTCCTCTTACAATTGATGGAATGATTATGTCAGAAAGATACCCCCTCCCCCAATTTTTAAAAATAAATAAACGAATTAAAAGTAAATGAATAAAATGAACAATACAAGCAAGAAATAAGCAAAAGTAACTAAAAGCATTTTCGCAATGAATAGACTGTATTCATAAATACTTCAATGAATAAATGCATTTATTGCAACATCATACATATGCGGCCTGGACAAAGTGTGTGTTTTACGAGTTACCAAACAACGATAACCGATGACTATCAAGGACGTTTAATATGTATTTGATCAAGATTACACATCGAATGTAACATATACAATGTATGAAAATAGAAGAATAATTTTCTAAGTAAAGCAATTATAACGGTGCTATTAATTAAATATTCTTTATCCAACTAAGCCGTGTGTTTGAATATATAAAACCCCAAAGCCTTGAAGGAAACACAGATGGAACACCATAGAAAGATAGAACAAGAACAGATATCCCCTCCCCTGATGAAACCTGCATTTTACCGTAGGATATGTATGAACATCAATAAAAGTGGAATAAAGTATTTTATGAAGCACTAATAGTTTCTTGAATAAAGGCAATTTATTGATAATTTCTCATTAATACGATTAATACTATATCCAGCTTGTGTAAACTCATACATGTATATGTTTACTTACTTCTACAATTAATCACAGCAATCACTTTATTTTGGGTTTTTAGATACATGTAATTGTTTGTTTCGTGTATTTAAAACATAATATAGAAAGATTACTTTCAAGTAAACCACGTCTGAATTATTGTTTTAACTCTGAGCGGAATAAGCAAGGTAACAGAATGTCAGTAGGAGACGACGGTCTTCTCTCGCGGAATCTCTGACTTCTGACGACAGCTCCCGATGGCGTTGTCGCACTCGTTTGGAAATTGGCAACAGTTTTGAAAATAAAATCAATCAGTTTAATAGAGTAAACCCTTCTCTACTGCTGTATATTTTTTTCTTCTCATTCGACGAAAAATTACACCAAATAACAATAAAATAACGTAACTACTTTGAGCATCTTATTTCTCACTTAAATGTTATATTCTTCTTTCAAGGATGTACTCTGCTAACTCTTTAACAATATATGCGGTGTTTAACAATGTTAGAAAGTTCTAAACAATATCTGGCAGAACTAAAACTTAGATGTATGAGCGTGTTAAGTAATATTTTCTTACTTTTTGGTCTCAGCATACGTGGAATCATACAGAACTCCTCCAGCTTGCCGTGCTTGTTAAATCCACAGTGATACGACCACGGTGTACAGTTAAAGCGCACACTTCTTTTCATCCAAGTTACATTGTCCAAAGGACAGGTGGACACGTAATACACAGCAAATAAAATAGTTGCAATGGATATGTAACTCCTGCAAATATATGCACAAACTGTCATTTCCAAGTATTCCTGTCTACAATTCGCATACACCAATAAGGAAATATAAGTCTATTATTGCGTTTTTAAAAGCACGTTGATGACACTAGGAATTAAATATATTCATTTTCCATAAGTGGTATTCTTTTTCATAATGTTTCCTTTAACGGTTATATAAATTAAATATAGTGATTGTATATTGCGATTGTCGTTGGTTGATCAATCCACGCTATTGACCAATCACGTTGATGTCTAGTGAATCAAATCTCTATTGAGATAAACAATTACACTTAGGGCATATCTTATAGTAGGATATACGTATACAAAGCATTTACATGTTTGTTTTAAATAACAAATTCATCAGTGACATGTTTCACACTATGATACTAAAGTGATGTAAAAACGTGAAACAATAAAATCTATGCATTCTTTTTTCCCAGTGCACACACAATATATACATGTAGCAAGAAACGTAAGTGCATGTGTCCAGAAATTGCAAAACAGGAAACCTATCGACTTCCATTGTTTACAAGAGTGATGTAACTAGTGTGTCTGGAAGCCGGTGTGGCTTAGAGGATAAGGTGCTCGGCTCGTGATCGAGAGACCCCGGGTTTGACTCCTGCCATGGCCGCACCGGTGTTATGTCTTTCGGATGAGACAGTAAAAACCGAGGTCTCGTATCACGGTAGGCGTGGCACGTAAAAGATCCCTCACTGCTTCGGGTGGGTCATATGCAAAGGTCTAAATCTGTATGCAATGAATCAGGCAGATGCCGTCACTATATATGTGAAATAATCATTGAGTGACCTAAAACAATATTCTATCAATCAATAAATAAATCAATCAATCAATCACTGGTGTGTTTGGTTAATAGAGCAATACATGGACGTAAACAAGGAATTGAAAGTGACACGTAGATAACGGAGATCTGTGTGTTAGTGTTAGGAAAACTTGCTAGTCATCGGGTTATGATGACTATGAAATAGTTTTAGATATCAATACAAAGTAGATCGCTGCATGCTAGTTTGATACCCCCTGTAGCACATCGAAAGGGGATGAAATCTGGAATAACGATTCTGACGTAAAGAGGAGTTCTTTCTCATATAGAATGCATCGGGTACGCTTAATGGTAATTATAAACTTATTTCATTTACTACGTTAATGTTTTTCCCCCTTTTTAGAGTGCTATCTGATAATACGTACACAAAACTCTAGTTTTGTGGGTTGCAATTCATAAAAGGTAACTATACAAATATAAGATCTCTCATAATTTTGTTGTACATACATACATGTAGTTTTGTGGGTTGCAATTCATAAAAGGTAACTATACAAATATAAGATCTCTCATAATTTTTTGAACATACATACATGTGTATATATGTAGTTGTGTCTTTATTTGGATTCGACTGACTATATTTTTATCATAAGTTGTCGAAATGCACATCTTGTGCAGGAAACTATAAGATATATATCATCAGATATTTATTATCTTTATATATCTGGAACTGTCGTTTATGTCGTCAACAGAGATGCATGAATGTCCAATAATCATTGTGACAATTTGTATGTAAGCTTGACACTTACAAATCTAGCGGGTGATATTATTTGTAAATTTTGATTAGTATAACACTCTCCGTTTTGATTTCATTGATGTTAGCGAAACATGGGTTTTGAGAGTTTCAGGTAGATATATTACACAACAAGGCTTCATTCTGACAGCTTATTGAAAGAACGTGAATGTAATCTAAGAATTCCACCATTTAGATCAGGTCAAGCACAGTTCACTACAGAGAAGGTTATGAAAACTCGTGAAATAGCAGAACCTAGGATTACAATAATTATGAACCCCCACAGAATTATTGTAAAAAGGCAGAAGAACTTCAGGTATATAAAGTGGGGAGGAGATTTCTGAAAGGAAAAAGAGACAACAAAAAGATTAAAAAGTGCGCAAGAAAGGAGATTCCGAGATGAAAAATAATAGGGTTTGTTTGGAATAAAATGATATGTATGTATTCACAAGATAATAAACATTATGAAAGTTACATTACTCTTTTATTTTAATGCTAGGTGAAATGGCGCAGCGTATGCAACCTCAAACTCCTGTCAACGGCGGAATTGTCAAGCGGCAATTATTGATTGTAGAGATCAAGAGACAGCCAAGCCAAGTTCAACTACCAAAATGCCCGGTAGTATGAGTAAAAGGTGTAAAAAGTATCCCTTTGATTAATCCTTGCTTTCCTAGTAATGGAAAATTAAGACTAGGAATTCCGAAGTTTTCACGTTTATCGTAAATACAAGTGTGTATACAGTTTTTATTATTAAACTTGATACTTAGGTAAACTGTGATTTTTATTAGATTTGTTGGCTTTAATGAGTTGAAGTTCCGGAGGATAGATGTCTTTAATCTATTTTTCATACTCGAGGTCATCGATGGTAAGCATATCATCTAGATATCTAGATGTGTTGTTCAACTTAACAATAGGTTTTAAAAGTTTGAATTTGTGAAGCTGAGTCATGAAATCCCTTTAATAAGAAAAATAGAATTGCCACGAGAGGGACGAAATTAGTGACCACTGAATTTTCACTGTTTCTCTATATATCTTGCCATGAAATTGTACAGTAGTATTTTCCATCAGAAAAGTGGTGGCAGTACAAATATCAGATAAAGTCCAATATCTGTAAGAATCTTATTGTTTATTAGAACAAAATCCAGAATTATCAGAAAGACAGGAGTATGTTTCAGACTTTCTGCAGGAACACCAGCTTATTAGAGATAATTTATATTATTAACTCGTGACGTAAATAACTATATAAGGCAGAAATAATTTGAAACTTAAATTGCTTGATAGTTTCTAGAATAAAGTTTATCACTAATTCGGTCAGAATTTTTTATAGACCAAAAATAATTGATGTTGCTATTTTCAAAAACGCATTACAATACTTGGTCTTTAACAGCTCTTATTACGACAGAATGGTAGTTGAACATAGATTAGAATTTGATATAAAACGTGATTTGTATGGGTTTTTATGTAGTTTAGGGGGCCAATACATAGTAGAAAGATCAAATTTATCAATGTTGATTTTGAAATCGTACTTCACCTTCCGGTGTTCAAGAGTTCAATACGTTCAGTTACATCGGGGTGGCAGTACAGAATGAAGACCATAAGGAATCTAGTGGATGGATTGCATCAAAAAGTATATCCAGAGGTAACGTAGATCTTATACTTCATCTTATGAAGATGTACCGTGATATCGATAATACAGGTAAACAGATCGCCTACTCAGCAAGTCAAGGTAAGTACATTCAGTAATACAGGTAAACAGATCTCCTGCACCACAATCCAAGGTAAATAATTCAGTAATACAGGTAAAAAGATCTCCTGCACCACAAGTCAAGTTCATTCAGTAATTCAGGTAAACAGATCTCCTGTACCGCAAACCAAGGTAAGTACATACAGTAATATGATAAAATGATATTTCACCAAGTCAGAGTATATATCCACCATCATGGGTCTCTACTGAAATAAACACACATCGAAACTGGATATTATTATTACAGTTCTTGATTCCTCAAACAATATATACTTATAATATCTTGATTAGTATCTACGTCTATAATATCCAGGTCACAGTATCTCCTCATGAGCGATTTGGATCTCAAAATCTGATTTTATCATTTCTAGGCTAGAAAATTTGAACCATAGAATGTGAATCTTATAATATCTGGATCATGTAGCCTGGATCTCATAATATGAAGACCACAGAATCTGGAGTTTGTTACATAGTTAGAGCGCAAAATAATCTGGCTTTATGCAATTTAATCACAGAATCTGGATTTGTATATGATTTCATTAGCTTATGACCATAGAATCTGGATTTTATTTGAATCACAGGATATACCATACCAGTGTCCCATAACAGGTAGTACAAAATAAGTTGAAATTCTAAGAGAATTTGTTAAACTGATTCTCGTTTAACGTCACACCAGTATGATTTTATTTCTATAGTGATGGCATCAGCTTGATGCACAGAAATTCAGACCAATGCAACAGATTCACCAGAAGCAGTAAGGGACCATTGAGGTGCCACTTCTACCATGACAGTTCCACCCAAAGCAGTGTGAGGGATCTTGGTGGTCCCACATCTACCATGACAGATCCACCCTAAGCAGTGAGGGATCTTTGAGGTGCCACATCTACCATGACAGATCCTCCGAAAGCAGTGAGGGATTATTGAGGTGCTACCTCTACCATGACAGATCCACCCAAAGCAGTGAGGGATTATTGAGGTGCTGTCTCTACCATGACAGATCCACCCAAAGCAGTTAGGGATTATTGAGGTGCTACCTCTACCATGACAGATCCACCCAAAGCAGTGTGAGGGATCTTGGTGGTCCCACATCTACCATGACAGAACCACCCAAAGCAGTGAGGGATCTCTGTGGTGCTACATCTACCATGACAGATCCACCCAAAGCAGTGAGGGATCATTGAGGTGCTACCTCTTCCATGACAGATCCACCCAAAGCAGTTTGAGGGATCTTTGAGGTGCAACCTCTACCATGACAGATTCTAATCAGTACAAAAACTCTTGATTTTGACATGTTTATTGAGAAATGCTGTGACGGGTGATGCATGCAAACAGGAGACGCTTACTCTCCCTGGGCACCTGGTCTCACTTCGGAATTTTTTTCAGTATTTCGGAGATTCACAGCAGTTCCTTTTTGAAACTTGCATGATTTTGTATCTGTCCTTGGATTTTGAGAATGATTAACGGTTTTGTACTTCTTCGATATTGATCCACCCAAAGCAGTGAAGGATCTTTGTGGTGCAACCTCTACCATGACAGAACCACCTAAAGCAGTGAGGATTCTTTGTGGTGCCACATCTACCATGAAACAATAATTATAATAAGAATGATAATAATAATAATAGTAGTAGTAGTAATAGTAGTAACAACAACAACAACAACAACAACAACAACAACAACAATAATAATAATAATAATAATAATAATAATAATAACAATAATGATAATAATTAATAAAAACAATAATAATAATACTAATGATTAATTTGAAAGTAATAACAGTTGTTGCTAAGTGGACAGAGTAAATTTCAAGACCAAAATATCAACGTCACAGGTGTCTTACCCTCTCATATTCCTGACATTTTGGCAAGATGTATTAAAAAATGCTTATCAAAAATGTGATACACATGTAGCATGACCCCATCATAAACCCATCCTGGTTACAATGCAGGTATAGCATGGAAGCTACATGCAGCATGACATTATCCTGGTTACCATGTAGGTATAGCATGGAAGCTACATGCAACATGACCTCATCCTGGTTACCATGTAGGTATAGCATGGAAGCTACATGCAGCATGACCTCATCCTGGTTACAATGCAGGTATAGCATGGAAGTTACATGCAGCATGACCTCATCCTGGTTACCATGTAGGTATAGCACGGTAGCTACATGTAGCATGACCCCATCCTGGTTACCATGTAGGTATAGCATGGTAGCTACATGTAGCATGACCCCATCCTGGTTACCATGTAGGTATAGCATGGTAGCTACATACAGCATGACCCCATCCTGGTTACCATGTAGGTATAGCATGGTAGCTACATGTAGCATGACCCCTTCCTGGTTACCATGTAGGTATAGCATAATAGCTACATGTAGCATAACCCAATCAGACCCCACCCTTGGTTACCATGTAGGTATAGCATGGCAGCCACATGAAGTATGTCCCCACCCTGAGTTCCATGTAGGTATAGCATGGCAGCCACATGAAGTATGTCCTTACCCTGGGCACCATATAGGTATAGCATGGCAGCCACATGAAGTTTGTCCCCACCCTGGGTACCATGTATGTATAACAAGGCAGCTACATTTAGCATGACCCTATCATGACCCCACCCTGGTTACCATGTAGGTATAGCATGGCAGCTACATGTAACATGACCCCAGCCTGGTTACCATGTAGGTATATCATAGCAGGTAAATATAGTATCACCCCATCATGACCCCAATCTGGTTACCATGTAGGTATTGCATGGCAGCTACGTTAATTAAATACCCACCCTGATTACCATGTAGGTATATCATGGTAGCTACATGTAGCAGGACCCCACCCTGGTTACCATGTAGGTATATCAAGGCAGCTACATGTAGTATGACCCCATCCTGGTTACCATGTAGGTATAGCATGGCAGCTACATGTAGCATGTCCCCATCATGACCCCATCTTGGTTACAATGAAGTGATAGCATGGCAGCTACATGAAGCATGTCCCCACCCTGGTTACCATGTAGGTATAGCAAGGCAGCTACATGTAGTATGACCCCGTCATGACCCCAACCTGGTTACCATACAGGTACAACATGGCGGTTTCATGCAGCATGACCCCATCGTGACCCCTCCTTGATTACCATGTAGGTGCAGCATGGCAGCTACATGTTGTATGAACCCATTGTGACCCCATATTGATTATGCTTTGAATAATGGGAATGTACTCCCCATGTGCAATTTTATACAAAAATAATGTAATTATTTCGACATTGACCGTATAATGTATATACAAAGGCAGCGGTAAAAATTAGTCTATTTCTGTATAGACAATGTCCCTTCGAATAATACATGATCGGGCCCGCACGTAAACACAACTCCGGTTCAGGATAGATATATGGAATGATCTCTAACTGAATAAGAAGTCAGCTTTAATTTTAAAAAATATACAAAAAATATAAAATCATTACTGTTTTTCTCATTTCATTCTATTCTTTCTATTTCGTATATATACTATCTCTATTATTGATGGGGCGGCCATCAGGTCGCGACTCTGATTGGCTAAAGTACGATTGATGCACGAAATTTAATTTATCAGTTTTAAATACAATATGTAATAAAGGAGTAGATACGGTTTATATAACAAATTGGCCCTGTAGAATGTTGAATTTTTTTTTTGGGGGGGGGGGGGGTTAATAGTTTGATACTAGTGGGCAAAATCGTACTCCTATACATGGAGGGTCTTGCAATGAAAACGTATACGACTTCTGCTGATCGAAATTTTTTTCTAATGTCGGTAGTCTGTCTTTTACTATTTTTCTTGCATCAAAACAAACTCAATAAAAGCGTTTGATATAACATGTTTTACTTGTAAAGTGAATGCAGCGATTGCACATAGAAGTACGTATGCATGATGTATGGTTAGTAAACATTTTACACAATTTGTGCAATTATTTTATTTATGAACATACTTTCACGTAAGCCTGTGGTGACCAAACGAAAAGCGTGTTTGACTCATGGTCGGAAAGTCGTTGGTTCGACTTTGGATAAACGCTTACCATCTGCGTGTTACTAACGTTTGAAACGTTGTTATGAATCACTAACTGCCAATGTCGTGGTTGTCCTGCAGCAGGAAAAAATGACTGAAATTTGGACAACTATGACCTGTCACTACATGGTTGAAATACTGCTCAATTTGACGTTAAACCACAATAAACAGTGGTGGATCCAGGATTTCCGAAAAGGGGGGCCAAATGGGTATTAGCCAAACTTCTCAGCCAGTTTTGGTGCAAAATCTGGATTTTTACTGGTAAATATGTGACCAAAAGGGGGGGGGGGCGCCCCCTCTAAATCCGCCCCTGATAAAACCTACCAACTTATCACTGTCACGTCTACCCAACTACGCATACAGCACTTGCATGACACATTACAGCTAAATATTGTCCATCTTCTGGGTGACGTAGTAGTCCTAAAGGAGCTGCTCCTTGATTTGAAAGCCTGTAGTGGCCGATCGGTTCGTGCATCGGACTCGTAATGGCAAGGTCGCCAGTTCGAATCCCGCTGTCGCCCACTATGAGCCTGTGTGCAGACTTCGTGAAAGTGATTTTTTTTGACAGCAAAATCGGTCTGTCAAGTTTTTATATTTTACAAGACTAAGCCATCTTTCACCGGACCGCAGTATTTTGCTTCCAAATAAATCATTACAAGTTCACATATACTACTAATCTTTTACTGCATGCTTGAAAATCGACATCAGACCCGAAGGTATTATACTAAAACAAAAACCTAAACTTGACAAACATGGATAAGCGATTTATGCTGCATCAGATATAAATGTGAAATGGGCATTTATAGTTTATTTATAGTTTATTTATAGTTTATTTATAGTTTATTTATAGTTTAACAGAACAGCTTTGATAAACATTCTCTGCAATTATTTCAGTCCGAATTTCTATAGATGAAATTTTCTCACAGAACAATCGGCGTGGCTTCTCATATAGTAAAGGTGGCCTGGGACTTATCATTAATGTTGTCTTTCCGATGAGATAGTAAAACCGAGGTTCTGTATCACATCATTAGGCACTGTCTCAGGTGACGTGGTCCATGAAAGATAAACAATCCCTCACTGCCTCAGGCGACTAAGACCGAAAAATGTAAAGGATCTCTTGCTACTTTATATGACATGGTACATACAAGATAAAAAATCTCTCACTGCTTCAGATGATATGGCACGTCAAGATAATAGATCTTCCTCTGGAGAAAATTGCAAAACGAGAAACTTAAATGACGTTTTTAATTACCGGGTATTCCACTTTTGAATTCATTTATCCATTGTAACACGTAAATGGTGTGGAACATACGACGGACAGTTATCAAATTCAAATTTCTTGATTATTGCCAAAACCTTGAACACAGAGAAAACTGATTTAGATACAATTGTAACAACGCTTCATAGACTGTTGATACACAGAATAGAAATAAAGTTACACATATATGGCTTTGGTATTACTGTAGTCCTGATCATATATTTTAGCAATTGAAATCGTCGCGAAATCAAAATCTTTTTGCTATAAAAAATATCAGATCATGTATATACAAGTATAAATTTTGGTGCACCATATGCACATTTCAACAACTTATGTCTCTTCCATGTTGCTCAAGTAGTCTTAACTACGGAAATCAAAAATACAAATATTTGAATACCAAACTGACATTAAAGCAAGAGTGAAATAAACTCATCAAAGGACAGAGCTACGCATGTCGGAGATACTCCTTAATTTTAGAATAATTTACAATTTTTTATCAGGTATTGAAAACTGGGTTGAGAACACCTTTGGGGATTAACATTCCACAACCAGCGGTATTGACTCAGTGACCAAATTTATCTGGAAACAGCTCTGTTAATATGAGTCACATTTCTGATGAAAAGAATCATGTCTTTTTTTATGATTATTAATTCTCAACTCCCATATGCCATCAAATATTAATTCTCTGAGAGATTTACAGAAAACATTTAGTCATCAGTGGGCCGTTTCACAAAGAATCATAAGTATTTTCCGTACGTATTTTACTTGCGGTTTCCTTAAGTAAATCCGTACGTACGTTTCACTAACGTTTCCATAACTTTACGGAAAATCCGCAAGAGTTACGGAATTTCTTTTTTCCATCAGTGTCGATGCCGAGCGCATTTTCACTAACTTTTGGAGTAAACGATCCATTTTCAGTTTAAACAACGATGGACGTGGTTATAAAACGGCGTCATTGATATCAGAGTGCATATAAATTCAGAAAGACCCTAACTGTGTCCATTCAGGAGTTATAACCAATATGAAAGTTACTGAAATGTAGGTCAAAAGCCAAAGGTCACAAGATCAAAATTTTTTGGCTCCACCAAAATGATGAGGTCATAGACCAATGAGTAATTGTTGAGATCCAGAACAACAGCAACAGGTTTTGGTCATATCTGAAGAGCACACGTCAGGACTCACAATGAGTAGCACCACCTTTGCGGTGATACTGAATCCAAAGCGGAAATGCTCAACCAGCAATTTCATTCCGTCTACACCAGTGAGGATAGCACATGGATGCCAAACAAACTTGCGGGTCCTTATTCAGCGATGTGTTCAATTCAAGTCAGTCAAGCAGGAGTCCACAGGATACTCAAAAACATTGACTCCAAGCCAGGCTTCCAAATTGATTGTACAGACCAAATTGCTCCAGCATTGAACAAAGTCTTCTAGATCTGATTGGATTCAGGCACCAATCCAGACGACTGGTGATCAGTTCTATTTTTCCAGTATACAAGGAAGGTGATAAGCATCAGGCCTCGAACTACAGACCAGTCTCTCTGACCTCCATCTTCTGTGAATTATTGAAACATATCATTCACAGCCAGGTAATTAACCACTTTGACCAGCACTCTAACCTCACCAACAGTCAACACGGCCTCAATTCCAAGTGTTCCTGTGAAACTCAGCTAGCCATCATTATAGACAGTATTGCCCGCACTTTATACCAGGGAGGCCAAGTTGACATTGTTCTGTTTTTGTGGGTATTAATTATGTATGCGTGTATGAAGAGTTCAATATTAGCTATATTATTGAAGGATTCTGGATGTTTTATTTTTTAGATATATAATGAATCATAGTTTTGGTATGGCCCTTTTGAAAAATGTTCTTTTTTCTCCCTCTCTTTAACTTACAGTTTTCATATCATTTGAATTTCTTAATGTGTGTGTGTGTGTGAATGATGATTTTAATAAAATTTCTGAAAAGCCAGGTGGTATACAAAAGTTTATAAATGTCAATCTATTGAAATATCACTATATTTACTATTATATACATATGTACGTAAATCCTGATTACTTAGTATCAGTTGTGATTATTGTATTCATATATAATACTAATACCAACTGGATTTAAAAAAAAAGACTTCCTGAACAACAGACGACGGCAATTCCTTTTAGACGGCCATAGCTCAACTAGCGCATGTGTCCTATCAGTAGTACCATAGGGAACAGTACTTGGCCCATTGCTCTTCCTCACCTTCATCAATACCCTCCCAGAAGTCACCAAGTCAAAAGCCACGTTGTTTGTAGATGGCTGTTTACTGTACCGCCCGATCAAAAACACAGAGGACAGCACCAATCTACAGCAAGACCTTACAGCACTTGAGAAATGAGAAGAAGAATGGCAGATGTCCTTCCAGCCGAAGAAGTGCGTTGTCATACAGGTCTCATAAAAGTGGCAAACGAATCAGCCCAGACTACAGACTACATAACCACCAGTTAGGAGCAGTGGACTCGAGCAAGTACCTGGGAGTTACAATCAGCAGCAAATTGAAGTGGATCAAGAACATCGATGCCACCATAGCGAAAGCCAATAGGACTATAGGCTTCCTAAAGCGCAATCTCAGAGGTTGCAGAACCTCAGCATGGACCAGAGCCTACGAAGCCATTGTGCGTTCAACGCTGAAGTATGCTGCATCCATATGGGACCTTCAAGTCCAGCGGGCAGCTCCACCAGATGGAGAAACTTTGGAGTAGAGCGGCACGATTCTCTACAAGGAACTATTGGGATAGGAAAGCAGGCAGCATCACCAACATGATCAACTCCCTGGGATGGGAACCGCTACAGATAAAAGGAGTAAAGATCCGCCTTCTTTTGCTATTTAAGATCCAGCATAATCTAGTGTCCATTCCAGCAGAAAAACACTTAATCCAGACAGACACCAGGGTCCGGCGCCATAAACTGAGAATATACTTAAGTCAAATATTTCATTTTAATTTATTCCATTGTCAAACGTTCAAATAAATTCTCATGCAGAATGATTTAATTCTATTTATCAATAGAATAAAACTAAATAAAATCCAAATCCCAGTTATTAATTCATTGATGAACAGAAGAATATGAAATTTTGACTTAAGTAAATTCTCAGTTTATGGCGCCGGACCCAGGACAAGCAGGCAACACACCTTTCGCATCACAACGGGAAAGGATGCGTACTGCTTCTCCTTCTTCCCACGTACCATCAGCAATGGTAGCATGTTCCTTGTTAAATTACCGGACTGCAATGGGCAACTACCATCTGCCCATATCAGCTTAGGGTCAAGGATTTTAACTTTTTAACTGTATCATATTGCCCTGTGAGGCATAATGATGTTCTATGTTATGGACCCATCCAAGACATAATGATACCCAATGCTACGGACCCATCCAAGGCATAATTATGTCCCATGGTACGGACCCATCCAAGGCATAATGATGTCCCATGCTACGGACCCATCCAAGGCATAATGATGTCCCATGCTACGGACCCATCCAAGGCATAATGATGTCCCATGCTACGGACTCATCCAAGGCATAATTATGTCCCATGCTACGGACCCATCCAAGGCATAATGATGCCCCATGGTACAGACACATCCAAGGCATAATGATGTCCCATGCTACGGACCCATCCAAGGCATAATGATGTCCCATGCTACGGACCCATCCAAGGCATAATTATGTCCCATGCTACGGACCCATCCAAGGCATAATGATGTCCCATACTACGGACCCATCCAAGGCATAATGATGTCCCATGCTACGGACCCATCCAAGGCATAATGATGTCCCATGCTACGGACCCATCCACGGCATAATGATGTCCCATGCTACGGACCCATCCAAGGCATAATGATGTCCCATACTACGGACCCATCCAAGGCATAATGATGTCCCATGCTACGGACCCATCCAAGGCATAATGATGTCCCATGCTACGGACCCATCCAAGGCATAATGATGTCCCATACTACGGACCCATCCAAGGCATAATGATGTCCCATGCTACGGACCCATCCAAGGCATAATGATGTCCCATGCTACGGACCCATCCAAGGCATAATGATGTCCCATGCTACGGACCCATCCAAGGCATAATGATGTCCCATGCTACGGACCCATCCAAGGCATAATGATGTCCCATGCTACGGACCCATCCAAGGCATAATGATGTCCCATACTACGGACCCATCCAAGGCATAATGATGTCCCATGCTACGGACCCATCCAAGGCATAATGATGTCCCATGCTACGGACCCATCCAAGGCATAATGATGTCCCATGCTACGGACCCATCCAAGGCATAATGATGTCCCATACTACGGACCCATCCAAGGCATAATGATGTCCCATGCTACGGACCCATCCACGGCATAATGATGTCCCATGCTACGGACCCATCCAAGGCATAATGATGTCCCATGCTACGGACCCATCCAAGGCGTAATGATGTCCCATGCTACGGACTCATGCAAGGCATAATGATGTCCCATGCTACGGACCCATCCACGGCATAATGATGTCCCATGCTACGGACCCATCCAAGGCATAATGATGTCCCATGCTACGGACCCATCCAAGGCATAATGATGTCCCATGCTACGGACCCATCCAAGGCATAATGATGTCCCATGCTAGGGACACATCCAAGGCATAATGATGTCCCATACTACGGACCCATCCAAGGCATAATGATGTCCCATGCTAGGGACACATCCAAGGCATAATGATGTCCCATACTACGGACCCATCCAAGGCATAATGATGTCCCATGCTACGGACCCATCCAAGGCATAATGATGTCCCATGCTACGGACCCATCCAAGGCATAATGATGTCCCATGCTACGGACCCATCCAAGGCATAATGATGTCCCATACTACGGACCCATCCAAGGCATAATGATGTCCCATGCTACGGACCCATCCAAGGCATAATGATGTCCCATGCTACGGACCCATCCAAGGCATAATGATGTCCCATGCTACGGACCCATCCAAGGCGTAATGATGTCCCATGCTACGGACTCATGCAAGGCATAATGATGTCCCATGCTACGGACCCATCCAAGGCATAATGATGTCCCATGCTACGGACCCATCCAAGGCATAATGATGTCCCATGCTACGGACCCATCCAAGGCATAATGATGTCCCATGCTACGGACCCATCCAAGGCATAATGATGTCCCATGCTACGGACCCATCCAAGGCATAATGATGTCCCATACTACGGACCCATCCAAGGCATAATGATGTCCCATGCTACGGACCCATCCAAGGCATAATGATGTCCCATACTACGGACCCATCCAAGGCATAATGATGTCCCATGCTACGGACCCATCCAAGGCATAATGATGTCCCATGCTACGGACCCATCCAAGGCATAATGATGTCCCATGCTACGGACCCATCCAAGGCGTAATGATGTCCCATGCTACGGACCCATCCAAGGCGTAATGATGTCCCATGCTACGGACCCATCCAAGGCATAATGATGTCCCATACTACGGACCCATCCAAGGCATAATGATGTCCCATGCTACGGACCCATCCAAGGCATAATGATGTCCCATACTACGGACCCATCCAAGGCATAATGATGTCCCATGCTACGGACCCATCCAAGGCATAATGATGTCCCATACTACGGACCCATCCAAGGCATAATGATGTCCCATGCGACTGACCCATCCACGGCAGTAAGGCATATTTAAATACCGTCCATCATACATAGTGACACAGGGCTAAAGTTTAAACTGTCTCTTCAGAAGGAGGCAGAAGATGAAGTCCAGTAGATACGTTAACAACGAACCAACTTGTTCCTTGTTCAAACTATTGACTGATCGTGAAATGCATGACGATGCACTGTTTGGCACGCTTTTCACTATGACGTCATAAATACATCGCCTGTCAAACATGAATTTACTTGTGACGTCACAATGAAGCTACGCAATAAGAGAGGTTAAAGTTGGACCTGGCATTCTCTCAATGAGACTATTTCACAAACTCTTAGATGAATCAGACTAGTGACTTATGAGCTATACTCCTCGGGATTTATCTTCAATTTCTAAGTAAAATCTAATTTTCTACTCTTTTGTTTCAACATGATTATTATCTTAAATGAGAAATAATTGAATATATATCATCTATGTATGCTTCTTCATTGAATCCAAATGTGGATTTCATAATATATTTATGTAAAGAAAATGGATAAATCCAAACCATAAGTCTAAACATCATGAAACCAGAGGACATACAGAATCAGTGAAAATGAAAAACAAGTGGAAAATAACAAAATATGTCTACTTGAAGAGCATATGTGAACCCATGTGATGGAGTGAGACCAGGTGCCCGGGGAGAGTGAGCATCTCCTGCTTGCTAGCAACACCCGTCAGATATACACAGTAGAAAGAGTCAAATCGTGTAAATTCCATATGTATTTATATATGGAGAAGTCAAAGTAGGTAACCTTCTAGTATAGAAGGTGTCAAATCGGTGTAAAATGATCGGAATCGGTCTCAGTCCAGAATATCATTTAAAATTCTGGATAACGAGATATCGTATGGAGTAATAAGAGTCTCGTAACGACCGTAGAACTTCCTCAGTGACGTTTCTAGTCTAGCACATATATAACCTTGGTTGAGCAGCTTAACTGAAAGTCGCCTAGCCATCAGAACAAAGTCATTGTAATTTGAACATGCTCTGGAATAACGTATTCAGTGAGATATGAATACGCCGTATGCGGGCGATGATGGAATGTTGCTACTTATGAAAGGAAAGTTTGCGAAATTGAAATCGTCACGTTTGTCATAGAGTGAGGTGTTCAATTGACCATTAATGTCGAAAGACAACATAATATCTAAATACGAAGTAGAATTACTTCTTTCTGTAGTTTCTTTGACCTCCAGATCACTTGGATAGATGATGCTAAGGTAATCTGCGAACGAAGGATTATTAATTGAAAGCAAGTCATCTATATATCTGTAAGTAAAACTGAAGCCATGAGGCAATTGCTTTTTCCTTTCGAAAGCAAAGACTGAATAAATTCAGCTTCGTATGAGTAAAGGAATATGTCAGTCAGAAGCGGACCACAGTTAGTGCTAGCCGCAAGTAGTGGCTCTAAATGAATGATGGGGCCACAATTCCTTACGTTGCGTAAACTGGCATATTTGATAAACGGAATGGCCGACACGATTCTACGCATTTCGGCATCAAATGGAGCAAATATCTAACATATATAAACATAAAGCAAACGATCGGTCATGGGTGCGTGGTCATTGCTATTTTTATGTCTTTTCCCTGTTTACATTTTATTTATTGGCTAGTTATCGCATTTCTGGTCATTTCAAATTTTTTTTTCAAAGTTTTCTTCTTCATAAATAACTAGCCGATGAATAAAATGTAAACAGAGAAATGACATAAAAATAACAACGACCAATGTTTTTCCTCAGCTCCGCCTCTTTTTGTGATTTTTCTGTTAACGAGACCTCACGAGACCGAATGGCTGATAGAGAAACCGGCAAATTTGAAACAGGTTGGGTAGAAATGTGTGTAGAGCCTTCAGACGACAGATCGGGGGTAAGTTAACGTTGCCGATCGTTTGCTTTATGTTTATATATGTTAGATATTTGCTCCATTTGATGCCAAAATGCGTAGGATCGTGTCGGCCATTCCGTTTATCAAAAATGCAAGTTTACGCAACGTAAGGAATTGTGGCCCTATCATTCATTTAGGGCCACTATTTGCGGCTAAGTTAGTGCCCATTGCAATGCCGACAATTTGTTGAAAAACTTTTCCTCCAAACACCACAAATATAATAGCATTACTGAAAAGTTGCATTATGGCCTAGGATAAAACTAAAGTCATAACCTATCATGAATTCGGAATCTCTCGCGCCTCTACTTATAAAAGAATGCTGCAATATATAAAACTCAAAACGGATACGTACTGTGAAATACTCTCATTATATACCCAGATCTAAAATAAAAATTGAAAATGTAGCTTTTAATTCATCATTTCATCAGCATGTGGTTGTTATGTTAAACATGTTGTAATGAAAAGTTTGCCATGCTTGAAGTTTCTACTCAAAACATTGCGAAAAAGTTAAGTAAAATGACTATCATTCCTATATACAGTACTGTCTTTCAAATTTGACACACTTTAAAATGAAAACATGACTAGCTAAATTGATCAAGTATTGAAAGTTAGAAAACGAAAAGTATTGTACAATTCAGATGTCTCACAGCCGAACACATTGCAAATAAAGTTTCGGCTATATTAGAGTATGAACAAACTGAAAATTATTAAAACTAATATGAATATCAGTTGATGTTAGTATGTTGTTTTAAATAATTGCACTATTCGTACATAATACCTTATATAAAGGGCCTTGTTGCATGAACGAATCCAGGGACGGGGGACCTAAGGTCCGGACTCCTCCTGAGATTCGATAAGATTGATTTGTAGTCACTTTTAGTTGAAATAAAGGTAAATTAAGATCTTACGACAGAGTTCGATCTCCAAGGAAAACCTATCCGTGAAGGACCCTCCCAACAAATTTTCTAGATACGTGGCGATTGTTGGTATTAATTGTTTAAGTGTAAAGCAATAGTTTTCAACGTCATCCTGAGCAGGGATTTATGTCACTAATGAAGTTTCTAAGTTTCATTTTCCCCACACGGTCTGTTCATGTCCAATTCTTTATACATGTATTTAATATCCATTGAATTGAACTTTTTAGACGAACATAGCGACTGTTTACAGTGACTGTTTAGATGTGATTTGACGCATCTTTAATATATTGATGTACATATTTTATATTCACGATGATTTACCCTGTAGATTCTGAAGTCGGGTTTCATTCGATAGTTTTATGTCCATGACCTTACTGATACCAATTCCTTCAGTATTTTAGAGTCTTGTCTCTCAGTTAGTGGTATGACTCACACGTACCGGGTTCGAGTACCACTTGCGTTTTGCCAGTATCCTGTCTTCGGATGAAACGATAAAAAAGAGGTACAGTGTCACAGTTAAGGTTGGCGCTTCTTCTGGTGGGTCGGGTGCATAGGTCTTCTTTTCTGTGAAATGCACATGGCAGATGATATCCCTATACCAAGATAATTTGTGATGATGTAAAACAGGAATAAATGACATAAACCAAACCTTATTTCAATTGTGATGATGTCTATTCTGTGCAATCTGATACATCACGGACATTCATCTCAAAGTGGATGTTAATAGAATTGTGTGTGAAAAACACAACACAAACGTTTAATGACACAAAGATACTAATCTTTGACTAGTCTTCTTAAATGTTTGAATGTCCAAGATAGATAATAAGATGTATACATTTATCAACAAACTTATCCGTTTATGTACACCTCATGCAATAAAAAAATTGTTTGAGAACAGGAATACAAAGGAGAAAAAGATCATAAATAGCAACATAATCATTAAAGAATTGAGAAGGGTATTGTTATTGCAAAGGAAGGCAATGCTTGGAAGCTTGTTGAAATAGTTGAACTGGATTAAATCAACAGACATAAAGTTTGTGAAAAGAAAACTTTCGACATAGTTCAGTCCATTTATCTGTCAGTTTGTCTGTCAGTTATCTGTACTGCTCCGTAATTGTAGAAACAAAACATTATACCTAACAGGGGAAAAGCTTTTATGGAAAAGTACATTTTATTCTACTATTTAAGATCAAAGCGACGACTTTCGATTTCTTGTTGTAAATTTCCGTGGTAAGATGGCAAAGAACCTAGACTTCTTTCAAATGGTATACATATATTCCACAACTCGCGCCATTGCTAGAGCCTGTGCCAATCTTTCGGATTTTCATACAAATGATTTAAAATTTACATTCAGACGACGTTTGATTTGTGGCACAGAAACCAATAACGTCCAAAGAATATCGTAAAATTCAGCAGGTCTTATACAACTTTTTCTGTAAATTCGAAAAACCGATGTGTTCAGCGGTATATATCACCCAAATTTCTACAGTGATCTAATATACAGCTTAGGGGGAAGGCATTAATAATTTCTGAAAATTTTCATTTCACCGGAATAAAAGATAGTCAAACACCTTAGGCATCAAATGTAAGACCCTGAGATAATAAGAATTGTATTATAACTTCTACAGCTTTATGCAGACTATTCAATGGTCATTGCACTATGACTAAAAGAGCCATAGTAATTCTATACCTAAAACCTTTGCAGGCTCTGGACATCATCTCCTTTCACTGTTAGTCGAGACACCTACAAGTCAAAGACCTGCGGTTGTTTATAAACGAGCAGAGGATGGTTGAATCATGTTGATGCAGGTCAATAGTTTTATATTCATTAATAATATTAATATTTATTTCATACTTTTATGACTATTAACTGCAGTTACCTATTGAAGGGTGCTTCTTATATGGAAGATTATTTACAAATCTTTAAATGTGTAGTTTTTTTATTGTACTGCTTTTGTAATGGGTGAGAAGGTGGCCCCTGAAGTAGGTCAAACACAGCAAGTGAATACCATTTTAATCTCAATTTTCCGTCCTAAGTCGGCACCACAGCTGCATTACAATCGAATAAATTTCTCTTTTTCTGCTCTTATTGCATTTGCTGCTTGTCCAAGCGTGTATATACAAGTTTTTCTCATACGAAACAATCAAGTAAGATATATTTTCAAGATTGCTGCTATGGAAGATAATGTTACCACGACTCCATTTCTGAGCCCGAGGTTCAGGTACCAGAACCAAAATGAAAACTAGAGCAGACACATGGCAATCGAGATTATATAAGGAGTCTTCTATGTTGAATATTCCCTGAAGAATGGCGATCAAAAAATATTATTACGGACGACAGAATACCGCATAAGCTATCAACAAAACTATGGATTCTGCATGGACCAAAAGGGAAAGGATGAAGTAATATCTTTTCTTTCAATCTGAAATAACTTTTATTTTTTCTTTATATAAATGGTGTGTTTACTCAGGGGAGTACTAAGATTCTTTTGACCATTTGTGTTTGTGTGTGGTGTTTTAAAAATGTAATAGGAAGATGTGCGTAACTTTCATCATTTGACACTGTACAAATCAGTACTTGGTACATAGAATATTACTGGTCACATACCCACACACAACTGTATTATATTTTAATATCCTACTCGAAGTCTGTTTTAATTGCTTATTTTGAATGCACAATTGAATAGGTGTCACACTTTGTGACTGATATTACCTCGAATTAATTTGAGGAAATCATTACGAAGAGTTTATGATTCTGTCGGTATATAAGGAAATAGATGAAACATGTACCAACTAAAATGATATTTACATTAAAATTTCAGCAAAATATTTACACAATGTACTCATGAATATTGATGAATAGGAAGTTTCAATGTCCGTGCACGTCCACCATGTTATGTTGTAGTGGATCAATAATTGAAAGTACTATAGTTATAGTCGTAATTTATTTGATTAAACCGACGGTTTCACTACTAGTATACGTTGGAAACTTAAACATGTAGATAAAATAAGACTATTGTACTAAATGTCTGAAAGACACAACCAAAATCCAAGGCAGGATATTTATTGAGAGAAAACAACCACATAGTCATTAAAACTGTTTGATAAAAGTATTACAGTGCACTAATTGCCTTGATTTACACCTTCAACCACAATGATTCTTCTCGAACTCAAATGGTCATATGGTGTGTCGGTATCAACGTCATCGACGTTCGTGTTTTCATTTTCTTCACTCACAGAGGGCTGTATAGTTAGTACATCTATATGTTCATACGTATTTGATTGATGTGCTTCCCCTTCATTTGTAACTTCCGAGTCAAATATCCTCCTTGCATTCCAACATTCAGCAGAGGTAGGAGTTTGCCTAGTCATAAAACAAAAAATTAGTGTATAAGTATAATATTCTTATACCCCCCTCCCCTCACCCCCCTTGCGGCAACAAAATTTGAAACATGCAATAATTCATCCCAAGATACATCACTGGTATAAGTGTAATGGATGTCCCACTTACAAGCACATTTTGAGGTATCATCAATGAAAACAACGTTTTACCCATTGTGACCTTGACCTTTGACCTATGACCTTAGTTTAATATCATGACACACCCTTTGATCCTAAGCAACAAATCTCTGAAATATTATTGAAATTCGTGCACAGGGGAAGAAGTTATGGCCCGGACAAGGTTATATTAATTGTGTCTATCATGAACTTGACCTTTGACCTATGACCTTGGTTCAAGATCATGACACACCCTTGGATCCTAAGCAACAATCATGTGAAATATCATTGACATCTGTGTACAGGGTGAGAAGTTATGGCCCGGACAAGGTTTGGTGGACAGACGGACAGACAGACACACAGACGCACAGACAGATAGGGTGATTCCTATATCCCCCCAAACTTTGTTTGCGGGGGTATAATAATCCTCCACCGCCCGACAAGATGTTTCATGGTAAACATAAACATATGAAAGATAATTCAATGTTTTTGATGGGATCATTCCATCGAGCAGAATGATGAAACCAGACTGCCCGGCAGTTGCAGTTATACTATAATAACGCATGTAATGTTTCCAACATGCCGTAAACCAGATGTCATAAGCAGGTGACAGAAATAATATAGTACTGATTTTGTCGAGCATGGGACAATACTGGTGAGATATGACGTTAAAAATTAATAATATTAATCACAAGCGGAGTGTAAAGGCAGTTTACTCGTGTACCTGGAGTCCATTTTAATTCATATTTACAATTATGGGCGCCCATAAACCGGCTAACCAGACCAATTGAGTCGCATGTGTTGCTTCAACTGACCGTCCTAAGTCGGTACCGTAACTGCAGAACACAAAAATATTTTGTAATGTCGTTTTCCGTATATATTCTAATATTATCATTTTTGTGTGTGCATGTCCTTGGTGATTTGTGTCATACAGTCAGTTGTCTTCTGTTTTCTCTTTTATGAAAATGATGATGTAAAGAATGTATCCAGATCAAAAATAAAACACGAGTTTTATTTCAATAGATGTAGAATAGAAAAGAATATTATTCGATCTGAATGCGTACTATCTGTTAATGTCTGAGATGGTTATTTAGTCGGGACATATGACTTAATATTGACACAGTGTCTTGATAAGAAGTGAGGCGATGTCAGTGTACATATCGACTGTTGGTGATTTTCCTTTTTACTGTACATGTAATGTCCGTATCTTCTCTATTTTGTAAAATGTGAAAATGAGTAGAGTAGAAATGAATAAATAATGGTACACTGGATTCCCCATGTTTGCGGCTTTAGAGAGTAAACCAGCAAATATGACAAGAATACAATATTTTAGACTCCTTTTCAGAGAGTATGAATCGATACCGTTACTAGTGGACTGTTAGTCTCCAATGGCATTCACAAACCAATTGTGCATAAAAAGGATATTCCTTAGTTTTAGAATAATTTCCAATGTTTTCTCATAGTCACTCTTTAAATTAACAATCGAATCAAAAATTTATTCTAAAACTAAGGAGTATCCTATTTATGCATAGCTATGTCTTTTGAATCGATGTTTAAGCGATTATGTTTCGTCTGTAAATATCTGCTTGTATTTATATAGAATGTATTAAACATATCTACAGCTTTTATAATCAGGTCAGCTAGCAAACCGGGAGACCCATTCTTCATATAACTTCCTCCATGAAAATGTAAATGTTCAATAACTGTCTACCTTGAAACGCTGTTGAAGGCAAGTAACATATTATATCATTAGCTGCGTGCTATAAGATCAGGAACACATGCATATCAGGTCAGGAATATTGAGTGTTTATAGATACACTTAATGTGATAATTACTTATGATACACAATTCTTGTATAATGAATAGTATACTTACTTCTTTTTGCGGTGTATGATATAGAAGACAATAATATTTAGTGTTAAGACAATGATGAGGAACGCAACTACAAATTAAAAAAACATAATATAAATATGTTATCTATGGTATACCTTTTACAGAGACGTGCAACTTGTTTGTTTAAGACAGTGAAATAGTAAAAGCATTTGGGTGAATGCCAAATCAAAGAATTAAGAATCTACATATTCTTCAAGGCATTAAGTTCATATGATAACAAATATTGGCAAACCGTGAATTATAAGATATATTTGAATAATATGGATTGCATATTTTATAATATTGTGTGCGGTGTATTCCATATTTTATAATATCGTTTAAATGATAGAGTTTGAATGCTTACCAATAGCAGATACTATTGCAATGGTAATGTCATTCAATATTGTTGAATCTGTAACAAGGAAACAAAAATGTCCACAAAATTTAATATCAAGGCCATCTTCAATGGTTACATTTCAATAATACTCTACATGTGCGTTAAGCTGTTGAAATTTATTTTTAAAAAGTTTGTTGTATATTTATGTTATCATTATTTGTCAAGTGTATGATTGAACCTTGATGGATGTTTATATATACATTGGTTGAAGTGCTGTTTAGTTTGTTATTACCGTCTGAGACTGGAGCGGAATGGGCTCTTGATGATGACTCCATCCTGTAAAAACATTTATACAAAACTGGTTTAAATTTTGTTGTTAGCATGGCATTATATTTTAAAGAAGAGACAAGACAAATATAAACCTTCTGCAGCAGAGAACACTTAAATTTTACTAACCTGGAACCTAACTGGAGCTCCTGTCCGAGGAAACACACTGGATCTTTAAGTATCAAAATATATTAGACGTTAAAATGGAGAATTTTAAATGGAAATAAACAGCAGTTTTGTTATATTTCACTTCTTAATCGTTTCCTGCATTGTTATTGTCACATTTATCATATCATGAGTCTTACTGGATCAAATAAAGACCGTTATGCTTGAACTTATAAATACAGAATAAAGTCAAAATACAAGAACTGTGAAAATATCCAGTCAATTTGAATAGTACACATCAGACCAACCTATCCATAATGTTTTATCATAAACCATTCCCGTCAACAAAATAGAAGAGATTTAACTAGTTCCAATGCGTCTTGACTGTCACTCTGTCCGTCCATACGTAGACGGAGCGCTCTCGAAAGAATTTCGATGCCTTTTCAACATTATTATATATAACTTGCACATACCATACATACGAATTTCAATACATTACGCCCAACCCAACCAACATTTGTCCAACAAGTTAAAGTTATCATTAATTTTCTGGATGACATTGGATATGCTTTCAAATACGTGTTTAATTATAAACACCATATTATGATACTGGGCAATAGCAAAACCCCCATGACTATCATATGTATATATAAATAAATATCATATCAAATACACCAAAATACTATGACTAGAATGAATATAACATTAGAATACAATAAAGAAAAATAATCCTGAGGACGATATTTAACATCTGGTCACAGTTTTACAACTTCGCTGCCGCGATTGGTATTTGTTCCGCTAGGGCAATTCTTTTCGGCTACTGGTTTTAATCGTTTTGTTTCACCTTTAGAGCTTAATTCTTTTTTCACTAAACAAACTATATTTCCTAAATTCTACCTGTACATATTATGATCACTGCCCTTTTATATGTTCGTTACATGCAATCAAAAGTGAGGTAATCCGGTGGTATTACAATTTTAACTAGCAGATTTAAGTCTATTACCTGATTTTCATTGTTTAACATATCCAAGATTCAGCGGAAATCGTAAAGCAATTGCCAATTAAGTTTAAAATTATATTGCTGTTGTTAGAACTGTGTTAAGGTGCAGATAATATAATTTAGACAAGGTTATGATTGCTAAGGTCGAATGTCACGGTATATATTGACATCTGAAATGCCTCTAGTATGGGTTCTTTGTTTACTTATTTTTAAACCATTCACAAAGCTGGTACTACAACAATAAGTTTGTATACTGGAAAGCGGTATTTACTAATTTTATTTTGCAGATTATCAGTGTTTTAAGTAAACTAAAAGAGAGAATCTTCGGCAAAACTGAAACTTACATTTGTACAGCTCGTCTGTCTGGAAATATGTTTGCGGTAGATTTTGTTCTCTGCATTCTTCGGTAATTATTGGTACTTTGTAGGTACAGTTCCATGGAAGGTAACCAAGTTGTGCGTTCAAATCGAAGATAGGGCAAACTAAAATGAAAATATTTTTTATAATAGAATTTCAACATAGATATGTCTCTTTTAAGGAGTTTTTATATACTTTGACTTATAACAACTGTACACTTTCCGGATATGTATAAATATACTTTACGTAAAATTGGAAATGTGTGGCTGTCAAAATGTCGCAGTTTGAAGTAAAAACCACGCAGATAATTTGGCTCGTTTAAATTTCCGTCATTAGAATCCATGGGTAGAACAGAATACGAAAGCAGCTGAGGCAATATTGCTGTTGCATTGACAACGTTCTGAGTGATGCATGTTCCCTTGTAAGTCAGGAAAAAGCTAAGTGTCCAGTAGCAGTAAAAGTCTAATATGTCGCTTGCAATACTCGCATTTGAGGACAATTTCATAGTACAGGAGTATAATGTAACCTAGTCAAAATCTCTGCAGAGATATGATATGTTAGAGCCGTGGTTGTTTTAAAACATTGTAACCATGCATCATAGCCTTATAAATGTAATGGGATTTACATAATACATTACAATGAATAATTATGAATAGTTTTTCATCTATTAAACTAAATTGCGTAAAAGCATTTTCACTTGACATTGTTCTTTTTTTTTCTATGAATAATAAGCAGAAATGTTTTAATCAATGCGTTATATATATCTTTTTGTCTCCCTATATTCACTCAGTACATTCAATGGTAACATGACGAGGAAGGTAAAGTATGAATAAATATGTGTCAGTACATACATATATGTTTTAAATTCATTATATGTGAGATCTACTGTTGTGACACATCCTCGTATGCCGACGCGTGTCGTATAGGATATAAACCTATATGTTGGTACCGTATCTTCCATCCTTATAACGATAAAAGTAAGTCAAGCTTACAAATGACAATTTATAAATATTCATGTATGTAATGTTTTAATAAAACTGTTTTGCTGAGTATTATTATATAGGTTGGTATGCAAAATATTCTGTTTCTTCTGATTGTGTAGCTTAGGACACAATTATGGAGCAATGTACTTCCCATTGTATCTTTTTGTTTGTAACACTATATAACAACATATAATACTATTGGAAAGGAATATAAATCAAAATCTGCATTGCAAAGTGTAGCTGTAGGATATACATTTGTGGGGTGTGTGTGTAAGGGGGGGGGGGAGGAAGGGGGAGGGGTAGGGATGTGTGCTAAAATTTAGTTTTTATTTTAATGGTACTTCATGTTCTTTTTCTCTTCATGTTGTTGGGATATGTAAATATCATAATAAACATAGTTTCTTCTGCGGATGAAATCGGAATATTACTCAACTTGACAGAAATGTCTTGTATTAAATGTGATAGTTTAAATCAAGATAAATCTGACTGTATGGTACTGCATGGTCTAGGATATTGTGATATATTTTTTAACTTTGTGGGAATATTCTCCTAAAGTGAATGATAGAAACGTTTCTTACCCATTGTAGTCTAGCAAGCAAAACTCTGTTGCTGTTGTTGTATTTGATTTCTTGTTCTTTGTGTTCTGTAGATTTGGTTTAGTTTGATTGGTTTTATATATCAAATTATTTTTGTATACTATGTTCGCATTTCTTTCATCTAAATTGCCAGTTTTAAGGAAAGCTTATATTTTGGTTTGATAAAGATCACTGGATCTTGATCACATCACTGAATGTTTGAAATTTGAACTTTTAATAGTATCGTACTCTTTGGAATTTATACAAAAAGCGACTATGATTCATCCTCTATATATGGGCTGTACTTGTTTCGGTATTGACTAAAGTCAGAGGAAGAATAAAACTCCAAATTCCATTCAAATTGTTCTGTTATGCGGGACTATCAGAAGAAAAGGAAATAAATCCAATGGCGAGGGAGGAATACCTATCTGTTTCATTATGGATGTGGATATTAAGTTTGTATGAGGCTTTTTGAATTTCTATGGCTATAATTGTTGAAAGCGCTACGTAATAACGGTATTACTCTCCATCAGCCACCATCCCTTTCAAATACTGAAATATGCAGTTAAACATGAAATTAAAGAACTTTTTTTATCCATATATTGAACTTTCTGAGAAATTGTTTGAAACTAAATTTGTTTAAACTAAGTACTTAAAGTCCCTTCAAGCGAATACGGAACACAGATAGGAGTCTGCTCCGAATTATACCAAGTTTTTCTAAATAATGGATCTTCTATTTCTGGCATGACATTTAAACACGGTACAATTTAACAACTAAATTTTGTAAAAGAAAACGAAAAAGGACATTTTTGAGCTGATGCAACATGGAAGATCTTCCTCTTTCAAAAAAGAAAGGTAACAATTAATGGGATGACTATTTGATAACGATTAACCCCCCCCCCCCCGCCTTCAGAATTGAAAAATATATAAATGAATTAAAAGTTAATGAATTTAAAAAAAAAGAACAAAAACAATGCAAGCAAGAAATAAGCAAAAGAAACTAAACAATTTTCACAGTGAATAGACTAGATTCATGAATGCAACCGAGATACTTCAATGATTACATGCATTTATTGCAGCAGTATACATATGTGGCCTGGACAAAGTGTGTGTTTCAATAGTTACAAAACAACGATGACTATCGAGGACATGTAATGTGTATTTGATCAAGATTACACATCAAATGTAACATAGAGTATGTATAAAAATAGAAGAATAATTTTCCAACTAAAGCAATAGTAACAGTACTATTTATTAAATATTCTTTAACCAACTAAGCCGTGTGTTTAAATATATAAAACCCTAAAGCCTTGGAAGAAAACAGATAGAACGTGCATGGAAATTTAGAACAAGAACAGATATCCCCTCTCCTGATGATATCTGTAGTTTACCCTAGAATTTGTCTGAACAAATATAAAAGTAGAATAAATTATTTTCTGAAACATACCAACAGTTTCTTGATCAACGTCAACGATAATTTCTCAGTAATATGATTAATACTATATCTAGCTTGCGTAAACTCATACATGAATATGTTTATTTCCTTTTACAATTAATCACAGCAATCACATTATTTAGGGTTTCTAGATAATTGCCTGTTTCGTGATTTAACACATAATATCTTAATTATAGTTTCGACACTGTGCGGAGTAAGCAAGGCAATACAATGTCAGCAGGAGACGACGGTTTTCTCCTGATAGTGTTGTCGCACTCGTTTGGAAAATTGGCAAGTGTTTTGAAATAAAAACAATGAATTTAATAGAGTAAATTCTCTCTATTGCGGTATAGTTGTTGCTGGCCATTCGACGAAAAATAAGCAAATAACAACAAAGTAATGCAATTAACTATTTTTGAGCATCTTATTTCTCACTTAAATGTTATATTCTTCTTTCAAGGAAGTACTCTGCTAACTCTTTAACAATATATGCGGTGTTTAACAATGTTAGAAAGTTCTAAACAATATCTGACAGCATAAAACTTAGATGTATGAGCGTGTTAAGTAATATTTTCTTACTTTTAGGACTCAGTATACGTGGAATCATACAGAACTCCTCCAGCTTGCCACGCTCCGTAAATCCACAATGATACGACCAGGGTGTACAGTTAAAGTACGTACTTCTGTTCATCCAAGTTACATTGTCCACAGGACAGGTGGACACGTAATACACAACAAATAAAATAGTTGTAATAGATATGTAACTCCTGCAAATATATGTACAAACTTTCATTTCCAAGTTTTCCTGTCTACAATTGGCATGCACCAGTAAGGAAATATTAGTCTTATTATTGCGGTTTAAAGGAACGTTGATGACACCAGGATATAAATGTCATCATTTTCCATAAGTGGTATTCTGTTTCAAAATATTTCCTTAAACGATTATGTAAATTAGATATAGTGATTTTTTATTGCAATTGTCGTTGGTTGATTAAACCATGTTATTGACCAATGACGTAGATGTCTGGTAAACCAACTCTCTATTGAGATAATCAATTCCACAGAGGGCGTATCTTATAGTAAGATATACATATACAATGCATCTACATGTTTAATTTGAATGACAACTTCATCAGTGACATATTTCACACTTAGACACTAGAAGTGATGTAAAAACCTATAACAATCAAATCTATGCATTCTCTTTTACAAACGCATACACAATATATAGCAAGAAACGTAAGTACACGTGTTCGGAAATTGCAAAACAGGAAAACTATCGGCTGCCATTATTTAGATAAGTGATGTCACTAGTGTGTTTGGAAGCCGGTTTGGTCTAGTGAATAAGGTGCTCGGCTCGTGATCGATAAATCCGTGGTTCGACTCACGCCGGTGATCTGTTTTTCGGATGAGACGGTAAAAACCGAGGTCCCGTCACGGTAGTCGTTACACGTAAAATATCACTCACTGCTGCCGGTGGGTCCTATGCATAGGCCTTAATTTCTATGCAATGCATCAGGCAGATGCCGTCACCATGTACGTGAAATAATCATGGAGTGGCTTTAAACAATAGTCAATCAATCAATCATTTAATCAATCAATCAATCACTAGTGTGTTTGGTTAATAGAACAATGTATGGACGTAAACAAAGGAATTGAGAATGACATGTAGATAACGGAGTTCTTTAGTGTTAGAACGATTTGCCAGTCATCGGGTTATGATGACTATAAAATACTTTTAGAGATCAATACTAAATAGATCAATCCATGCCAATCTGAGACCTCCTGTAGCAAGATGGAATGGGATGAAATCTGGAACACCGATTCTGAAGTGAGAAGGAGTTCTTTCTCATACATCTGCATTGGACACACGTAATGGTAAATATATAGTGTTTTCATTATTCCGTTATTAATGTTTTGGAGTTTTTTAGAGTGCTATCTGATGATACATACACATGGCGATTCAAAACTCTAGGCTTGTGGGCTGCAATTCATTAAAGGTGATTATACATATATAAGATCTCCCATCATTTCTTTTGTACACACAAACATGTGTTTAAATGAAGTTGTATCTTGACTCATATTCGATTGACTACATTTATATCATAAGTTATTGAAATGTACATCTTGTACACAAAATTATAAGGTAAATATGTTAAATACTTTATCTTAATACTTCTGGAACTGTCGTATACATCGTCAACAGTATTTGTCGAAGAGATCAAAGACATTTTGAAATGTGATACCCACCCTGGATATTGATTATTAGATATGGAGATGATGATTAAATATCTGACTTCTGTTAAATTTTTACATTCATGTACACGAACGTACATTACATGCTATAAATTGATAATGATGATTATATGTTCTCATTAGATTTGAGAGGTCTACAATTACATTATCCAGACAGTGTCATGGTCGAAATTCACTCAATCTCATTTTGTTTGATTATTCGTTGAGGGATAGGTTACCTAGACAAAATGTTATTAGTGCCCTCTTTGGGGATAATAAGTATTGGGTATGGTAATATGCCATGCGATAACATCATAGTATTCGATCAATTGCCTATCCTGTTGGATAAGTAAGTTTGACAAAGAAAACAGAAACATTTAAATCCGACAAGTATAGCATGTATAGTAATTTGTTGTGATTTATCACAAAATAAATCTATAGATACAGTACAGTCCGGGTGGAACTGGTCACAGTACGCATTTTTGAGTGGGCATTAAAAATGTCCACTGGACACAGTGGACATTCTTGTAAGAGTCAGTTAGAATTAACATACAGGTAAATGGACAGCTTGATAGCTCAGGTAAATGTCCACTCCTAATGCCCTCTGAAATTTCAGGTGGACTGCCCACTGTGGACAGTGGACATTCAAAGTTCAACCCGGACCGTACTGTATAGATTTTACAAAGAATAAAAATTAAATCACGTATATAAGGCTGTTTTTAACAAAAGTCTTTTCTATTGTGATTACTTCAGCATGGTACGGATTCGTCCGTCTACAATAGAATCTACTCCTACGATCGTTCGGAAGATAATTTTGGGCGTATGCTATCACCATCAAATTAATCATAGGCTACAGTTATCCAAATAAGGTAAAAAATATTCATGTATTTTATGTTTGAAACAGGAAGGGTGACAAAAAAATTTGGGATCTAGAAATCAAACCCTAAACAGTCTACTTTCAGGGTGGATGTGCTCATCCATGAATTATTTGAAGAGAAATTTTAGTCGTAAAAGTAAATTTTATAAATACACATATCTAACAAGTCTTAAATATATATATAAACTAACAAGTCTTAAATATATATATAAGCTTGTATAGAATGCTACAAATCAGTATACATCAGTACACAGACTATGACTTAAAATCTTCTCATTTAACAGAAAACTTAACAAGTGGTTCAAGTTTCGAAGAACTGGTCCCAGGTGAATAAATGGTTGTAATATATTTTTCAAACTAAGATTTCAATCTCAGATTTTCACATCATAAGCATCATAATACTTTAAAATGTTTGATTGGTATAACACCCTCCGTTTTGATTTCATTGATGTCAGCGAAGCATGGGTTTGGAGAGTTTTAGATAGATAAATTACACAACAAGGCTTCATTCTCACATATTTATTGAAAGAACGTGAATGTAAACTAAACATTCCATCTTTTATATCTGGTCAGGCACAATTCATTACAGACGAGGTTACGAAAACTCGTAAAATAGCAGAACCTAGGATTACAAAAATTATGAACCCCCACAGAAATACTGTGAAAAGGCAGAAGAACTTCGTGTATTTAAAGTGTTGAAGAGTCTTCTAAAAGGAAACAGCGGCAAAAAAAGGATTTATTAGTGCTAGAGACACGACAGATTCCGAGATGAGAAATAATAAAGTCTTTTTGAATAAAATGATATATATGTATACATAAGATATTAATCATTATGACAGTTACATTACTCTTTTATTTTGATGCTAGGTGAAATAGCTCCAACGGCGGAATTATTAAGAACAGTTATTGCTTGTAGAGATCAAGAGACCGCCAAGGCCCAGTTAAAAAGTTCAACGACAAATTTATCATTGCTGATTTGGAAATCTTACATTACCCTCCAGTGTTCAAGAGTTCAAGAAGTTCCGTTTCATCGGGGCAGGGTACTAAATGAAGACCTTAAGGATTCTGGTGGAGGGATTGCATCAAAAAGGGCATATGGATATAATAAATATAGAACAAATAGATTTTAAACTTCATATTCTGAACCTAGTATATCAGTAATGTAGGTAAAAGATCGCCACCACCACAAGCCAAAGTAAGAACATTCAGTTATACAGGTAAACAGCTTGCAGGCGTCAAAAGCCAAGGTCATTACATTTAGTATTACAGGTAAATAGATTGTCTGCAACGCAAGTCAAAGAAAGTACACGCAGTACAACAGGTAAACAGATATTCTGCACTAAAAGTCAAGGTAAGAAAATTAAATGATACAGGTCAACTGCATCAAAATCCAAGGTAAGTACATTCAATAATACAGGTCACCTGCACCAAAAGCCAAGGTAAGTGCATTCAATAATACAGGTCACCTGCACCAATAGCCAAGGTAAGTACATTCAATAATAGAGGTTACCTGCATCAAAAGTCAAGGTAAGTACATTCAATAATACAGGTCACCTGCATCAAAAGCCAAGGTAAGTACATTCAATAATACAGGTCACCTGCAACAAAAGCCAAGGTAAGTACATTCAGTACTACAAGTAAAATGATATTTCATGAAGTCAGTGTATATATCCACCATCATGGGAATCTACTGAAATAAGTACACATTGAAACTGGGTATTACCAAGAAAGTTCTGGATTCTTCAAATAAAATATACTTACAATATCTTGATTAATATCTATGTTAATGATATCCAGGTCATTTCCCCATGAATGATCTGGATCACAGAAACTGATTTTATCATTTCTGGACTAAAAATTCTGGACCACAGAATGTAAATCTCATAATATCTGGATCATATCACTAGGATTTTATAGTATGAAGACCACAGAATCTGGATTTCGTTATATAGCTGGGCCAAAGAATCTGGCTTTATACACTTTAGTCACAATGTGAATTTTTATCTGGATCTCATAACCGCAAGATCTTCTAAATCTTATTCGCATTACAGGATAAAACATGCCAATTTTCCATAATACAGGGGGTAGAAAACAAGCTGGAATTCCAAATGAATTTGTTAAACTGATCCTCGTTTTACGTCACACCAGTATCGTTTTATTTCTGTAGTGATGGCATCAGCTTGATGCACGGAAATTCAGATGAATGCAACAGATTCGCCAAAAAGGAGTGAGGCATCCTTGTGATGCCACATCTACCATGACAGAACCATCCATGGCAGTGAGGGATGTTTGTGGTGCCACGTCTACCATACCAGAACCACCCAAAGCAGTGAGATATCATTGTGATGCCACGTCTACCATGACAGAACCACCAAAAGCAGTGTGAGGGATGTTTGTGGTGCCATGTCTACCATGACAGAACCATCCAAAGCAGTGAGGGATCTTTGTGGTGCCACGCCCACCATGACAGAACCACACAAAGCAGTGAGGGATCTTTGAGGTGCCACATCTACCATGACAAATCCACCCACAGCGGTGACGGATCTTTGTTGATCTGCGTCGTCTACCATGAAAGGACCACCTAAAGCATTGATGGATCCTTGTGGTGCCACATCTACCATGACAGATCGATCCAAAGCAGTGAGGGATCTATGAGGTGGCACCTCTACCATGACAGATCCACCCAAAGTAGTGAGGGATCTTTGTGGTACCACGTCTACCATGACAGATCCACCCAAAGCAATGAGGGATCTTTGTGGTGCCATGTCTACCAAGACAGACCACCCAAATTAATGAGGGATCTTTGAGGTGCCACGTCCACCATGACAGAACTATCCAAAGCAGTGAGGGATCTTTGTGCCACATCTACCATGACAGAACCGTCCAAAGCAGTGAGCGATGTTTATGGTGCCACATCTACCATGACAGATCCACCCAAAGCAGTTAGGGATCTTTGTGGTGCCACGTCTACCATGACAGAACCAACCAAAGTAGTGAGGGATATTTGTGGTGCCACGTCTACCATGACAGATCCATCTAAACCGGTGAGAGATTTTTCTGGTGCCACGTCTACCATGACAGATCCATCCAAAGTAGGTAGGGATCTTTGTGGTGCCACGTCTACCATGACAGAAATACCCAAAGCGGTGAGGGATTTATGTGGTGCCATATCTACTATGACAGAACCACAAAAGCAGTGAGGTATCTTGGAGATGCCACCTCTACCATGACAGAACCACCCAAATCAGTGAGGGCTCTTTGAAGTTCCACCTCTACCATGACAAAACCACCCAAAACAATGAGGGATTTTTGAGATGCCACACCTACCATGACAGAACCCCCCAAAGCAGTGAGGTATCTGAGATGCCACATCTACCATGACAAAACCACCCAAAGCAATGAGGGATCTTTGAGGTGCCACGTCTACCATGGCAGATCCACCCAAAGCAGTGAGGGTATTTGTGGTGCCACGTCTACCATGACAGACCCACCCAATGCAGTGAGGGTTCTTTGAGATGCCACGTCTACCATGACAGAACCACCCAAAGCACATAGGGATCTTTGTGGTGCCATGTCTACCATGACAGATCTACCCAAGGCAGCGAGGGATCATTGAAGTGGTATGTCTACCATGACATGAAAATTGGTTTTGACTATTATCAGGACTTGTGGCGCGGACGACCCGCATTCGATTCCAGGAATGTGTCACTAAGTTTAAGAGGTTGGTTACTTCCTGCTTCCATGTTGAGGTATAAATGAAAAAGTTTTGAAAGCGATGTAAAACACCAATCAACCAATCAACCAATTTATCAGGACACCAGCAACCAACTGGTGGGACCTGAACACTGGATCCCTCGGTCATAATCTTATGATTTTATCATTTAGATTAGTCAGGCTGATTAAAGTAAATAATGGTTAACCCTCCTTAAAACAAGATAAAATACAAAATCAAGGGTTTCTTTGTTTTTAAATATTTAATGATAATCTTAAAATAATTTTAAATAATAAATGATCAAGTAAAATGTCAATTCTTTTTGCCCATCTTTTTACCACCCCCAATGAGGGCACTGGGGTCAAGTCCTTGGGCGACTGCCAACTTCTGCTTGAGATCCACTAATCCTCCCTTTGGAAAATAATAATAATAATTGCAATAATAATAATAATAATAATAAAGTAATGATAATGGTCAAATGGAAAGTAGAACTAGTTGTATGTTGTCAAGTGGTTAGAGTCAATTTTAATTCGAAAATATCATCATCACAAGTGTTTAGTCTTACCATCTTGTATTATTGACTTATTGGAAAGTTGTATTTAACAAATATTAACCAGAAATGTTGAAATCTGTTTTGAGTGAGATACATAGTGCATTTAAGATTGTTGCCATCCATTTCCATACAGCAGCTACATGGTGCATAACTCCCTCATGACCCCATCCTGGTTACAATGAAGGTGTAGCATGGCAGCTATATGTAGCATGAAACCATTCTGGTGACCATGTAGGTACATCATCTCAGCTACCTATTACATGACCACATCATGACCCCACCCTGTTTACTGTAAAGGTACATTGCATGACCCCATTTTGATCCCAACCTGAAAATTCTATAAATAATGGGAATGTAGTCCCAATCAAACATTTAAGTGATTCTTATGAATAATGGTAATGTGGTCTTGATCATGTGCAATTTCATACAATAATAATTTGTCAAACTGAGGTAAACAATAACCAATCTAATTCCTCCAAAATGTATAAACAAAATTGATAATTATCAAAATCTTTGGCAACCAACCTGCTTTTCAACCTCTGCAATCAGTTTATTTATTTCTTCTGTACTTTGGGTGTTGTTGGACAAGGCAGTCACAGGTTTACTGTTGGCAGACGTTGATTTACTGTCGGCAGTCGCTGATTTACTGTCGGCAGTCACAGGTGTACTGTTGTCAGTCGCTGATTTACTCTGTCGATAAAAAAGATAAATATTATAAACATTCAACCATTATTTGAAATATAGTGTATAAGATAAAAGAAGAGGCCAGACTAGAAATTGATCCCAGGACCTTTCACATACAGGTCCAATGCTCTAATAACTGTGCTATCTGGGTCACTCATCATACTTACATTATATATCAACATTCTGTGTGACCTTGCTTAACCTCTGTGTCATTAGAAATTAAGTGTAGTTATAAGTCTTAGAAGATTAAATTTTAGAAATCATAATATGGATATCACCACTTCCCCTCTCCCAGTACCCTTGACTTGAGATACCAGATTAGAAATAAAATAATAATTTACAAATATTTATCATTACAGTATGTCCTCTTACCTGTTTCTTCCCACCTTTCTTTTTCCCACTGACCTCTGCCTCTGAACTCTGACCCTGGGCAGCAGCTAACCTCTTTTTTAAATCAAGCAGTTTAGCTACTTCTGTGTCTATAACAGCTTTCTCTGCCTTCTTTGCCTTCAACTCTCTCACTACATTACCCTACAGAAAGAAACTTTTATTTCAGAGTTTTGTAATAATTCTCAAAATTAACCAACAAGCAGGTGAAAGTTGTGGAACATGTGGTGGAAGTTTGACAATGTTATTATACATTCAGTTCATTCCAATGCATAATATGATAAATATAATATAATATCAAAATAATAATATAATATTCAGTAAATATTTTGAACAATTATAGAGGTCCTGAAAACTGGGCGGAGGACATCCTCATGACCGAAAAGTCCACCAGTAACGGTATCCACCTAGAGACCAAATTTAAGTGAAAAACAACTCAGCTAATATGAGTTACATTCCTAATATAAAGAATCATGTCTTGGGTTGTTTTTCATAAACATTAATTTGTCACTTCCATATGCAGTTAAATCACAATTCCCTGGGATTTCCAGAAAACATCTAGCCATCAAGCAATTCAAACCCCAGAGGACTTCATGTGTGTGAAAATGTCATGATTTCATTACATCTGACCTGCTTTTTGATTTCTTCTGTCAATCGCGCTGCCTCCACCGAGTTGCCTCCCTTCGTTTCACTTGTCTCCCCTCCTTTACCTCCCTGTAACAGATAAGTCAGTCTAAGCACAATGCATTTTACCACTCAGCTAGTTTCTAATGGTAACCAGGCCTATACTTAGCTTTCGAAATATCTAGCTATGGAATCTAGGTGACCCATAAAGTTACTATAACTCATCAGAGGTGTGGTCTATTTGCCAATGGTAACCATTTTAATAAAGTTACTATGTTTCATTGGTGTGTACAGGACAGAGCTTGACCATTATAACAGTATATAGTTAATCTAAATAGATGATACAAATGTCACTGAAGGAATAATATACTGATGCATCAATGTATCATCGATACATATGACTTAAATATCGTGTATCAATGTATTATTGATACACGACTTATATATCATAGATACATATGACTCAATACATAGAACTGATGTATCGATACATAAGACTTGATATGATACATTGATATATCATTGATTAACATGTATGATAACATTTATTGATTTATCATCAATATGTATGACTTTGATCCCATATAAAAAAGAAACAAGTATAGAATATTTTTATCCAATGTTCATGACCTTCGTTTTTGTTCTGATTTCTTTCTACATAAAGATACAACAACATGTAATTTCTAGACTTCTCTTGTAATTCTTGTCTTAATTGACTTAATTTCAATACTGTTTTCTGCAATAATTGGTTTTGCTTGAAGACTTTAAACTTTGCAGGCTCATTATAATACAATTCCAAAAGAGGGGGGGGGGGGAGAGAGGGGCCACTAAAAGACCAGTCATACGACCACTGTGTATAGACAATCTGTGTAATATAACAATACAATTTTAATCTTGCTCCTCACTGCTTCCCACATATGTGCTTTGAATGTTTAATTTTACATTTCTTATTGTAGTAGAGGATTTGAAAGTATCGTTTTGTTGATACGTCTGTCAACTGACCCACAGATACTGACATCTACAACACTTACATCCCTAATACAGATCATGGGCCATTTCCAAATTTCATTTTATAATCTTATATTAAATATAAAATGTCTGCATGCACTTTCTTGTTATGACATTCTTTAAGATTAATAAAAAAAAGACCTTAACACATGAACAAACCCTGAGGAAAACAGTCATATCTACTCAGATAAAAATTGAAATTCTAAAATTGAAGAGTGACTGCTTTTTCTGGTTAAACTTATTTCAATTTGAAACCTAAACCTGAAATGTGGTCTTTATGTTTTGCTAGACTTTTCCAGCCCTGACCTGCACACGGTAAGGTTATTTCGAAACAGTGTATTTCTTTTGCTAGTATTCTAGACTTGATCAACATAAGCTAACTCATAAATAGTGTATTTGTTATGCTAGTATTCATGACTTTACATGCTAAGGATAAGTGGGGATAAATGCCTCTAACCTTTTTGGGTTTCGTTGTCTCAGGAGCAGGTTTCCCCCTGGAATTTCTTCTTCAGATCCGCTATAAATGTTGAATCGATTTTTTGGAATAAAGGACTGGGCTGAAATGAAAAAAAATATTGCCATCATTTTTTGAAATGAACTCAAGATAAACTCATCACTAGAACCTAAATCCTCTCTCTGATGAAAATGATATCTGCAAACACATTAAGAACAAATATTTATATAACTAATACAAAAGTCCTAGTCTGATAACCAGAAATTTATAAGAGTTATCCCACCTTGTTAATGTGATGACCTGGCAACAGATGGCACACAAACTCATGGTGTATAACATTACACTCTGGAGGCATGGCTAGCTGGGATTGTATGGTGGTGCTGGTCTCTGGCATGTAGGGCTGTAGTGATATAGATAGAAGGCAAGCGATGTTCGCTGACAGACTGACGACCGATGCTGCTCGCGCTCTGACAAAAGAACAAGACGTGTATGTGTCACTTATCTCCCACAATATATATCTGATTGAAGCAGGGTACTTTTAATCTTGAAAAACAAGATATGTGTGTGCATAATATGCCCTGGTCCACAGTTGAGAACTGCAGTTGAGTTTTGGTGAGTTTAGTATTAAGGATAAAGAAGGTGTATTGCATTATTCTTCAAGTGGGACAGAATTACATACAAACAGACGGACAAAAAAATGAACAGACAGATGGACGAACACACAGATGGATGACCCAAACGGTAGATGCCACAGGATCCTTCAGACCTGGCCATAACGACAGATTTAAACTGCTCATTATATACAAGAATGAGTTAATTTTTAAGATCAAGAAATTACCGCGACACAGTGAAAATGCCTTAGAGTAAATCATACCGTAAATTAGGTAATAATACCTTTTATTTGGCTACTTCTAAGTTCTCAATATATGTTTGCAGCTCCATCTGGATCAAGGCCAGTAACTCCTGGTCCTCTCGTATCAGGGTCATCTCCTGAATGGTGCCCTCAAAGTTGTTACTTACAAACATCAAAGCCCTACAACACATAACCAAGATTGATAGAATCCTGGCCAAGTTAAGTAGTCTATCCAGGTAATAAAACCCTTGAGTTTTACTTGTAAACCAATTAAATCTAGTATAGTGTCAAAGGTGTGAAGTGTGCCAGGAAGATCTGCTTGAGAAGATTACATGAATACAGATCATAAGAAGATAATTATTTAGATACATAAATAAAAAAGTTACATTGAAGTAGGACAAAGGTCGAGGTCAAGGTAACATGATAAAAATTCTGGTACCAACGGAAAGGTATTGCAATTAGGGACACACATGCCAAATATGAAGACCCTGTGTCATACGGTTAAAAAGTTAAAGTGGAGTAGGTAAAAGGTCACGTTCAAGGTCACATTTTGGTACCAGCGGAAAGGTATTGCAATAAGGGACGCACATGCCAAATATGAAGGCTCTACATTTTATGGTTAAAAATTATGACCAAGGTTAAATGACAGACATACAGACAGACGGACAGACAGACGGACAGACAGACAGACAGACGAATGAGATTTAAAGTCCCCACGCTTTCCCAAAAAGTGAGGGACAATAAAATTCCAGTGATCAGTTTAGCAAATGAGATGAAGTGCAATTTTTACTATCTACTTTGAAGCCATGAGCCCTAAATGTAAATGAAATTCTTACAATAGTGCCTGCCTTTAAACTAAAAGTAACTGAATATGCAGGAATTCACAACAATTGTGCTGCAGAGAAAGAGTGCAGTATCACTAAGAAAATGGTTCGTGAATAATGTAAGAAAAAAAAATTAAACTCTGCAATACACATAAATCTGCTAAAAGACTAAGCTTAGCATTTACGGTACCATACAAAGCCATAGAGGATAAATTGCATGAATGGGTCTAGCAGTGCCACCCGAACAGAGATATTGTTAAAATGACAGCCATAAGATTAATTGTCAAAGGATCCAAATGTAAAATACTAAAGTAACTGATGTCACATGACTGTGACACTAACAACAATATACCACAGTGGACATTCATGGAACCCTGAAATTCAGAGGTGAGACCAGGTGCCCGGGAGAAATGAGCATTTCCTGCTTGGCTAGGCACACCCACTGTGAATGTCCTTAAGTACAGATGAAACAAATTTGATTGATTTAAAGCATCCCTGGGATGGTGTTATTGGTTCACGAAACCCTAAGATCTAGCATTGAGTCCAAAGATGCATACTGCCGAGAAAATTCCCTCAGATGTTGATATTAGAGTTAAAAACTTTCAAAAGTTATTTCGGTACAAGTGACACTGGTTCATATGATACCGTTTCAGATTTACAAGACTACAGATGAAACTAGTTCAGATTTACCCGACTACAGGTAACATTGATTCCGATGACACTGGTTCAGATTTACTTGATTACAGGTGACACTGGTGCAGATTTACCTGACCACAGGGGGTTCAAATTTACCTGACTACTGTTAACACATGTTCAGGTGACATTGGTTCAGATTTACCTGACTACAGTGATACTGCTTCCAATTTACCTGTTGATGAAGTTGCCAAGGTTATTCAATAGCTCACTGTTGTTCTTCCGGATTAAATCATTCCAAGAGAAACTGCTATCCCGGAGAAAAAAAAAACAAAGCTCAAACTTATTCCAATAGAAACCTATCCAATCCTTAGAAATAAACTTGACTTACAAAATCATGCCCACAGAAACTAGAATATTCCACTATATTGTTGACAAAACCACACACTTTAAAACGTTAAAATTTATATTCCTACCAAATCTCAAGATTTTATCCGAATATCTTATATGACAACATTATCTACTGGATACAATACACAAAAATTTGTGGTGGAGGTGGAAGATTTCTCCACATCAGGATTGCTTTACATCCATGGCGGTAGCCAGTGTTTACTGGTGAAGGATAACATTACACCAAGATTATTTCACCTTGATGGTGGTGGTTAGTGCTTAGTGGTGGAGGACACCACCACTTTTGGATTATCACACCAGAAATTATTTGACCATCATGGTTTGAGTCAGGTCAGCCACTGAAACCATTGGGATGGGTTATGCCTCATCATGTATGAGGTATTTTAGAGTGTTGTTATTAAACTGACAATATGTATGTAATACACCCTTCAACGGCTCAAGAAAAAAGTTGACATTCAGAAAGTTTTCAATTCTGATATTTATACATGTATTGTCATAAACAATTGTATTATTGGTTGGAATTTTGATAAACTTCAGATGACGCGTTTTGTGAACGGGTGAGTGAATTCATTTAAGACGGAAATTCAAAACATTTGTACTTCACTCATCATGAGAGAAATCCTGAAGTTTATTATATTTAATTATTGGTTGACCACTATTTCTCTGTTTTTAAGTCTCTAACAGTACACAGTAAGGAATGACTTACCTGTAGCTACCATGTGCTTGACCACTGTCCATTTGTATTCAGCCCCTAATAGTGTACAAGTTAAGATAACTGAATGTAAGGGCACGTTATCTTTGCCCAGGAAGTTGTACATCTCCACTTTGTCTGGGTTTTTGCACCACTGTTGCCATTTGTCGGTGTAATTTGCGGTTGTGGAAATGTTACCAATTAGAGCATCAAACCATACATAGAAAACCTGATAGAAAACATGTTTGTAAAACCTGATACCTCTTGACAATACCACTATGCAGTATTTTGAGAGTTCCATATTCAACTTTAGAGACCAATGGAAAGACTCAATGTGATAGGTCAATATAAAGTTCAAGTGATAGGTTAAAACTTTAAACATCAATGGAATGGCCAAGGGGATAAGGAACAAGAACTACACAATTTAAATCTGAATTTTCTTTTTCTTCTTCTGGATCATAACAAAACTTGAAACAATGGCAATCAGTTGGTCTACATTGATGTTCTGTTAATCGGTACATGTTTTTCCCTGGTCAATTTTTCCAGATAAACAAATCTGTTCTCATATTTTTGGTGAGGATAAGAAAAATTTTCAGATTTTCGGATTCTGGGATACCAGAGCTTCAATGTACTTAGTATTTTTTGCAAGAATCTACTGTTATGACAGAAATCGGAGTAGAAATAAATCCCAAAAAAGCCTACCTATGTCTATTCAAAAGTGATGACCAATATGAAAGTTACAGAAAGGTAGGAAAAAAGCCAAAGGTCACCAGATAAGAAATTTATTGTTTCACCAAAATGATGAGTACATACACCAAACAGTATGTGGTGAGATGTAGAACAACAGCAAGAGATTCTGGTCATATCTGACGAGCAAACGTCAGCTCGCAAAGAGTATCCCCACTGAGGAAAACAGATGGACTTCTTTACAGTGATACTGAATCCAAAGCGGAAATACTCAACCAGCAATTTCACTCTGTCTACACCTGGGAGGATAACACATCGATGTCAAACAAAAGTACAAGTCCTTATCCACTTCTGACTTCGATCCCAGTCAGCCAAGCAGGAGTCTACAAGTTACTCAGGAATATTGACTCCCACAAAGTAACAGTAAATTACTGGAACACATTGCTCACAGCCAGGTAATGGACAGCTTTGACCAGTACTCTGTCCTCACCAACAGTCACCAGCTCGCAATCAGCATAGGCAGTATTGTCGGCACTTTAGACCAGGGAGGTCAAATTGACATCGGTCTGCTAGACTTCTCGAAAGCATTGATAAGGTGTCACATAAGAGAATGCTACATAAGCTGCCATACTACGGTGCGCGAGACAATATCCTGCTATGGATGAAGGACTTTTTGAACAGAAAACAACAAGTCCTTCTAGACGGCCATGCCTCATCTAGCGCAGATGTCCTATTAGGAGTGCCACAGGGAATGGTACTTCCTGCCCAACCCCCTGTTCCTCCTCACATTCATCAATGACCTTACAGTAGTCAGAAGCCAGGTTGTTGGCATAAGGTTGTTTATTGCACCGCCCGATCAACAACAAAGAGGACAGCAACAGTCTACAAAAAGACCTTACAGCACTTGAGAATTTGGAAGACGAGTGCCAGATGTCCTTCCATCCGCAGAAGTACGTTCCCTTGCAGGGCTCATAAAAGCGAAAAACAATCAGCGCAGACTACAGACTACACAACCATAAGTGAGAAGTAGTGGACACTTCGTATAGAAAGAAGAAGAAGGATTAGGATGTCGGTAATTAAGGCTTACCACGCGTTTTACAAAAACTGACAGGATATTGAAATTGAGTTTCACTGCGAGGAGTACTAGGCACTGTTGGCTTTTTGTGTTGATTTAGGCTTAAAATGATTATAGCATTTTCATATAAAATCTTTATTCACGTATTCCATCGCTTCTTCCTAAATCCGCAATTTATCAAGATTAAATTTGTCAATAAAAGTTAGATCTGCTTAATATTTCTGATATTTTTCGCGATCATAGAGTCAAATCTAAAATTCCTCAGTATTCTGATAATCTTGAACCACCCCTGATTTGCTATCAATACAAAAAACCCTATTATAAACCTTGTATCTAATTACAATGCAGTCACATCTAATCTTAACCCCATTGTTTAAAGACCAGATCCTATTTGACCATTGTAAAGCTATATGTGACTTCAATTTAAGCATTGATAAAAACGATCTTCCAAAGATGTATTGGCTTCCTAAATTACACAAAAAGTTTCTACTTTTGATTTTTCGGCCTTTATATACCTCTCTACCTCAAGACTTTATAAAAGCCAAATTGCTGTCTCTCATATGCTGGTGTTTCAACAGAAAGTCTAAATCATACCTATGTACTTCAGTTACATCTGGATTTTTCTCTATCAAACAATATGATTATTATAAATACTGGACTTGTACTGAGTTGTGTAATGTCATCACATTTTTGATGGATAATATTTATGTACGATTTAATGGCAAGACTTATCAACACATTATTGGGATCCCTATGTTCACTATCTGCGCTCCCCTAATAGCAGATGTATTTTTATATTGTTAAGAAAGAGACTTTATGCATTCTATTCAAACCTCGAAATGTTTCGACATTATTGATAAGTTCAATGACACTTCTAGGTATCTCGATGATATTTTATTTATCATCGATAACCCTGAGTTTGAAAACTATATTACTGACATTAATCCAACTGTACTTCAATTAAACAAAGCCAATAGTTCCGACTAGGAAACACCGTTTTTGGACTTAAATATTAAAATTGTTAACAACAATATTCAAACCAACATATATGATAAACGTGACGACTTTTGATTTCCTATTGTAAATTTCCCTTATCTAGATGGTGATATCCCTAGACTCCCATCAGATGGTATTTATATTTGTCAATTGGTTCGGTTCGCTAGAGCATGTACTAACGATTTGGATTTTCACGCAAAAAAATCTCAGATCACTTTTAAACTTCTTACTCAGGGTTAAAGATAATATAAACTGCGAAAAAAATTGGTAAATTTTACAGATCTTATTCAGACATTTTATCTAAATTCGGACTTTTCAACTATACGTAAACAGCGGAATATCCCATCCCAATGTCTACGGTGATCTAGTATACAATCTACGGAGGGGTAAAAGTTCCGATAATTTCATGTAGGCGGGTTCTAAAATTATTAAACGCCTGCAACATCGAGAGTATGACCCCGAGATCATCGCTAAGACCATAGTTCTTGTATTGGGTCCCTCTACAACCCAATGCAGACTTTACCTTGAGCGTTGCACGCTGACTAACAGGGCAGTAGGGACTCTGTGACGGGCCTTGTTAAAACCTTTTCAGAGTAGACAAGGTCTTGATCCTCGTCCCCTCTGACTGTTAGACGGGACTCCTATTGATCAAGGATCTGAGTTCGGCTTAAAGACGGGCAGAGCACGGTTTACTTATGTTGATGACGCCTTACATATTTTTGATAGCAAATTATTATTCTATAAACCTTTCGTGTGTAATAAGATTTTTCTGATCTCTCTTCTTGAGAATCCTGGTGATACTTGTTCTCTATATGGAGGATTATTTATAAATTGTTAAATGTGTGTGCTTTGATTGTGCTGCATTTGCGGTAAGTGGGAAGGCGCCCGTAAACCAAACCACACCAACTGAATGACATTTGTTACTTCAATTGGCCATCCTAAGTCGGTATTGTAATCGCAGCACAATCGAATATATTTGTAATGTCGTTTTTCCGTGTATATTATACTATTATCAGTTTTTGTGTGCATGTCCTTGGTGCCTTTTTTCATACAGCTTTGTCAGATGTCTTTTTCTCTTGTGTGTGGTGTTTAATAAGTGTAATAGGAAGATGTGCGCAATTGTCATCCACCACAAGGATTTTTTTAGTATACATTTGACACTGTACAAATCAGTACTTGGTACATAGAATATTACTGGTCACACATGCACACACTTGTATTAAATTTTTGCATTCAACTCTAATTTTGATCAACAATTGAATAGGTGTCACACTTTGTGACTGATATTACCTCGAATTAAAACGAGGAAAACATTACAAAGAGTTTATGATTCTGTCGGCATATAAGGAAATAGATGTAACATGTACCAGCTGAAATGATATATACATTAAACTTTCAGCAAAATATCAACACAATCATGAATATTGATGAATAAGAAGTTTCAAGGGTCCGTGCACGTCCACCATGGAACGTTGCAATGAATCAATAATTGACATTGAGTTATGGCCGTATTTTACTTGATTACACCAACGGCAGTTTCTCAAAAAGTATACGTTGGAAACTTATATATGTAGATAAAATAAGACCATTGTAGCTCAACAAACATTCAATGTCATAAAGACACAAGACATTCAAGGCAGGATATTTATTAAGAGAAAGAACAACAGGTTGATTAAAACTGTATGATATAAGTATTACAGTGCACTAATTGAATTGAGTTACACCTTCCATCATGATGACTTTGTTCGAGCTCAAATGGTCATATGGTGTGTCGGTATCAACGTCATCGACCTTCATGTATTCCTTTTCCTCAATCACAGGTGGCTGTATAGTTAGTACATCTATATATTCATAGGTATTTGATTGATGTGCTTCCCCTTCATTTGTAAGTTCCGTGCCGACTATCCTACTTGCATTTTGGCATTCCGGAGAGGTAAGAATTTGCCTAGAAATAAAACTACGCGATTTTACACAATTTGTGATGCGTCAACTTACATTTTGTACTACAATAAAATTACAAAAATAAACACTCAATTCTTAAGTAATACACTAATTCTTGCATAATGAATATTATACTTACTTCTTTTTGCGGTGTATGTTATAGAAATAACAATATTTAGTGTAACGACAATGGTGAGGAACGCAACTAGAAATGAACAAAAATTTTATAGATATGATATTCATGGTATATCTTTAACAAAGATTTTCAACTTGTTTAGTCAAGACATTGGAATAGTAAGCATGGAGGTGAATGAAAAAATTAATGTAAAGAATCTACACAAGCGTGAAGGCATTAAGTTCATATGAATACAAATATTGGCAAACCGTAAATTATCAAATATGACTTGCATATTTTCTAAAATTGTATTCAGTTTATTCCACATTTTATGATATTGTGTAAATGATAGAGTTTGAATGTTTACCAATAGCAGATTTTGTTGCAATGGAGATTTCTGTCACTATTGTTGAATCTGTAATATATAAACAAATGTCAGCAAAATCTAATATCAAGGCCACCTTCTTACGTTTCAAAAATACTCTACATATCCCTTAAGCTGTTGAAATTTATTTTAAAAAGGCTAGTTGTATATTTACAATAATTTGTCAAGTGTTTGATTGAACATTGATGGAAGTTTATATATACATTGGTTGAAGTATTGTTTGTTTTGTTATTACCGTCCGTGACTGGGGCAGAATGGACTCTTGATGATGACTCCATCCTGTAAAAACATTTATACAAAATGGTTTCATTATTGTTCTTAACAGCAATTTGTTTAAAGGAGGCACGTCAAATATAAACCTTCTGCTGCAGAGAACACCTAAATTTTACTAACCTGGAATCTAACTGGAGCTTCTGTCCGAGGAAACACACTGGATCTTTAAGTATTAAAATATATTTATTTGAAGTTAAAATAGAGAATCATAAATGACTTGTACTATTTCACTTCTTTAATCGTTTCCTGCAGTGGTATTGTTACATTTATTATATCATGAGTCACATTAGATCAAAGAAATCTTTTACAAAAAGGCTTCCATGCTTGAACTAATAAATAAAAATTAAAAGATGTAAGTTGTTTGCTGGAAAGCGGTATTTATCGTAAAAATGGTTTAAATTTGCAGATCATCGGTGTTATACGTTAAATCCAATAGAGAATCTTTTTGAAAATTCAAATTTACATTTGTAGAGCTCGTCTGTTTGGAAATATGTTTGCGGTAGATTCTGTTCACTGCATTCTTTGTTGAGTATTGGTATGTTGTAAGTACAGTTCCACGGAATGTAAGCTAATGGTGCGTTGAAATCAAAGATAGGACAAGCTGAAATGAACAATATTATTGTAGAATTTCAATACAGATCTATGTCTCCTTTAAGGGCTTTTTATACACTTTCATTTTTTACTTGACTTAATAAATTCCATCCGGTCCGGATATGTATAAACATACTGTACATAAAACTGGAAATGTGTAGCAGCCGTTTGAAGTAAAAAATATTGCAGTTAGTTTTGCTCGTTTAAATTTATCGCATTAGGATCCATGCGTAAAACAAAATACGAAATTAGCTGAGGCAATATTGCTGTAGCATTGACAACGTATCAAGTGAGACATGGTACATAAAGAATGTCACAGTGACACAACATCACTTCAGGAATATAATGAAACTTTAGTTCATTTTCTGTCAACTCCACACTACACATAGCACATTAGTCACCGATGCAATATTATTGTGGATCATAAGGACAAAATATAACGGTGGACATTTACAGACCTCTTGAAATAATGGGAAAGACTTGTCGCCCGGCAAGAAGAGAATGGAATCTTTTGTTGCTAGACATATCGACATTAGCCGTCTAAATGATATAGATGACACAAAATAGATAATGACTGCAATCCTTTACGATGAATGTGTGACGAGTAAAAAGGTATGACAATGTACAGTGCAAAAGCAGAATCTTAAGCAACACCACACATTGTTTATATTTTCTACCTATAAATAAATATGAATAAAATATTTGGAATAGTTAATTACTCAACGTGACCTGCATTATACTACATTATAAATAGGAAGATGAGCAACTGAATATGAGACCTGAATGAATATGCAAAATAATGAACGCAAAACTCAAATTTTAGTAACTTCAGTCTACACATCAAACATAAGAAATGCCACGGACACGCAGACACGTACAAGTCCACATTTCAATTAGATTCAACCTATCATGAAAATATGAAGTATATAAATCCTCTAACAGATATAGTTTTCTTCTAGAAAGACATTCGAACAATTTCATATTTTACTCTGTAATGGAATAAACTACATAGAACGACAGAAAAGGACGAGGAGTGGAAGTGAACATCTGAAAAGAAATTTGAATACTACAAAACATAATATATTCTTATACTAACGATATGTTTAACAGCTAGGACGATGGTTGTTTGAAAACATCACATCCTTATAACATAGCCTGATTTATATGAGGAGATTTACATCAAGCACGAAAATGTACAATTTTAAACAGTGTCACTTCCTCTGCCTCGTCCTTTTATGTTGTTCTATGTAGTTTATTCCATTACAGAGTAAAATATGAACTTATATCGATTAGAGCATTTATATACATCAAATTTTCATAATAGGTTTAATTTAATTGAAAAGTGTACATATACGTGTCTGCGTGTCCGTGGCATTTCTTATATTTGGTGTGTATGAGGAGAATGACATCAAACACGAAAATGTATAATTTTGAACAGTGTCACAACTATCAAAAGAATCGATGAAGAAGCATTTTCACGTGACGTCATTCAATTGTTTCTTGTTCATTTCCATGAATAATATGAATAACATATAATTATATTTACCATGTTATACATATCGTTTGTCACCGGTATAATCAATGGTAAAATGACAGGGAAGAGAATGTATAAATAAATGTGTATCAGTTCATACATACACGTTGTTCATTCATTCCATGCGATTTCTACACGAGTTTTGACACATCCTCGTTTGCATATTTGTATTGCAGAGGATATAAATATAATGTCGGTACTTTATTTCCAGATAATTATAACAAAAACTAAGTCAAGCTCACAGATATCAATCTTATATTTCAACTGCCTGTTTATCATATTTATTGTCAAGAATCTAACATATATCAAACAGTTCACGTGGTTATTATTTTTTAACCGAATAAACTATCTTAAGAGAAAAGATAATCACGAAAATTTTCTATCCGTCCCCTGACAGTTGATTGTACTTTTAATCACTTATATTATGTTTAAACATTCATTCTTATGTTGGACCAATCTGTCTACCTGTCTGTCCTTTAGATTTTACAATAGAAACCAAGGCCCTTATCATGTATGCTTTGGTACCTGGCATATCCTTCATTCTGTCCTCTGATTCTGTGGCATAGGATTTTGAAGCGATGCACCAACAATATAAGTCCCATATTTTGGAGTGGTGTTAATCAATAACCATATAAAACAAAACTTATAAATTCAGAAAACAAAGTTCAATACATTTTCTTTCCTCAATAATGGATTGTATTATTATTATTATTATTATTATTATTATTATTATTATTATTATTATTATTATATGTGTATATGATGACAGCACGGCTGATGTGACCTGTCGGCAGGGGATGCATACTCCCCCATGGCACCTGATTCCACCTCTGGAGTTTTCTGCGGTCAGTGATAACTTTTACGCATAAATTTTGTCTTTTTATTTCAACTTTCCGACAGAACATTATTCGGTATCTTATTGTTTTACTTAAAATGTATGTATGTTTATTTGCATATATATGTAAAATACGAAAGTAACTGGTGTCACATGACTATGACACTAATAACTGCTCGCGTTGTGGACACAACAGTTTTTGCAAACGCAGTGTCACAGTCCATGCCTGTGTCATTTCTAAGCTAGAGCATGTAGAATGAAAATAATACAGTTTCCTTATTTATTCACTATTATGTATACTTACCCAGATGGTAATAATAGGTGTTTAGTTGGTACTGCAGAGTATACATCTATTCTAAAATATTTCTACTTCTTGTTTTACTATCAGCTTTATGTGACTGAATTGACTGATTATCGGAACACTACAAATACCACGAGAAATTTATTTTTTGAGTAATTTATTTATTGTGTCATCGACTCCATCTGTACGTCAATCAATCTGCTTGTAAAAGGTCCTTAGGGGAATATGTTATTTAGTTCCATTGGAGAAAAATGCAATACCAAAACCTTCAATGCAAAGTGAAGCTGTAGGATACGGGGGGGAGGGGGGGATGGAGTGGTTGTGATTAAACTGATTTTTGAATTTTTATGATACTTCATATTATAAGTTATTGGGATATGTAAATATTATATGAGAATTTTTATTAAAAATTAATATGAAAATAAAACACGACTTCTTCACACTGGTCTTTATCAAGAAAACAATCGCGAATAGACTATGGTACGTTGAGATTGCACTAATTGTTTGTATAGTCACCAATGTTATTTTTAATCTGCAATTGTTTGAAAATCCTTAGATGGATGTAAATTATAGTTTCTAACCAATAATATGATAATTGTATAATGCTTCAGCTATATGAAATAACTGTATAGTAATAAATGAAAACTAAATATTTATATTGTACTGATTTTTCTTTTGCTAATAAATTTCCGATGAGATAACTATTTCCTGGTTTACCTTTTAATCTATATTTCCGTCGAAATTTAGTAATGTCGACTGAATTTTGATCACATCACTGAATGTTTAACATATTTTATATTTTGAACTTTGAATCGTATCGTACTTTTTGGAATTTATATTAATAGCGACGCTGGTTCTTCTTCTACATATAGAATGTGCTTTTGTCGGTATTGACTCAAGTCAGAGGAAGAATGAAACTCCAAATATCATTCAAATAATGCTGTCACGTTAGGCTATCAATAGAATAGGAAGTAAATAAGTATGGGGAGGTTTATCAAAAACCAACATGGTGAACCGGAGGAAAGGGAGGGCACTTACTAATCTAAACTTCAAATAAATAGCAACAATTTTTGAGGGATGATACCTATCTAGAACACGCATTTTAGTAGATTTTACAACATAAAAATACAAAAAAGGATACCCAATGATAACCGAAATTATGAAGGGAAATATATATATTTCTTTTCGTTTCTTACTGATTTCATTTCATATCTTAGTGACGTCGTTTAGTTTCTAGTTTTTAGGTTCCTTAATAGAAAATACTATTTCACCTACATATTCACTAGCCAATGTCTCGATTCGCTTCTCTCTTCGAAAGAAGATGATTCATCTATTGCTCTTAACGTGGTAGCTTTTGTTCTCAAAGAGGTCAATGTAAACCTTAAATTTACAAAGAGGGATGACATTATTGTGTAAGGTACGAGCTGCTGCTTAAAGAATATAATATGAAAATAAATTATAAATGATTTTAGGAAATAAACAAAGTGAATATTGAATAAAAACTGATTACAAAAATGATACTAAATAACTGAAAATACCAACCAATATCAAAATGAGAAAATATAAAATACAGAAATCGTTATTTATATTTATAAAAAAAAAACCCTGACAAACCGGGTGCAAACCGTTTAAATGAAAGTTCTCAACCTCAGTATCAAAAGGAATATAAGATATGACATTATTTTGGAGGGACAGAATGAGCTTTTATTGTGATATGCAACAAGAGTTTATCTCACGACACGTAAGCCGCTCTGCCTTAGTGGATGAGGTGCTCGACTCGAGACCTAGAGGTTCCGGGTTCGATTCCCCGCCCTGGGCACACCGGTGTTCTGTTCCGTAAAAACCGAGGTCCCGTGTCACGATAGGCGTGGCATGTAAAAGATCCCTCACTGCTTCGGGCGGGTCCGTTGTAAAGGAAAGAATTTTTATGTTATGCATCAGGCAGATGCCGTCATACGTGAAATAACCGCGGAATGACGTAAAACAATAACCAATCAATATCTTCTACGTTACTAGTCTGAAGTCTACTTTTCGAAAAAATTGGCACCATCCCCTTTTAATCTGGAATCAACCTGGATTGATTGATTATTATATACATCTCTCCACGATTATTTCACGTAAATAGTGACGGTATATACCAGATTCATGGCATGGAAACTTTACCTTTGTGAGGGAATCTGATTAAGAGGGATCTTTTACATGCCAGCCCTTCCGCGATACTCTCCCATTCGAAAGACAGGGCAACATATGTAACTGTAACTAAAAATCCTCACGTAAATTCTTTACAATGATGTAGTTGATAGTTGCACTGATGTGATTTTCATTGTGTATGATGTAAAATGTGTGTAGAAATTATATTTAACAATTTTAGGGCCTTCTGGCTGTTATTCTGAAAGTTATTTCTTTTTCTTTACATTTGTTATTATTATTATTTTCATTTCTGGCAAACTTTAACAGCAATTGTTTGCGAAAGGGCTTTATCAGCAACCTTTTTTCTCAGCTGCTGACTCTCCATACCAGCATTAACATCTCTATAAGTGAAATGAAAATTCAAAGTTTTAAGAAATTTACTGAATAATATTTAGATATTGAATTCTTTTGCACACAGCATTTATAATTTAGGCTAGAATCCTCAACTCTTCTTGTAAACCTTAATAATAAAATCAATCTATCACAGTTAAGGCGCTGGTTGAGTTTAAAGTTTTTAAATATTTACGTAATTTTCAAAGTTTTTTAATTCTAAATCTTAACATTTCAAAAATATCACAGAAAAGTTTTAAAATAGAATTTCAGAATTTAAAATGGAAATGTTTCAATATTTTAATCCCAATTTTAAGTGAGGAATTTAAGATTTTCAAAACAATATAACTTTGTTTTTACTGGATGTCAGATATCTTCTGTTTTCTCTTGCTTTGTTTTTAATTTCGTCTGATGGTGAGAAAAAAGTTATTGAGAAAGGTTTCCACTTTTTAATGAATTTTGTTATTTTCGAAATACTTGCCAACTTTCTAAGCGAATGCGTCAACGCTATCGGGAGCTATTCTCAGAGGACAGCGATTCCTGGGGAGCAATGCGTATTCCAGTATTTTATGTATTCAAACACACAGCTTCGTCGGGTAAAATTTTAATCCATCAATTATTATACCGTATAAGGGGCTGATTACTGCTAACCGTCATTATCTAGACTTCGCTGTACATATCCTATATAAATGATTTGAGTATAGGCCATAGGTATTCTTATAAAATTGACACTTAACTTACTAAGTATCAAAATCAAGTTAAATCAGGGATTTACTCTGCTGAATCTTTAACTACATAGGCGGTATCTAAACATTTACAGAGAGGAATGTTGAAAAATACTAAATATAATTGACAGAACTAAAATATAGATGTATAAGCGTGTTAAGTATTGCTTTCTTACTTTTCGGTCTCAGTATACGTGGAATCATACAGAATTCCTCCAGCCTACCACGCTCCGTAAATCCACAGTGATATGACCACGGTGCACAGTTAAACTCTATGCTTCTATTAGCCCATGCCAAACGGTCCATGGGACAGTTAGACACGCAATGCACTGCAATTAAAATAGCTACAGTAAATATGTAAATCCTGCAAATGTGTGTACAAACTATCATTTCCGAATATCCCCGTCTATACAAGTCGCTTGCATTAATATGGAAATATGAGTCCGTTATATAGTTTTAAAGGAACATTGGTGACACCAGGAAATGAAAACAGTCGTTTGCCATAAATGGTATTCTTTCCTTTAACAGTTATGTAAACTAAATTTGGAGATTGTTTGTTCATTGTTTGATTAAAATTATCGATTGAGATAATCTATTCCACTTAAGGCGTATCATTTGGTAAATATTACGTATACAGTGCATTTACATATTTGTTTTAATTGACAACTTCATCAGTAACAGATTTCTCACTTAGACACTTGACGTGATCTGAAAAATAAAGCAATAAAATATTTTCATTCTCTTTTCCAAATGCCCTCACAATATATAGCAAGAAGGGTGTCCAGAAATAACAAAACAGGAAAACTTTCAGCTACCATTGTTTGCGAGAGAGATGTCACTAGTGTGTTTGATTAGTGAAGCAACACACATGTATGGCAGTAACAAAGATATTGAGTGACACATAGATTAACGGTGATGTTAATCATCGGCTTATGATGACAATAAAATAATTTCAGAGATACATGCAATACAATATATGCCAGTTTGAGACCTCCTGTAAAGTAAACATAATCATGGTGATGTATAATTAACTTGAAAATACATTGATCTTACTTTGAAAAACGGTATGATATGTATAATCATGGATATGATATGTAAGTACGTCTGACAGTCACCCAAATAATCACGGTGACGTATGTATGTCTCACACTTACCCACACAGCGGATAATAATCATGGTCATGGGACGTATGTATGTCTGACACTTACTACCCAGCGGAAACTAACCATGGTGATAGTGTGTATGTATGTCTGACACTTACTACCCAGAGGAAACTAACCATGGTGATAGTGTGTATGTATGTCTGACACTTACTACCCAGCGGAAACTAACCATGGTGATAGTGTGTATGTATGTCTGACACTTACTACCCAGCGGAAACTAACCATGTTGATAGTGTGTATGTATGTCTGACACTTACTACCCAGCGGAAACTAACCATGGTGATAGTGTGTATGTATGTCTGACACTTACTACCCAGCGGAAACTAACCATGGTGATAGTGTGTATGTATGTCTGACACTTACAAACCTAGCGGCAAATAATCACGGTGATGATATAATTGTATGTCTGATACTTACCCACATAGCGGATATTAATCATGGAGATGATATGTAAGTATGTCTCACACTAACCCAGCTAGCGGATAATACCCATGGGGATGACATGTATATATGTATGTCTGACACTGCCACCTAGCAGATTATAATCATGGTATGATGTGTATGACATGCATGTATGTCTGACACTTACCCACCTAGCAGATTATAATCATGGTATGATGTGTATGACATGCATGTATGTCTGACACTTACCCACCTAGCAGATTATTATCATGGTATGATGTGTATGACATGCATGTATGTCTGACACTTACCCACCTAGCAGATTATAATCATGGTTTGATGTGTATGACATGCATGTATGTCTGACACTTACCCACCTAGCAGATTATTATCATGGTATGATGTGTATGACATGCATGTATGTCTGACACTTACCCACCTAGCAGATTATAATCATGGTATGATGTGTATGACATGCATGTATGTCTGACACTTACCCACCTGGCAGATTATTATCATGGTATGATGTGTATGACATGCATGTATGTCTGACACTTACCCACCTGGCAGATTATTATCATGGTATGATGTGTATGACATGCATGTATGTCTGACACTTACCCATCTAGCAGATTATTATCATGGTATGATGTGTATGATATGCATGTATATCGGACACTTACCCACCTAGAGAGTGATATTATAAGTCACACATGCTTTATAGACTAAAACATTAAACAATCACCTTTCAGACAGAAATAGAAGACCCGGGATTCACGTGTATATTCCTTGTGCTTTTCGGAACCATTTTTACCTCGTGTCTTTGACCTTTAAGTTTTGTCAACTGTGTACAAACATTTACCTTGGTCATAACGTATGACCAATAACAGGTGGGGTTTATATAATTTACATGAACATAGATTGTAACAAAGCCTTTCCAATGGCACCATGTCTTGACGGGCACCCTAGTCAGCGTGTAGCTAGGGCTAAGCATGGGATTAGTGGGTGATGGTGGCGGAGATGATGGGTATACATCAGTAATTGTAGGAGCAGGGGATAGCGGGCACTCTTCATGAGATCAGGGGCCAGTTGTTCAAAATTTTAACCACTTGCGTAGCTACCCTATGGTTAAAGTCTTAGAGACCAGTGGTTAAAGTTTCGAAGAACTGGTCCCAGGTGAATAAATGATTGTAATGTATTTTTCAAACTCTCAATCTCAGATTTTCACATCATAAGCATCATAATACTTTAACTGTTTGATTGTTATATGATATATATGTATACATAAGATATTAAATATTACTCTTTTATTTTGATGTTAGGTGAAATGGCTTCACGTGTGCAACCCTCAAACTCCTGCCAATGGCGGTATTGTCAAGTAAAATACAAAAATAAATGATATCACATGTCTATGGCACTAACAACAATGTACCACAGTGGACATTCATGGACCGCTGAAATTCAGAGGTGATATCAGGTGAACCGGAAGGAATGAGAGTCTCCTGCTTGGCTAGCCAAAACTGCCGTGAATGTGCTGACATACAGACGAAAGAATATGAATGTGAACAAACACTGTGTATAAAGTGTCACAGTTATTGCTTGTGGAGATCAAGAGACCGCAATGGGCCTGGTAGCATTAGTAATAGGTAAAAAAGTGACCCTTTGATTAATCCTGGTGCTACTAATAATGGGAAATTACGAGGGCTAACTGATATATTGTGAGCTTTGTATGTCCAAGTTTGAAATTTGGTGGACATATTGCATTAATTTTCAAAATAATCCCCTTCAGTATCTAAACACTTTTGCCAGCGATGTTTAAGGGCCTCAATCCCACTTTTAAAGAAGTCCATTTCTTGACAATTTCAGGAAGTCCTCCACTGCATGTATGACGTCATCATCTGACTGAAAGTGGGTACCGAAAATGGTCGTTTTCATTTTTGAAACAGTTGAAAGTCTGATGAAGCGAGATCAAGGGAATAAGGCAGATGCTCAATCAATTAAAAGCCACAATCGTTAATGGCAGCCATCGCAATGACAGACTTGTGAACAGGGACATTGTCCTAGTAGTAGAACACATCTTTACGAAGTTTTCCACGGTTCTGGAGTTAAATACTTCCCCGTTACTGCCTCAAAAATGATGCACAGTATGTACCATTGATTGTTTGTCCCTTTTGGAGATAATCTAATATCAGAATGCCATCAACATCCCTGAAACCGAGGCCATACACTTTCCAGCTGATGGAGCAGTCTTTGCCTTCTTTAGCGGGGGTGAACTAGGGTGTTCCAAGGTTTAGACTGCTGTTTGGCCACTGGGGTGAAATGATGGACCCATGTTTCATCACTAGCAACATATCTCTGAAGAAAGTTAGGAAGATGTACCCCTAAAAGGTTCAGATTAACACGCGACATAGTGCGTCTGGTGTGTTTCTGATCAACTGTCAGAAGTCTTTGTACCCAAAGGGCTGAAAGCTTTCTCATTACAAGACCCTCTGCCGGAATGGAATGTACTCTTTCTTGGGAAATGCCAACTGTACTGGCTATATATGTTTCTGTATCTCGCTTGTCAGTCATAACATTTTATTAACTTTATTAACCATTTCTGGGGTTGCAACACTGACAGTTCTTCCTGAACGGGGTCATATTCAAGGCTCTTCCTGCAGCGCTTGAATTCCGCTACCCATCTTTTTACTGTGGCATATGAAGTGGCATCTTTCCCTAATGTTGCTACCATATCAGTATGGATATCCTTAGGTGCTAAACCTGTTTTATGCATATATTGGATCACTGTTCTTTCACCGATTTTGTCCATTTTGCAAAAGTCACTTGTCTTGTTTATTAAGAGTGCAACCTCGTTGATATAAACTGACCAAATGACATCATTGTTGGGGTATACGGCCTTAAATAGTCAGGGAATAGTATGGATGACAAAGGGAAATCCCTGCAAACCTTCCTCAATACAAGGCTGGCAACATATCAATCAGCCCTCGCAACACTAGGAAACCCGAAGTTTTCACGTTTATCGTAGATACAAGTGTGTGTATAGTTTTATAATGAATTTTGATATTCAGGTAAAATGTGATTTTTATTAGATTTGTTGGTTTATTGAGTTGATGTTCCGGATGATAAATGTGTTTAACATATTTTTCATACTCAGGGTTATCGATGGTAAGCACATCATCCAGATATCTAGATCTGTTACTCAACTTATTGATAAGTTAAAACAGTGCACACTGAATTCCCATTGTCTGTTCGTATATCTTGCAGTTCAACTGCACATAAATATTGTCCATCAGAAAAGTGATGGATTTACAAATATCAATGCAAGTCCAATACCTGTAAAAATCTTATTGTTTATTAGAAAAACGTCAGAGTGTCAATAGTTATTATCTTAAATGTCTTATAGTTATATTTGTAATAACGCTATATATTGAATATGTTATTTTAGCGGAAACACGCTAAATGTTATACGTGTATACGCTATGACGTAATTCTTTGTTAATTGTAATTTTTCATATATCGGTTATGAAATATGATGGATATTACAAAGCTTAAGCCTCCGATACCAATAAAATTCACTAGAAGAAGGTCAGGAGACCGAAATATTGTGAATACTGAGTTAATTGTTCTTTGTGTTGAGATTGTTGCCATCCATTTCCATACAGCAGCTACATGGTGCATAACCCCATCATGACTCCATCCTGGTTATAATGCAGGTATGGCATGGCAGCTACATGTAGCATGTCCCCACCCTGGTTATAATGCAGGTATAGGAAGGCAGCTACACGTAGCATGTGTCAACCCTGGTTATAATGCAGGTATAGCATGGCAGCTACATGTAGCATGTCCCCATCCTGGTTATAATGCAGGTATAGCATGGCAGCTACATGTAGCATGACCCCATCCTGGTTATAATGCAGGTAGAGCATGGCAGCTACATGTAGCATGTGTCCATCCTGGTTATAATGCAGATATAGCATGGTAGCTAGATGTAGCATGTGTCCATCCTGGTTATAATGCAGGTATAGCATGGCAGCTACATGTAACATGACCCCATCCTGGTTATAATGCAGGTAGAGCATGGCAGCTACATGTAGCATGTGTCCATCCTGGATATAATGCAGGTATAGCATAGCAGCTACATGTAGCATGTGTCCATCCTGGTTATAATGCAGGTAGAGCATGGCAGCTACATGTAGCATGTCCCCATGGTTATAATACAAGTATAGCATGGCTACTACAAGTAGCATGACCCCATCCTGGCATGGTAGCTACATGTAGCATGTCCCCATCATGACCCCATCCTGGTTACAATGAAGGCATAGCATGGCAGCTACATGTAGCATGTCCCCATCATGATCCCATCCAGGTGACCATGTAGGTACAGCATGGCAGCTACATATTGCATGACCCGATTATGACAATACCCTGGTGACTCTGTAGGTACAGTATGGCATGACCCCATTTTGACCCCAACCTGAAAAATTTATAAATAATGGGAATGTAGTCCCAATCAAACATTTAAGTAATTCTTATGAATAATGGTAATGTAGTCATGATCATGTGCAATTTCAAACAATAATAATATAATATATACTGAAGTATACCACAACCAATGCAATTCCTCCAAAATGTATAAACAAAGTTGATAATTATCAAAATATTTGGCAACCAACCTGCATTCAACATCTGCTGTTAGTTTATTAATTTCTTCTGTACTTTGGGTGTTGCTGGATAAAACAGTCACAGGTTTACTGTTGGCAGTGGCTGATTTACTCTGTCGATAAAAAAGATAAATACTATGAACACTCAACCATGATTTGACACATATTGTATCAAATAAAAGAAGAGGCCAGACCAGGAATTGATCCCAGGACCTTTCACATACAATGCAAATGCTCTAATAACTGTGCTATCTGGGATGAAAAGCCACCCATCACACCTACACTATGTATTAACATTATGTGTGACCTCGCTTAACCTCTGTGTCACTAGAAATTAAGTATAGTTATGTCTTAGAAGATTAAATTTTAGTCTGACAAGAAATCATAACATGGAGATCACCACTCCCCCTCTCCCAGTACCATTTACTTGAGATGCCAGGTTAGAAATAGAATAATAATTAACAAATATTCATCATCATAGTTTGTCCCCTTACCTCTTTCTTCCCACCTGTCTTTTCCCCACTGACTTCTCCCTCTGAACTCTGACCTTTGGCAGCAGCTATCATCCCATATGTTATTATGCCATACATTTAGTTCACTCCAATGCATGATGCAATAAAACATAATAATATCATAATATAATATATAACATAATATAATAATATAATGTTCAGTAAATATTTTGAGCAAAGTACAGAGGTCCTGAAAACTGGGCTGAGGACATTCTCGTGAACGAACATCTAATATGAGTTACATTCTTAAAATAAAGAATCATGTCTTGTTTGTTTATGTAAATTCTTGCAGAGAACTCTAACGAATTTCAGAAAATAAGAAAAATAAATAAATAAATAAATGAATAAAAAAGACCATTCTAATATTCAGGGTGGTAGGAACCCTATGGCTTACTTAGCCTCAACTTCGCCATCTCTATCTCGTAGTCAGTATATCTACAGATAAGAAACAGTAGCTCTCTCTTAGATGGAAAGAGATTGATTCACTCGCGCAAATGCCATTTAATAGATTTGATATAAAATTTCTATTGCATAATACTAATAGTGTTACTATATTGTACTCACCTTAAATAACATTCCGATTCTTGTTCTCTACGAAACGATGAGTTACAAATTCTTAAATAAGTGTTTTTGACTGTATTGCTATTTTGTTGTGTGTAGAAATTGAACCTGTGTACCGGGTAACCACTCTAATTTAATAACGATTCTCACTTCACCTCGGTATCACAACTGCATTACTATCAGATATTTCTGTGACGTTTTGTTTATATTATTATTATCTGCTCTGCTTACCGACTGCAAAATTTCTTTTATTGTTGAGTCCAATGTCCTTTTCCCCCTTCTTTCAAAGCAAAAAAAATGATATACATGTAATAGAATCAATGGTATAATAACAGCTCGATCTGTGTCACTACATCGTTGACTGTGACTTTAACTGTAAAATGAACAATGAATTAAGAGATTCTCTACCCACAATAACAGATTAGTGCCCGTAACTGAATATACAACAAAACAGATCAATACGATAATGCCAAAGAAGTACAAGGTCGACGTGATGAAATGTGTTGTTTTTATTTGAGTTACATACTGACAGAATATATCTGATATATTGCTTATATATTACGATCAAAATAGCAAACCTTTCATGATACAGAGGAGTCTATAACGGATCAAGCCTAAGCCGGATTCTCCTGTCTCATTCGAAAGACTGCACACCCAGAACAAGACTCTTCTCGTTTCGAAGCCAAGCATGAAACCTATTTGTAGAGCACACCCAAATGATGTATCGTGAAATCAGTATGATGTATTTGTATTTATTTTACCTGGATTAAATACTTTAGCAGTGTCAGCGCTGCTGCAAGTGCTACACTAATCTTAGATATATTAATTCGAACAAAAATAAAGCGGAACAGAATCTTAACAAGAATAGCAGGTGCACTAAATCATAATTGCACTAATAATTCGCCAACATCTTTTTTGACCATTCTGTGAAATGAAAACAAAACACTAAATAAACCCACACCCCCGTACACACAAACCAAAGTACATTTACTAAGGGACATAAACAAACCTCAAAAGGGCACTCACATGCCACATCTGAGAATTCAACACAAAACCGTTGGGTCAGTCTAAGCACCTTATCGTTTGAGCCGCGCAAAATGTAAATAAAAAAACCCAAACAAACAAACACCTTTTGAATTTATGGCATCAAACCAAGCACTCTATCGACTGAGATGCGCTGAGGTATATATGTCTTGATGTGTTAGATAAAGCTGCTTTAGTGCAAACCTTGAAAGGTAATAGTGATTCGGAAGGGGAAGGGTTGGCATCAAAATGCATCCAATTTGTATCCATTAAATAGATATTGATTTCAGGAGAAACTGATTATCCAAGTGCTCAAAAGTCACGCATTACGACAGCTTATAATGAAATAACGATATGTGCATAAAAGATATAATTAGTTTGAAAATGAATATAATTGTTTTTACTTATAAGAATACAACCAGATGCCCATCACGATATATAGTTTTGGTCAGTGATTTTCTAGGTAGAAAATATAGAAATCTGAAAGATATATAGAGAAAACGAACTATCAGATATTCCAAACAAGATTCCTAATTTATCTCAGTACATGTATAAATGAGGTTCTCCTTGTTTTTCGCAGTAAGTCTTCTTATATATCTTATGTCAGTAGAGAATCACTGATAACTGACCTGGTACAGAACAGTACTGTGATGGTATACATAATATGAAATTAAAATTTAATGAGAAAATAACGTAATTCTTCGGAAATTGAAAATCAGAAATAAAATAAGAAATTAAGAATGAAAGAATGACCGCCACTAAACAGTTTATCAGCACTTACTACATGCCGAATAACATAACAAGTAACATGGCTAGATGGAAGATTAACATTTTACAACAGATTTCGAGCTGATATTACTTATTTAATACATTGGAAGAATTCATAGGAATATGAATTACTATTATATTTTGATCTTTCCATATCTTAATGTTAAGTAAAATATCTGATAACTGATTAGAAATAATTATCCGATCTCTTTACTGGTTGTAGTCCGGCAAATAACCCATCCTGATAGTTAATCAATATGCATTATTCACATGAACAGTAATATTTCAAGCATCATCTTAAATACAAATGTCTCATTATATTGAATTCTTTTAACTGCAAAAATATTTTATTGTTCAACGACCAGGAAGTTGAAGAAAGAAAGGGGAGGGCCGACTCAGCTTTGAGACAAAAGCCACAGCGGATATGTAGAGGAAAGAAACGTCAAATATTCAGCCGCTGAAAATACCTTGTTTGTATATTTTAAATGGTTGCATAACTTTATTTGGACAAAATACTACAGTTCCTTTTAAACTGATTATGTTAGAAAAGAAAGGACAGAAATTATAATACTAAGCAGTATCACAAAAATTGCCATGGACATGCAGATATAAGAACAAGCACTCAAAAAAGAAAGAAAAAAACCCCCATCGAACTGATATATTCGATTGTGATGTAGTTGAAGTACCGACTTAATACTGTTAATTGAAATAATAATTGTCACTCACTGTGGGGAGTATGTTTAAAACCCACTTTACATAAAATATCACAGCATTCGCGTTTAACGTTTGCGTCCAATGTTAATCCATTAACATTTGATGTAACTACGCCTTGTACAAACTTCAATAAAATTCTACATAATGTCTGTGTTTGCCGGTGAAGACAAAACCCATTACATTGTTTTGCGATATATACATAAGTTTTGCGACTGTGTGAAGTAGTAGAAAAGTAGAAAAAAATTCAAGTAAAATCTGATATTTTACGAATGTGCTAGTTTATCTGATAAATTAATGGGTAGATACACTTATTTCGGAGGAAAATACATGTCTTCATTATTTTCTTATTTGAAAGATTTGTAAAAGACACCATCACATAAACATAAAAACATATTCAACAAATATTGTAGTGCATATATGAGTGAATTGCGCATGCGTCGGATATAGCGCGCAATGTAAATCTGGGCTCCAGGAAGAGAGCAATAATGTGCTATCATCGGGATTTTATTAAACTTTGATTATATAGCAATTAGAAATAGAGGTATGTGACACTAACTATCTCAAAAACTTTGAGTATATATGAAATCCTAGCTAGTTAGACAGTTCATATCAATTTGCAGGGCTGTTTTTGAGTTTCCGGTTGGGTGATTCATGAGAACTTTTTACATTCCACACAAACAATCTATTAATCCTTGTCCATGGCTGATAACAAAGCAACTGAAGGCGCATCAAAGCGGAGAATGTCCGACACTCCTGAGAAACCACAGGCAAAAAAAGCAGTCACATCCAACTCCGTCAATTCCGGTGAATCTGAAGATGAGTCTGGGCGTACAGATAAGTTCCGGTGTGCAATAATGAAAGTTTTAATGGACGAAACTGTCCTATTCTCCATCTGTGAACAGATTCTCGGTGGTGTCCTTGAGATTATCCATCCCCAGATCAAATCACATATCGAAAATTAGATATCCGTAGCCGTCGACAATGAAGTCGCAACACTCACGGAAACCATCAAATCTAAAAACGATCAAATCACCAAGTTGACTGAGCGAATCCGCAAACTAGAATTATGGAAAGAGGAACAAGAGCAATACTCCAGGGGACACTTGTCTTCGATTCTCCAACGTACCGTACAAAAACGAAGGCGGCCGCACGCCGACTCTTCTTGGGAACTTAACACGGACAAAATTGTGTTCGACATATGCGATCAGGTTGGCGTCCGAGTCTCAGAAAAGGACATTGGTAGATCACACGTTGTCGGGGAGCCTGTCAACGGTAAATGTCAAATCATCGCTCGCTTTCTTTTGTATCGGGTACGGCAAAAGGTCTACGAAAACCGATTTAGGCTTGCTGATGATGACCTTAAGCGCTTCATCAACGAGGATCTGACAAAAAAGCGTTACACTGTTGTACGGCATCTTGCTAAACTAAAAGGCGAGCGGAAAATCCACAATTACTGGACTCAGGATGGCAGAATATTCATGCGCGTGCACCAAAGGGGTCCGAAAGTCCTAATCAAGAGTGTTGATGATGCCAACAGGCGTCTGTCTGAATAAAATAGAATAGTAAGTCGATGTAAAGGCATTACCATATTTATTGACAATATCAGTGTATATACCAAATCATTGCAAAAAACTGTATTAATCGAGACTTAGCTATTTCAATATAAAAACATTTTCTTTTTTTATATATGTACTGTCGGGGCCGTATCATAAACTAATGTTCATATTTCTCTTCAGACTTTAGCATTATCAATCATATAGTCCTCACTAAATCATGAAGTGGTCAGTCTATTGACTAGGTGGTGATAATACCATCAATTTTGCGGACTGATCTTTTCCAGTCCGTGTAATCTATTATTCATAAACAAATATGTCTGAAATAATAGATATCCATTCATATTCAATTAAACCACACACACGCTTTACTGTCCTAGATAATCAATCTTTTCTCATATGATATATATGTATATATAACAAGCATAAACTTGGCTCACTTGTGCCCCTTTCCAACTTGTATGAATCTCTATGTTCCTAGTTTTGTACCATATTTACTCCTCCCTCCTATTTCTCGTTCATTAGTTCATTATTCTCCCTCCCTTCCTCCCAGGTGTCGATACGCTTACCTTTCAACATCGAACATGGGTATTGACTTTGCTGCGTATAGAATGAGCAACGGCTCATTCTACTCCAGATGTTATGGTTTATATTCAAAATTACAGAGGTTTTATATTAGTTTCTCTCTCAGTCTCGGGCGTGCAAGTGGATGTGTGTTTGTCTCCTTACGTAGACACCTCCTGAATAACACCGACAATATTCAGTTTTTCTTAATCCGCTGTGTTTTGATTCTATTGTGCAATGATATAGCAGAAAATCCAGGTCCTATGACAGACAACATTGAAGGACTCTCCCTATTTCATCTCAATATTCGTAGTATAAGGAACAAGATGTCTGATATTGAGCATTATATTGATGAACATGGTTCAGCCCTAGATATTTCCCAAAATATTATGATGTGTGGTGACTGGAATGTCGATTTTATGAAGCGTTTACCATTACGAGTCTCTACCTTTTTGTCACTATATAATCTGTCTAATGTAATCAAAGAGGCAACTCGTATTTCCAACACCTCTGCTACTTGCATAGATCCCATCATTCTGACAGATTCAATGACTTCACACGATTCCGGAACTATTGACGTAATTAACCTAAGCGATCATAGGGGTACCTATGTGGTTCTTGACTTCGAGTCGACAATTCCAAAAACATTCTCGCGTTTAGTATCGATATATAAAGATGGCAATTACGCGAACTTAAGAAATCAAATACCTAACACAAACTGGCACACGCAAGTTGACCAAAACGATATCGATACTACTGTTACTAATTTCTCAAAAACACTTATGTGTATGATTGAAAATAACATTCCAAGGAAAAATGTACTGGTTCGACTACTTGACAGAGCATGGTTTAATTCAGACATAAGACGTGAGATAAGGATTCGGGGCAGATTGAGAAAAGTATACAGACGGACACGAAACGAAAACGATAACACCAAATACAAAACCCAGAGAAATAAAGTAAATAACATGAAAAAGAAACTTAAAGAGGACTACTATGAGGGGACGGATAACACGTTACATGAATATAAAACGTCCAATACAAAGATGTATTGGAAATTAATTCGATCATTAATAAAGATTAATAACCAAATGGACGAATTTCCTACCATGGTTCATGATGGAACTGCAGCTTTTGCAGATGAAAATAAATCAAATCTGTTCAATGCATATTTGTGTAGTGAATCCGACATTCATGACGATGATCATGAGTTGTCCATCCTTATAAAAAGAACTAATGCTGAGATATATGGTCTTGATATAAGTGTTACTGACATTATAGATCAGATCAGTGACTTAATAAGAATTAACGACTGGGAAAACGCATGGTTAGTGGATTTTAATCCACAAAAAACTGAAATCGTGATATTTGGATCAGGCCAAGCAAATTTCCTTCACACTGATTTTAATTTCAATGGATAAATATTTCACCCAGCAACCACACACACACATCTCGGACTTTTATTCTCAGAGGATGCGAAATGGTCAAACCATGTTGATTTAATCATATCACGAGTCTCAAAACAAACAGCTGTTCTTCGCAAACTTAAAAACAAATTGTCAAGGAAATTTTTATCAAACATCTATGTAACATTCATTCGTCCCACCTTTGAATATGCTAGCGAAGTCTGTTATAATATCACTCTCTACGATTCTGAAGGTCTCGAAAAGTTTCAGTTAGAAGCTGGCAGAATAGTTACTGGTCTTCCTTCATTTAGCAGACGGGGTGGGAAACACTTAAGACAAGAAGACTGAATAAGAAACTTTGTTTAATGTTCAAGATTCACAGTAATTTAGCTCTAGAATATCTATCAACATTTCTACGTAATCAAGTTGGAGCAACTAATAGATATAATATCAGAAACAGTCAGAACATATCCTTACCTTGCTGTAGAACAAGTCTCTTCCGGTCCTCATTCATTTCCTCTACTATCGCTGCCTGGAATAATCTTCCTTTGTCTCATAGAAACAGCACCTCAATTACACAGTTTAAAGCCAAATTAACTGCTTCATTTAGTCCACGTTCTGCTTACTTTGACCACGGTGATCGCAAATTGAACATTGTTCATACTCGGCTGCGTCATGGTTGCATCACTCTTAATGTCGACCTTTTTAGAGTAAATCTTACAACTAGTAGTACATGCTCATGTGGCGCTCCGGTCGAAATGGCAGAACATTTCTTTATCCATTGCCCAAATTATCATCAAATACGTCGAACTCTCTTTCTGAAATTTACAGAAATAGGAGCCAACCTAGACATTAGCACCATACTGTATGGAAACCCAGATCTTTCTAATAACACTAATGCTAAAATATTTAAAGCTATTCATACTTTTATATCTAAAAGTAAAAGATTTTCATAGCGACCGCGCCTCCCTCAACCCCTTCTACTTCACCCAAAGCACTTAATATGCACCTGTCACTCTTGTTTCCATTTTAAATATTTGAATCATTATTGAAGTACTTCTTTTAGCTGCTCTAAATTAACATCATAATTATGTTCAATATTGTACATGTACACAAATGTATATGTGCATAAAAGTACAGTCAAACCTACCTCAAGATATATGTAAATGTATATGCATATGTATGTATGTGTATGTGTGTATATATATGTATGCGTTTATATGTTTGTGTGTATGTATGCATGCATGTATGTATGTGTGTATGTATATTTGTACATATGTATGTGCATGTGTACGTGTATATGTGTATGTATCTATATGTTGTTAAATTATTGCTTTATGATCATTGTATAATTATTCTTCTTGTATGCTGTTTTTATATCTCCTATATATTTGTTTATGAAATGGAGTGTTCCAATCGGTAGAATAGGTTTTTTAGTGACTGTGTATTCGAAATGCTTGAAATGGACTCTTCCTACTAATCTGACAATTAACCTTGCAAAAAGTGATTTTGGTAAAGCAACTGTTAATTACCTGGGTTATGTAGTTGGACAGGGGCAAATTAAACCAATTAATGCGAAAGTGGAGGCAATTGCACAGTTTCCTATTCCTACGTGTAAGAAAGATATTAAACGATTTTTGGGAATGGTGGGATTTTACGGGAAATTTTGTAAGAAATTTTCTACTATTGCTCATCCGTTAACTGAACTTTTAAGGCAAAAGTTTACTTTTGTATGATCTGAGAATTGTGCAGAAAGTTTTGAAAGGTTGAAATTAATTTTAATGAATGCCCCAATTTTAATTACTCCAGATTATTCAAAACAATTTAAGTTGTTTGTTGATGCTAGTGATGTTGCATCTGGGGGAGTTTTAATGCAAGAAAGAAATTCTATTGATCATCCAATTAGTTTTTTCTTTAAGAAATTTACCAAGTGTCAAAAGAATTATTCCACAATAAAGAAAGAATGCTTTGCACTTTTATTAGCATTGCAACATGATGATATATATCTGAATACTACTATGCATCCTATTCTTGTTTATACTGATCATAATCCATTGACTTTTATCAATAAGTTAAAGAACAAAAACTTAAGGTTGACTAGATGGAGTCTTTTACTACAAGAATATAATTTGCATATTGTACATATCAAAGGCAGTGACAATATCATAGCAGACGCTTTGTCAAGAGTGTGTTGATCTGTTGATTTGGTTTTACAACTTTAATGTGATTTCTTGTTAAAAATTCTTCTTCATTGGTATGTGTAATATTGTATGTATTTTATGAACATAGAGAAGATTATAAGGACACTTATTATACACTTTTTGTTCATATGCATTTTATATATATACTATTTACATGTGTTATATATTTGAAACACGTACACAAAAGTTTTCATTGTATTCAAACTTTTTTTAAGGGTGAAGGTGTTAAATTATTGCTTTATGATCATTGTATAATTATTCTTGTATGCTATTTTTATATCTCCTATATATTTGTTTATGAAATGGAGTGTTCCAATCGGTAGAATAGGTTTTTTAGTGACTGTGTATTCGAAATGCTTGAAATGGACTCTTCCTACTAATCTGACAATTAACCTTGCAAAAAGTGATTTTGGTAAAGCAACTGTTAATTACCTGGGTTATGTAGTTGGACAGGGGCAAATTAAACCAATTAATGCGAAAGTGGAGGCAATTGCACAGTTTCCTATTCCTATGTGTAAGAAAGTTATTAAACGATTTTTGGGAATGGTGGGATTTTACGGGAAATTTTGTAAGAAATTTTCTACTATTGCTCATCCGTTAACTGAACTTTTAAGGCAAAAGTTTACTTTTGTATGATCTGAGAATTGTGCAGAAAGTTTTGAAAGGTTGAAATTAATTTTAATGAATGCCCCAATTTTAATTACTCCAGATTATTCAAAACAATTTAAGTTGTTTGTTGATGCTAGTGATGTTGCATCTGGAGGAGTTTTAATGCAAGAAAGAAATTCTATTGATCATCCAATTAGTTTTTTTCTCTAAGAAATTTACCAAGTGTCAAAAGAATTATTCCACAATAGAGAAAGAATGCTTTGCACTTTTATTAGCATTGCAACATTATGATGTATAGGTGAATACTACTATGCATCCTATTCTTGTTTATACTGATCCTAATCCATTGAATTATATCAATAAGTTAAAGAACAAAAACCTAAAGTTGACTAGATGGAGTCTTTTACTACAAGAATATAATTTGCATATTGTACATATCAAAGGCAGTGACAATATCATAGCAGACGCTTTCTCAAGAGTGTATTGATTTGTTGATTTGGTTTTACAACTTTAATATGATTTCTTTTTAAAAATTCTTCTTCATTGGTATGTGTAATATTGTATGTATTTTATGAACATAGAGAAGATTATAAGGACACTTATTATACACTTTTTCTTCATATATATATATATATATATATATATATATATATTATTTACATGTGTTATATATTTGAAACACGTACACAAAAGTTTTCATTGTATTCAAACTTTTTTTAAGGGTGAAGGTGTTATATTATTGCTTTATGATCATTCTATAATTATTCTTGTATGCTATTTTTATATCACCTATATGTTTGTTTATGAAAAGGATTGTTCCAATGGGTAGAATAGTTTTTTTAGTGACTGTGTATTGGAAATGCTTGAAATGGACTCTTCCTACTATAAAACCAGCTGCTCTCCATTATTTAATTATTCTACCTTGGGATTTACTAGTGATTACTTCTTCTATTGGACTATGTGATTGTTCATTTGGAATCAAGGAATTAATTCTATAGTGATTGGAACATTATTATATCCCTTGCCAATGATTTGAGGAATAAAGAAGAGCTACAAGAAATCAGTGACAATTGGAGCTAAGTTTTGATTTTAGAATAATTTAATTACATATAATTTATTGTAATCATTGTATAATTTCTTTATTAATATTCATTTGATTTTTTTTTATACTTTAATTAAAACATTAAAACTTATATCCTAGTTGCTTCACTGAATTATAGGTAATTTCGGCCTGTAACAATGTATATTTGTTTATGTTTATTCGCCGTATGTATAACATTATAATTGTATGTACAGTACAGTCCTGGTGGAACTTTGAATGCCCACTGTCCACAGTTGGCAGTCCACCTGAAATTTCAGTGGGCATTAGGAGTGGACATTTACCTGATCTATCAAGCTGTCCATTTACCTGTATGTTAATTCCAACTGGCTCTTACAAGACTGTCCACTGTGTCCAGTGGACATTTTTAATGCCCACTCTAAAAATGCCCACTGTGACCAGTGGGCAAATTAAGTTCCACCCGGACTGTCCTGTATGTTCTAGGAGAGGCGTTATCTAAGTTGGTAAAACTTGTCGCCAATCCTATGCTGTTTTGAGCAATAAATATGTTTAAACTAAACTATTGATTGAAGAAAACATGGTGACGTCTGTGGCTCGTTCACTAATAATCTGTTATTAGAAACCCTATAATAGATTTAATTAAATGAATGTTCATTAAATTGAAAGATTGCAATACCTATCTAGGAATAAATAAGTATATATTGATTAAGTGCACCATATGCGTACTTCGACAACTTATCTCTTCAGTGACAAGAAGTAACAAAGTGGCTGATACGTCGCCCACTATAAAAAGGTACCAAACTATTATACCCAAGGACACGGGTTTAATAGATACAATAGGTGTCCCCAAAATCCTCCTACGAGACCCTACGAGACATCTAGAAATTCAGCTACATCGTTAGCTAAGAAACAAACCGGGGACTTCATTTATTTATTTTCTTTTTTATTCATTATTTATCTATTTATTTAATTATAAATTTATTTATTTATTTACAATAAGAACATTAGACTTTTCCGTACGAAAATAATGGATCAAAATGAATTTAAAATAATAATAAGATTTATAAAAATTGCTGGACGAAGTTTAGGGAAAACGCAGAGTTTTAATCGTAAATAGATAAATAAATGCAGAAAAGAAATAATTATTTCTATATATCCCTATCAATCATTTTAATAAAACATAATGATTCATGCAAATGAATCCACCCAAATATTTTTATGTTTCGATCTTAAGGCCAATCCCCACTCCCTTTCGAGTTTAAAAGCATTCTTGATTAATGTTAATAAATCAATATTGCATTCCTCATAGATTAGCGGTCATTCACCGATAAAAACGCTGTAAAGTTGCGTTAATTTAATTCCAACCCACCCACCTTTTTTTGTAAACAGTGTCCAGTTTGAGTGAACGAGCATGGCTTCGGGTGTGCGTATTTCCTTCTCGCTACAGTCTGTAATGCAGCTACATCCGTATGTATATTAATGGGGCAGAGTAGCACTTTATATCACACATATACAAATCCCACATTTCGCATGTATTCGATAATATGGCTATTATCAGAAGAAATCGAATTTAAATAATTGATGTAGTTTAGTTTATGATATAAAAATAAGTAAATGATCGTGTGTAAAACATTTTTTTTTTCACTTTTGAAGTGTGAAAGTCAATTTGTGTCGTAAACTTTTTATGTAACTAATAAAATGACACTTTAATTTTGCCAACAGCACAAAATTAACATTGAAATGTATCAAGTGGATATGTTTCAACCTGTTACTAAATATATTATGTCCCCTCGTACATACGAAGGTACTGTTAATTACGGTTCCCATCATCATGATAGGTCACAAAGTATATGAGATTACGGGCGATATTTACCAGGTCAAACAACCGGATGTTTATTACGTAATAGAGAATAGATGACAAGTAGAAGAACAAAGGTGAAAAACAAATATATATAAAGCACAAAATTACTACAGCTATCAAGGCACCCTATATTTCACTTATATTTTCCCCGACGGGCACTCGAACCCACGATCTATGGTACTTAATTACCCAGCGGTGATGCATTCGACCGTCTAACCGAATGAGCTACCCGAGCTCCACAAAAATAGATCTTTAATAGCCAATCATTACCTAATCGTCTGCATGACAACATGGCGGCGGAAAGTGAAGGGATTAACCCGACGTAAACGCAGGTAGATCCTCTTAAAGAATACAATCGATGAGACAGAAATAAACATATAAAGCACAAACAGAAACAGTGAAACACCCGGGAGTACAATGGACCTTGGCTCTCCGACAGAAAAAAGAGTAGTTACCGGCTCAGTTATGTTGCAGAAGTCACCATGGAGCTATACAATACATGAATATAAATAATATAATAGAACATTTAACACATTACAAAAATATTTGATTGTAGTGCAATTACGATACCGACTTAGGACGGTCATTTAATTTGACAAAAGTCAAACAAATGGTGTGGTTAACCGGTTTACGGGCCCACCTTCCCACTCACCGTAACAGCAGAACAATCAAAAGACGTACATTTAAAAATCTATAAATAATCCTCCATGTAAAGAACAAGGGTCAACAAGTATCGCATATTGAGAGGTCATAAAAATATAAATACGTAAGGTATTGTAAAAAACATAATGGTATAAAAATATATGCGACATCAACATGATAAACCGTGCTCTGCCAGTCTGAAAGCGAGCTAAGACCCTAGATCTGTAGGAGTCCCGACTAACAGTCAGAGGGGACGAGGTTCAGGACCATGTCTCCTCTGAAAGAGGTTTGGACAAGGCCCGTCATATAGTCCCCACCGCCCTGTTAGTCAGCGTGCAACGTTCAAGTAAAAGTCTGCATAAGGCTGTAGAGGGGCCAAATACAAGACCTATAGTCTTTTTGATGATCTCAATATCATATTGTCTATTTAGGAGACGTTTGACTATTTTATTACATGATAAAATAACGTTATCGGAGCCTTTTACTTTCCTTAGTTTATATACGAGATCACCGTAAAAATTAGGATGGGAAATTCCATTGGATACATACTGTTGAAAAGAAATATTTCCAAATTTAGACAGAAGTTCTGAATAAGATCTGAAGAATTTGCCGAATGTTTTTCTTAGCTTGTGATATCTGTAACCCTGAGTTAAAAGTTTAGTAGTAATTTGTAAATTTCGTTTATGAAAGTCCAAAACATCGGTGCAGCCTCTTACAAATCGAACTAATTGAGATATATAGATACCATATGATGGGAGTCGAGGGACATCGCCATCCAAGTAAGGGAAATTTACAATAGGAAATCCAAAATCCTCACGTTTATCATAAATATTAGTATATATTAGGTTGTTGATAATTTTGATGTTTAAATCTAAGAAAGGTGTAGATTTATCTCAAGTATTAGCTTTACTCAATGTGAGCTCTGGTGGATATATTTCTGATATAAATTGTTCGAATTCAGGGTTGTCGATAACCAAAATGTCATCCAGATATCTGCAAGTATTATTAAATTTGTCAATGAGGTCAAAACGTTTTGATTTTTGAATAGAAACCATAAAATCCCTCTCATAACAATAAAGAAATAAATCTGCTATCAGAGGCGCGCAGTTAGTACCCATAGGAATCCCAACTATTTGTTGATATATCTTGCCATCAAATTGCACAAAAATATTATTCATGAGAAAATCTAGTGCTTTACATAATTCCTTGCAAGTCCAGTATTTATATGAAGTATTTTGTTTGTTGGAAAAGAATCCAGAGTTATTGGAAGTACATATGTACGTTTTAGATTCTCTGTGAAAACACCATTGTATAAGAGACAGCAACTTGCTTTTAATCAAATCATGAGGTAGAGATGTATAAAGTGTAGAAAAATCAAATGTAGAAATTTGAGTCGCTTTGAAATTTAGCGAAAGAAGTTTGTCTATAACTTCATGAGAATTTTTAATCGACCAAAAGTAATTGATGTTACTATTATGAAATGCGACATCACAATATTTGATAATATGATTTTTATAGCAGTCAGAGCAGACGTAATATGTTTCGATAGTACCGTAGTAAAGCAGTGGCTAGAATTAGATATGAAACGTGAAGAAATACCTGTAGAAATAGAGACAAATTAGACAAGCACAAAGATACTGCAGCTAACAGGGCGCCATATATTTCACTTATATTCGTTCATATATATATATTAAAAATATTAACAATGTTCTTGGTACAGTTTGGTATAACATAATTTTCATCTGTTCTGTTAGCGCTTTCAGCCCTCCCTATATATATATGACAGTGAGAGAGAGAGGTGGGGGAGGGGGTGTATGAAGTCAATTTAAATAGACTATAATTTGAACATCCTACTCGACAATTTACGATTTGGATCCAGTGATTGGGGGAAATCCAGGTATCTGCCCTAAATATGACACTGTCTACTTGAATTTATATGTCATTTTGAAAATAAGGGTCAAATACTTTGCTAGTTTTGACAGGACAGGTTTTTTTATGTAAGATGTCTATGTCCCAGTCAACAGGGCGAGCGCCCTTGTATTTACAATACGTAATAAGTGAGATACTGTTCATAGGCGGATCTAGAAATTTTTGAAAGATAAAAAGGAGGTGGGGGGAACACAGTCTCCCATGGAAACGGGGGTTGCTGTTAGATAAAATATCATTTTATTGTATATAGTTACATGTAGATTAAGTAGGTAGTGATATAACAAAAGGCAGATACGTTGTGACACTGATATATTGAAAATTATTCGATGCTTTTTCAAGCAACATTATTGAATATCGAGTGAATATTCAATCACTGAAATATTTTATAGGACAACATTTACGTATGTCATTCGAATGAAAGAGCAACACGTAAGCAAGTAAAATTTTCAGTTAAAGAAAGTTACTGCAGTATTGCCCTCTGAATGTTGTTATTTTACGCTGTTATAATAAGAACAAAAGTTAAATTCGTATATCTTAATTCTGTGTGAAAATTATTGGTAGAGAAAAAAGAATTGTGTGTGTGTGTGTGTGTGTGGGGGGGGGGGGGGGGGTGTTGTTTAAACCTAAAGGTCGTCACATGGCAATACATGGTTGCAGTCTATATAAAGGATGCAAAAGTTTTGGAATAGAATGCATTGTGTCATTTAAAATGAATGACAAGCGATTTCCTTTATGGTCGATTTGCTATCAGTACTGGTGTATTAAATTCGCTTTTCGTATAAGATTTATAGGTTATGATCACATTCAAATATTGTTTAAAATTAACTTTAGAGAATCGTTAGAATAATTTCACTTCAAAACAACGCACAAAAATGCGAGATATATTTTATTTATTTTCTTTTCCTTTTTTCTAATTCACCATTAATTAAATCATCATATTTTACATACATTAATGCTCATAGGGATTATAGAAGGGACCGTATAAAAGTACGCAAGGCCCCAGTCGCACTGCCGGAGGGCATCGCAGTAGGTGTCAGTGTTTTTCAGAAGTTCTATGGTCGATTCAGAATTTCTCTTTCAAGAATGTTGACCGATATTTTGGGACTTGACCCTACAAAATAACCTTCTTAACTTTTTGACTGCACTTGATTTGACATAATACGTATATATATATATATATATATATATATATATAGAGAGAGAGAGAGAGAGAGAGAGAGAGAGAGAGAGAGAGAGAGAGAGACATCACCGGAATTTCAGTCAGGCAGCATTTCTTACCTTGAATGGGAATATTTGTCTTCGTGTTCTTGTCTCCGTCATGTGTTTGTGCGTGTATATTTATGTATTTGCCTCCCTGACTTGAAGGGCTGTTTCAGGACATTTGCTACGGGTGTTGCATGCAACCTGGGGACCCTTACTCCTCCCAGGCACCTGGTCTCACCTCGATTTAAACCTCATTTGAACACCTCTCTGTATGACAAACTTCCCGTTTCTTTACAGCAATATACCGTCCTCACCTGCCTATGTAATTTTTATATCTCAGCTTACAAGGTACGCAACAGCCTGTTCTCTATACGACGGATTTATTCCGAGGGCAAAACGACTGGCCATTAAGTTGTCCAGGCAAGAACGTCTCAAATCGTCACTGAGGAAGTTCTACGGTCGCTATGGGGATCTTTTACGACAATATGATGTGTCTTTTTCTAGAATGATTGATAATATTCTGGAATGCGACTAAATGACCTGTTCAGTGAACACCAAATATGACTTTGTATACCAGTTTTGTACTTTCGTATGTACAATTAGGAAACCAAAACTCTTGATTTTGACATGTTTCTTGAGAACTGCTGTGACGGATGATACATGCAGACAGGAGACACTTGCTCTCCCCGAGCACCTGGTCTCACCTCGGTATTTCGGGGTTCACAACAGTACCTTTTTGAAACTTACACGATTTTGTATCTGTCCTTGGACTTTGAGAATGATTAAAAACGGTTTGGTACTTCTTCGATATTGATTATACGTAGTATAAACTTAGCTAAAACCATAGGTCTTGTATTGAGTCCCTTTACAACCTAATAAAGACATTTACTTTAGCACTGCACGTTTAACATGGCGGTGGGGACACTATGACGGACCTTGTCCAAATCTTTTTCAAAGGAGACAAGGTCCTGATCCTCTTCCCATCTGACTATTAGTAGGGACTCTATTTATCTAGAAGTTCGCTTACAGACCAGCAGAGCACGGTTTTCTTTTGTTGATGTATTACATATTATTGATAGCAGCATATTATTCTGTAAACATTTCCTGTGTAAAAAATATTGTATGACTTCTCGTCTTAAGTGCCCTATTGATCTGTGTTCTCTATATGGAAGATTATTTATAAATGTAAATGCGTGTCCTTTGATTATGCTGCTTTTGCGGTAAGTGGAAAGGTGGGCGACCGTAAACCGGTTAAGCACACCAATTGAGTGACATTTGTTACTTTAATTGACTGTCCTAAGTCGATATCGTAACCACAGCACAATTGAATAGTTTGTAATGTCGTTTTCACGTGTATATTCTACTATTATCATGTTTTGTGTGGACTATTTTCTGCCTTAGTAGGTTTAGAGAGATTTGCATGATGTTAATGTTTAAAACTCTTGGTGCCTTATGGGATTTGCCCATTGACTTTAACTACAAAGTTTGTAATTTGAAGGAATCACCACATAAACCGAAAACACATATCTCATTTAATATGCAAATGTTATGTCGATTTTACCTGTGCACCGAACACTGGGGTCTTCATGCAATATTTGTCTTATCCTATCAATTGGATATAGAGAAATTTGACATAAATGACAACATTATCTTTTAATTATATTAGATCATTTTTATTCAATTAAAACACCAGCATCCTTGTTTTATATGATGCAACATGTTGGGTTAGAAAGCTTTAAATGTAGTGACACCAACACACTGTGTGTACATGAGGAATAGACATAATCATGCGTACTATATTGGTTGTGCTCCTGATCTGTTGCTTGTCAATTGATACTCTGTTTGGTAAGTTAGAATATAAATTACCTGAGATCATATTGATAATTTAACACTTTTATAAAAAATGACTTCATATATCTTCAACAAAGAAAGCTCTAACCGTCTATGATTTCAGCTTTTCTTTTGGTCATTTACTTTTTTATTCATTTACTTTTTTATCTTATATGTCATTTAAAAAAACTTAAAGTCTCACACTTTGTTAACTGTGACTTTTTTACTCTTTACAAACAATTCCTCAGGTTAACTAATAGTCCTTTATCATATGCGTATAGTGTCTGTATGTCTCAACTGATCAAATATCCTACATTTTCTTCATATTACTGTCCTTTCCACTACCACGCAGTAGATTGCTATTGTTCTTTCCTCTACCGGGGCAAGCTACTGAGTGAAAAGGTAATTTCAAAGGGATTCGAAAAAACAATCTTTGAAGTCTGTATTCTGCAAAACTTACGTTCGCTATAAATGCCTTCTGTGCGCTTACCAGAAATGATCGTTTGACATGTTGATTTCATCATTTCGTTGTAGTCCTTATTAAATAGTTTGTATTGTGATAACACAAGTTTTACACTTTCTACCGATTGTGACTGTCACCGTTACAAATCCATATGACTACAAAGCACAAACAATAGTATGGCGTCGCAACTGGTGTGACCGGTCAGCTTATTCCTCCATGGCATGGTTTTTCCAGGGGTCTGTACTTGTTCTTCCAGGGTCCGTGATAGCCATTAACTCTATTTGGTCTGTAGAATGGAAGTTACTATTAACAGGTTTTTAGTATGATTTTAGTTTAGCTATAGACTAAGAATCATTGAACAGACTGCATGTCTTTGATAATGCGCCACACAATGCGTTTTAGCATTATATATATATATATATATATATATATATATATATATATATATATATATATATATATATATATATATATATATATATATATATATATATATATATATATATATATATATATATTTATATATATATATATATATATAAAGCAAAACCCCTGGGAATACTATGGAATTTGGATCTCCTATGAAATACCTGTAGAAATAAGACAAATTAGATAAACATATAAAGCAGAAAGACACTACAGCTAACAAGGCACCCTATATTTGATTTATATTCGTTCCCGGATGGGGACCCGAACCCACGACTTATGGTACCTAGCAGTCATGCTTCCGAGCATCTAACCGACTGAGCTACCTGAACCTGCATTTACACTGGGAAAATATCTTCACTATCCGCGGCCGTGTTGTCATGCATACGATTACCTAATGATTAGCTATTAAAGCTCCATATTCTGTGAAGCTCGGGTAGCTCAGTCGGTTAGACGGTCGAATGCATGACAGCTGGGTGATTCGGTACCATTCGGTAGGTCATGGGTTCGAGTCACGTCCGGGAACGAATATAAGTGAAATATACGGTGCCTTGTTAGCTGTAGTGTCTTTGCGCTTTAAATATATATATTTCAAAAATCTTACACATTTTATGCAGAAGAAAATTATTAACTAAATGTCACATATGTACAAGTGTTACATTTTGAGAAATCGATATATACATAGGTCAAAACAAGAGGGCCGGTCGACGTCCTTATTTTATGAAGAAGAGGAAGGAACGAGATGCAGCAGTGAACAGTCAATCAAGTGTGCTGGACTCGAGTAAGTATTCTAATTACCTCTACTCTCTCTGTGTACACCTCTGTTAATCGTCCAGTGAATGATATATATATAGTTGAAGTTAGAAGTATAACGGTGGAGTTTTACGTCGTATTCATACCGGGTTCAAATAATTATTTTAGGAAAGTTGTTAATAATTTCTCTCAAAGATGAGGGAATACTTGTCATAAAGTAAGTAACTGTATAAAAAGTGTTTGCTTAGGAAACCTATATAAATGGAAAGCGAAAGATAAGCCTTGTTTGAAGGGTGTTTAACATATGTATATGATCTGTACAAAAATCGATAAGTATATCACAATTTTGATATATTGATAATCAAGCGGGTGTTTAAATTTAACAGGTGTCAGAAACAAACGAGATACAGCATTGAAAAGTTCATCACATGACTTAGTCTTTGGTAAGTAAGTTATCTGTATTTTCGATAGAGTAGAATTCTGTAATAGGTCTATTTGCGGAAAATAAGCTTGATGTATTAATTATGTTATAGAGATGTTACGAAGCTTTTATTTAAACAACTCGTTATAGTAGTCTGAATTTATAGCCTAGTTACCTATCACGAATGATGTCAACTTCTGTAATACGTCTATTGTAAGAAAGAGAATAATGCTTGGATTATTGTGTTTGTTTTATACATCATCTTGTCATATTATGAGTTTTATATTTGTAACAGGATGGAAACGGCATGCAGATGCAAAATGACAGCCATCTGAGATTTTTGAATAGAGTTTGTAAACAAACAAAAAATAAATGCCTTTGAATTTAAGCATTCACTATTTGTTTACCATGGCTGAAATACCACTTTTCATTTAAGCGATTCTCCACCGTCTGACAGCACAAAAGTGCTGTAATTAGCGTAATTTAACTGTGCAATAATGATATGGTATTTATGATGACATCAAGGAGTAAATAGTAAACTCATTAGTTTTAATGTCTTATCAATTCTTCAATTTCTAGTTTTAATTGTACGCATTGGTGATACTTTAATGTCGATGTACAAAGATTGTACTTCGTAAAGTTATGAGTAAAGTCATTTAAAAAGATAAAAATAGAGTATGTCTCGCATCTTATTTGGCTCATGTTAGATTTGAGTGTAATTAGAATTTTTTGAAAACTTGCATTTTGGAATAAAATCGATGTGAATAATACAGATATATCTTATCGAGATGAATGAACATATTGAACTCAGTAGGTATGATATCAGATCGATCGTAGGCGACGCCAACGAGTGAATTATTTGAACCCACGGTCAATATTGAGACGTCATGAGCGATAATCATCCAAGATATAAAATGTGTTGAAATACAATCATATGAGGTGCAATGTCATTGGTACTAGCAACAAAGTTCCACACTAGGTATTCACAGTTCTCTTGGAACCAGATATGAGATAGTGTGCGTGGGATAGAGCAAGTGTCTACTGTTAGGCAATCTGAACCTAACATGAATGAAGACAGCAGAGAAAATCAGCAGTGTATACTCTACTCGAGATATAGTTCAGTGAATCTGTTAATTATACTACTATATCTCATACTAATTGCAAAAGACTCTTTGTGACACTTTGTTTTAGAAATTGTGTAAGTGTGTTATATATTAAAAAGAAACCGAAGTTATGGAAAGATCGTAAAACGCAACAGCCTCCTTTTCTGTTTTGGGGGGTTTTTTTACCTTTCGCTTGTTGTATAGTTATATTGTAAGTGCCTCAAGGAGTAACCGGAGTCGGTTGCGTCCTCCACCGTCCTTTTCTCAGAGTATTGTATAATTTGTGTTGCTAAAAGCTAATTTTCTTCTGATGGTACATTTGTTTGAGTGACAACGAGAAAAAAGGATAGATCACCAAGATTCCTTTGGATGACGGGTCGTTTTATAATTTCATAGATTTTTAAAATCCTGTCACGGGACAGATGTCATCCTTACTGGCATACATTCGATGTGCCTCTGATTGAATATCTTTAATATCAATTACAGTGTGAGTTTTTATTTGCCGTTCATAGAAGTTTATAAATTTGGCGTCAATGTTTTCGTCAATACCCAATGAGAAATCCCTTAGGCACAGGACTTGATGTTCTACTCCCACGAAATGTCCAGTAATGTTCAACCACAGTATCAGTGATATAGGCGTGGCTTCATCCACTTGCCCAGATTTATACAGTTTTCAATTCATCACTGATTGCATCAGACATACAATTCACACATTTACCAATTGCTTTTCCCTTACTAGTATGTTTTGAATTTTACTGCATTCAGAATCACGCAGAATAGAGCAGTTAAAGAGATGATCGTGTTTGAGATAAGATCAAAGGAACATATGACTCCTTTGAGGTGTTTAGGAATTCAGTGCCATTTTTCTGAAGAACAGAAATTAAGAATTCAAACAAATAACTAGCAGGTTTATTTAGAAGGATTTGTTGAACATCTCTGTTTTCTCTCTGAGGCCAAAAAAAAAAATACTATTTGAAACTCTTAGATCACCAAGAGTTTTTCTTCTTTTCTTTTTCATTGAATTTGCCAACCTAGTTGCCATCTATCAAAATAAATTGACTACGGACAACGACAGATTCTATGACAGATCGAATAAGTTGTATTTCTAGCTGTTCATAATATGCGATAAGTACGTTTCCCCCGATACCATTTTTACAAATATATATCTAGAAATGACCACAGTCCATTCAAAAATTAAAAGATATTTTCACCCTCTCTGCCAAAACAAGCGATCCGTCATGTTGTTTTAATTAGTCATTGATTACATCACTTAACCAAAACAATGTCTACAAAGGTAATTATGAATGTCTTATTTGTGAAAAATTACCCCGTAGCTCTCCTTTACAAAGTTTTATTTCATCATTCATAATAGGCCTACATAAATAAGCACGGTGTGGCAGCGTGGGTTAACAGTAACCATGAACGATTATTACACATATTGATAATTATTGGTATTTACATTAATTAAACATTTGACGATGTCATATAGTTTATTGTAATTATGTAACTCTTTTATTAACACTGTACGATTTTACACGAGTTTCCTCTGATTCTGCGACTTCCATATATTATATGGATAATTATATACAGAAAACCTGAAATACACAATTCAATGTAACAGATGCCAAGAATGATATATATATATATATATATTAAAATGAGAGAACAAGTATATAACAATGAGAGAACAAGTTATGTTAAGGTACTACGAAACGCCAATCGTCGCGTGACCTAAGATTCATGAAAAAAAAAGAAATAAAGGTTTTAAATTTGTAATTTTTTTTTTTAATAAATATCTATTGAAGACTTTATACAAAATTATTCTAATTTTAATATTTCCCCGATATACATGTAATTGGCACTCGAAAACGTGTGTTTTTCAGTACAGCTCGCGTGAAAACACTAGCGACAGCGTTGACTCTTCGTCATGTGCAATCAGATGGCCAGTCCCAAGACGAATTCTATAAAATCTTTAATAGTTGACTTCCTAATCAAGTTGCAATATTTTCAATATATCGCGGGTATATCGGGGTAACGTTGACTAGGGCGATCACCTGTCACCTGTGCGGCTAAATTATTACGTAGTATCACCTCAACCGGCAGTTGGACCCAGCAAATATCAACCTTCATTTCGTACCTTTTAACAGCTTTCAAGATATTAATTAGCGATCTTAATAAACTGGGTATTCATATTAATGAAGGACAAGGACTTATTAACAGGTTTTCTGTTTATTGTGAAGGATTATCATGAAGGAGACATAAAGAACAGGAATTGAAATCAACCAAACCTTACGACATTTTGTATTTATGAAGAGATTATATATATTTTTTTATTTTTATATATTAGGGCACATGGTGGCAACCCCCCCCCCCCTCCAAATAATAATAAAAAAAATATAAATAATAATAATAATAATAATAAATCTTAAAATAACTGACACCATTTCCACGGCTATATTGTTGTATTCACTTGTTTTTCAAAACTATGCTCTATTAACAGACGGGTTATAGGTTATCGGGGCTGAAATCTTTCAGGAGGTTTAGTGGAAGCAAATATATATATATATAAATAATGTGTAAGTTTCACGATCGTATCTTTAAAGACAAGATGACAACACATTACGTCTGACGGTTTGTAAAATACAGCACATCTACGTAATGTCCCTTACATCCACTTTGGGACAATTTTAATTACAAACCGCGAAAAGCTCGTCCGTTTTGTCCACCAGAGGACACGTACAGGTAAAAGGTGGGAAAACCTTGTCCACTTTGACCTCGATAGGAGAAGTACAGGTAGATGGCAAATTGTATTATTAACATTAACGTGGACAGATAACTGGCCTCCCGTGGTGTCCACGGAGGAGAGACGTGGACTGCCCACCGAGGCAACGAGGATTTTCCAACTTCCACGGTACATGTACGGTACATTACAAAGGCTTTTGTTACTGGGATTTACTGAGATTTATATATAGATTTATATTTCCAAATCAAAATGTATGTGCATATATTCCTGGTAAATATCACTGTTGCATAACTGTGTATTAAAATAGTGAAGGAGAAATAAAAAACTCTAAAAAACGCTCCAGAACTATAAATTAGTGAATAAACTGAATGAAAAATAAATAAATAAATAAATAAATAAATAAATAAATAATAAAATAATATTTGAATGTAATCAGAATCTATAAATCTTATACGAAAACTAGTACTGATAACAAATCGACCACAAAGGAAATCGCTTGTCATTCATTTTAAATGACACAATGTATTCTATTCCAATTTTACTGCAACCTTTATGGGAGCTGCAACCATGTATTGTCATGTGACGACCTTTGGGTTTAAACAACCCCCCCCCCACACACACACTTCTCTTTTCTCTACCAATAATTTTCACACAAAATTAAGATATACTAATTTAACCTTTGTTCTTATTAACCACGAGTGGTGACAAGTTGTCTTTCTCTATTCAACTTATCAAATTTCATTGTACATCTCCAGCTAAGTTAAATGTATTTCTCTTTCCCAGTTGGTGACTAGTGGTCAATTTACTTGAAGCCTCGGTGACGAGCTCTTTTAGCATCATTTGAGACATGTAAATTCCTGCAGAGAACTCTAACGAATCTCATAAAATAAGAAAAATAAATAAATGAATAAAAAAGACCATTCTAACATTCAACTTCGCAATCTCTATCTCGTAGTCAGTATATCTAAAGATAAGAAACAGTAGCTCTCTCTTCGATGGAAAGAGAATGATTCATTCGTGTAAATGCCATTTAATAGATTTGATATAAAATTTCTATTGCATAATACTAATAGTATTACTATATTGTACTCACTTTAAATAACTTTCCGATTCTTGTTCTCTACGAAACGATGAGTTACAAATTTTTAAATAAGTGTTTTTGACTGTATTGCTATTTTGTTGGATGTAAAAATTGAACCCGTGTACCGGCTAACCACTCTAATTTAGTAACGATTCTCACTTCACCTCATCGTCTTAAGTCGGTATCACAACTGCATTAATATCAGATATTTCTGTGACGTTTTGTTTATATTATTATTATCTGCTCTGCTTACCGACTGCAACATTTCTTTTATTGTTGAGTCCAATGTCCTTTTCCCCCTTCTTTCAAAGCAAAAAAATGATATACATGTAATAGAATCAATGGTATAATAACAGCTCGATCTGTGTCACTACATCATTGACTGTGACTTTAACTGTAAAATGAACAATGAATTAAGAGATTCTCTATCCACAATAACAGATTAGTGCCCGTAACTGAATATACCACGAAACAGATCAATACAATAATGCAAAAGAAGTACAAGGTCGACGTGATGAAATGTGTTGTTTTTATTTGAGTTACATACTGACAGAAAATACCTGATATATTGCACATATATTACGATCAAAATAGCAAACCCTTCATGATACAGAGGAGTCTATAACGGATCAAGTCTAAGCAGGATTTTCCTGTCTCATTCGAAAGACTGCACACCCAGAACAAGACTCTTCTCGTTTCGAAGCCAAGCATGAAACGAGTTATACCACCAACCTATTTGTAGAGCACACCCAAATGATGTATCGTGAAATCAGTATGATGTATTTGTATTTATTTTACCTGGATTAAATACTTTAGCAGTGTCAGCGCTGCTGCAAGTGCTGCACTAATCTTAGATACATTAATTCGAACAAAAGTAAAGCGGAACAGAATCTTAACAAGAATAGCAGGTGCACTAAATCATAATTGCACTAATAATTCGCCAACATCCTTTTTGACCATTCTGTGAAATGAAAACAAAAACACTAAATAAACCCACACGCCCGTACACACAAGCCAAAGTACATTTACTAAAGGACATAAGCAAACCTCAAAAGGGCACTCACATGCCACCTCTGAGAATTCAATACGAAACCGTTGGGTCAGTCTAAGCACCTTATCGATTGAGCCGCGCAAAATGTAAATAAAAAAACCAAACAAACAAACACCTTTTTGAGTTTATGGCATCGAACCAAGCACTCTATCGACTGAGATGCGCTGAGGTATACATGTCTTGATGTGTTAGATAAAGCTGCTTTAGTGCAAAACTTGAAAGGTAATAGTGATTCGGAAGGGGAAGGGTTGGCGTCAAAATGCATCCAATTTGTATCCATTACAATAGATACTGATTTCAGGATAAACTGATTATCCAAGTATTAAAAAGTCACGCATTACGACAGCTTATAATGAAATAAGGATATGTGCATAAAAGATATAATTAGTTTGAAAATCAATATAATTGTTTTTACTTATAAGAATACGACCAGATGCGCATCACGATATATAGTTTTGGTCAGTGATTCTCTAGGTAGAAAATATAGAAATCTGAAAGATATATAGAGAAAACGAACTATCAGATATTCCAAACAACATTCCTAATTTATCTCAGTACATGTATAAATGAGGTTCTTAATACTGTTAAATGAAATAATAATTGTCACTCACTATGGGGAGTAGGTTTAAAACCCACTTTACATAAAATATCACAGCATTCGCGTTTAACGTTTGCATCCAATGTTAATCCATTAACATTTAATGTAACTACGCCTTGTACAAACTTCAATAAAATTCTACATAATGTCTGTGTTTGCCGGTGAAGATAAAACACATTACATTGTTTTGCGATATATACATAAGTTTTGCGACTGTGTGAAGTAGTAGTAGAAAAAATTTCAAGTAAAATCTGATATTTTATGAATGTGCTAGTTTATCTGACAAATTAATGGATGGATACATTTATTTCGGAGGAAAATACATGTCTTCATTATTTTCTTATTTGAAAGATTTGTAAAAGACACCATCACATAAACATAAAAACATAATCAACAAATATTGCAGTGCATATATTGAGTGAATTGCGCATGCGTCGGATATAGCGCGCTATGTAACTCTGGGCTCCAGGAAAAGAGCAATAATGTGCTATTATCGGGATTTTATTCAACTTTGATTATATAGCAATTAGAAATAGAGGTTTGCGACACTAATTATCTCAAAAACTTTAAGTATATATGAAATCCTAGTTAGTTAGACAGTTCATATCAGTTTGCTGGGCTGTTTTTGAGTTTCCGGTTGGGTGATTCATGAGAACTTTTTACATTCCACACAAACATTCTATTAATCCTTGTCCATAGCTGATAACAAAGTAACTGAAGGTGCGTCAAAGCGGAGAATATCCGAGACTCCTGAGAAACCACACACAAAAAGAGCGGTCACATCCAACTCCGTCAATTCCGGTGAATCTGAAGATGAGTCTGGGGGTACAGATAAGTTGCGGTGTGCAATAATGAAAGTTTTATTGGACGAAACTGTCCTATCCTCCAACTGTGAACAGATTCTCGGCGGTGTCCTTGAGATTATCCATCCCCAGATCAAATCACATATCGAAAATTAGATGTCCGTAGCCGTCGACAATAAAGTCGCAACACTCACGGAAACCATCAAATCTAAAAACGATCAAATCACCGAGTTAACTGGGCGAATCCGCAAACTAGAATCATGGACAGAGGAACAAGAGCAATACTCCAGGCGCACTTGTCTTCCATTCTCCAACGTACCGTACAAAAACGAAGGCGGCCGCACGCCCGACTCTTCTTGGGAACTTAACACGGACAAAATTGTGTTCGACATATGCGATCAGGTTGGCGTCCGAGTCTCAGAAAAGGACATTAGTAGATCACACGTTGTCGGGGAGCCTGTCAACGGCAAATGTCAAATCATCGCTCGCTTTCTTTTGTATCGGGTACGGTCTACGAAAATCGATTTAGGCTTGCTGATGATGACCTTAAGCGCTTCATCAACGAGGATCTGACAAAAAAGCGTTACACTGTTGCATCTTGCTAAACTAAAAGGCGAGCGGAAAATCCACAATTACTGGACTCAGAATGGCAGAATATTCATGCGCGTGCACCAAAGGGGTCCCAAAGTCCTAATCAAGAGTGTTGATGATGCCAACAGGCGTCTGTCTGAATAAAATAGAATAGTAAGTGGATGTAAAGACATTACCATATTTATTGACAATATCAGTGTATATACCAAATCATTGCAAAAAAACTGTATCAATCGAGACTTAGCTATTTCAATATAAAAACATTTTCTTTTTTTATATATGTACTGTCGGGGCCGTATGATAAACTAATGTTCATATTTCTCTTCAGACTTTAGCATTATCAATCATATAGTCCTCACTAAATCATGAAGTGGTCAGTCTATTGACTAGGTGGTGATAATACCATCAATTTTACGGACTGATCTTTACCAGTCCGTGTAATCTATTATTCATAAACAAATATGTCTGAAATAATAGATATCCATTCATATTCAATTAAACCACACACACGCTTTACTATCCTAGATAATCAATCTTTTCTCATATGATATATAAGTATATATAACAAGCATAAACTTGGCTCACTTGTGCCCCGTTCCAACTTGTATGACTCTCTATGCTCTTAGTTTTCTACCATATTTACTCCCCCCCCCCCTATTTCTCGTTCATTAGTTCATTATTCTCCCTCCCTTCCTCCCAGGTGTCGCTACGCTTACCTTTCAACATCGAACATGGGTATTGACTTAGCTGCGTATAGAATGAGCATCGGCTCCTTCTACTCCAGATGTTATGGTTTATATTCAAAATTACAGAGGTTTTATATTAGTTTCTCTCTCAGTCTCGGGCGTGCAAGTGGATGTGTGTTTGTCTCCTTACGTAGACACCTCCTGAATAACACCGAAAATATTCAGTTTTTCTTAATTCGTTGTGTGTTGATTCTATTGTGCAATGATATAGCAGAAAATCCAGGTCCTATGACAGACAACATTGAAGGACTCTCCATATTTCATCTCAATATTCGTAGTATAAGGAACAAGATGTCTGATATTGAGCATTATATTGATGAACATGGTTCAACCCTAGATATTTCCCAAAATATTATGATGTGTGGTGACTGGAATGTCGATTTTATGAAGCGTTTACCATTACGAGTCTCTACCTTTTTGTCGCTATATAATCTGTCTAATGTAATCAAAGAGGCAACTCGTATTTCCAACACCTCTGCTACTTGCGTAGATCCCATCATTCTGACAGATTCACTGAATTCACACGAGTCGGGAACTATTGATGTAAATGACCTAAGCGATCACAGGGGTACCTATGTGGTTCTTGACTTCGAGTCGACAATTCCAAAAACATTCTCGCGCCTAGTATGGATATATAAAGATGGCAATTACGCGAACTTAAGAAATCAAATAGCTAACACAAACTGGCACAAGCAAATTGACCAAATATCGATACTACTGTGACTAATTTCTCAAAAACACTTATGTGTATGATTGAAAATAACATTCCAAGGAAAAATGTACTGGTTCGACCACTTGACAGAGCATGGTTTAATTCAGACATAAGACGTGAGATAAGGATTCGGGGCAGATTGAGAAAAGTATACAGACGGACACGAAACGAAAACGATAACACCAAATACAAAACCCAGAGAAATAAAGTAAATAACATGAAAAAGAAACTTAAAGAAGACTACTATGAGGGGATGGATAACACTTTACATGAATATAAAACGTCCAATACAAAGATGTATTGGAAATTAATTCGATCATTAATAAAGGGTAATAACCAAATGGACGAATTTCCTACTATGGTTCATGATGGAACTGCAGCTTTTGCAAATGAAAATAAATCAAATCTGTTCAATGCATATTTGTGTAGTGAATCCGACATTCATGACGATGATCATGAGTTGTCCATCCTTATAAAAAGAACTAATGCTGAGATATATGGTCTTGATATAAGTGTTACTGACATTATAGATCAGATCAGTGACTTAATAAGAATTAACGCCTGGGAAAACGCATGGTTAGTGGATTTTAATCCACAAAAAACTGAAATCGTGATATTTGGATCAGGCCAAGCAAATTTCCTTCACACTGATTTTAATTTAAATGGATAAATACTTCACCCAGCAACCACACACACACACATCTCGGACTTTTATTCTCAGAGGATGCGAAATGGTCAAACCATGTTGATTTAATCATATCACGAGTCTCAAAACAAACAGCTGTTCTTCGCAAACTTAAAAACAAATTGTCAAGGAAATTTTTATCAAACATCTATGTAACATTCATTCGTCCCACCTTTGAATATGCTAGCGAAGTCTGTTATAATATCACTCTCTACGATTCTGAAGGTCTCGAAAAGTTTCAGTTAGAAGCTGGCAGAATAGTTACTGGTCTTCCTTCATTTAGCAGACGGGGTGGGAAACACTTAAGACAAGAAGACTGAATAAGAAACTATGTTTAATGTTCAAGATTCACAATAATTTAGCTCTAGAATATCTATCAACTCTTCTACCTAATCAAGTTGGAGCAACTAATAGATATAATCTCAGAAACAGTGAGAACATATCCTTACCTCGCTGTAGAACAAGTCTCTTCCAGTCCTCATTCATTCCCTCTACTATCGCTGCCTGGAATAATCTTCCTTTGTCTCATAGAAACAGCACCTCAATTTCACAGTTTAAAGCCAAATTAACTGCTTCATTTAGTCGACGTTCTGCTTACTTTGACCACGGTGATCGCAAATTGAACATTCTTCATACTCGGTTGCGTCATGGTTGCAGCACTCTTAATGGCGACCTTTTTAGAGTAAATCTTACAACTAGTAGTACATGCTCATGTGGCGCTCCGGTCGAAATGGCAGAACATTTCTTTATCCATTGCCCAAATTATCATCAAATACGTCGACCTCCTTTCTGAAATTTACAGAAATAGGAGCCAACCTAGACATTAGCACCATACTGTATGGAAACCCAGATCTTTCTAATAACACTAATGCTAAAATATTTAAAGCTATTCATACTTTTATATCTAAAAGTAAAAGATTTTCATAGCGACCGCGCCTCCCTCAACCCCTTCTACTTCACCCAAAGCACTTTCTCATTCTGAAATATTCTTCGTAATATGCACCTGTCACTCTTGTTTCCATTTTAAATATTTGAATCATTATTGAAGTACTTCTTTTAGCTGCTCTAAATTAACATCATAATTATTTTCAATATTGTACATGTACACAAATGTATATGTGCATAAAAGTACAGTCAAACCTACCTCAAGATATATGTAAATGTATATGCATATGTATGTATGTGTATGTGTGTATATATATGTATGCGTTTATATGTTTGTGTGTATGTATGCATGCATGTATGTATGTGTGTATGTATATTTGTACATATGTATGTGCATGTGTACGTGTATATGTGTATGTATATATATATGTTGTTACATTATTGTTTTATGATCATTGTATAATTATTCTTCTTGTATGCTATTTTTATATCACCTATATGTTTGTTTATGAAATGGATTGTTCCAATGGGTAGAATAGGTTTTTTAGTGACTGTGTATTGGGAATGCTTGAAATGGACTCTTCCTACTAATCTGACAATTAACCTTGCAAAAAGTGATTTTGGTAAAGCAACTGTTAATTACCTGGGACATGTAGTTGGACAGGGGCAAATTAAACCAATTAATGCAAAAGTGGAGGCAATTGCACAGTTTCCTATTCCTACCTGTAAGACAGATATTAAACGATTTTTGGGAATGGTGGGATTTTACCGGAAATTTTGTAAGAATTTTTCTACTATTGCTCATCCGTTAACTCCACTTTTAAGGCAAAAGATTACTTTTGTATGGTCTGAGAATTGTGCAGAAAGTTTTGAAAGGTTGAAATTAATTTTAATGAATGCCCCAGTTTTAATTAATCCAGCTTTTTCAAAACAATTTAAGTTGTTTGTTGATGCTAGTGATGTTGCATCTGGAGGAGTTTTTATGCAAGAAAGAAATTCTATTGATCATCCAATTAGTTTTTTCTCTAAGAAATTTACCAAGTGTCAAAAGAATTATTCCACAATAGAGAAAGAATGCTTTGCACTTTTATTAGCATTGCAACATTATGATGTATAGGTGAATACTACTATGCATCCTATTCTTGTTTATACTGATCCTAATCCATTGAATTATATCAATAAGTTAAAGAACAAAAACCTAAAGTTGACTAGATGGAGTCTTTTACTACAAGAATATAATTTGCATATTGTACATATCAAAGGCAGTGACAATATCATAGCAGACGCTTTGTCAAGAGTGTATTGATTTGTTGATTTGGTTTTACAACTTTAATGTGATTTCTTGTTAAAAATTCTTCTTCATTGGTATGTGTAATATTGTATGTATTTTATGAACATAGAGAAGATTATAAGGACACTTATTATACACTTTTTCTTCATATATATATATATATATATATATATATATATATATATATATATATATATATATATATATATATATATATATATATATATATATATATATATATATATATATATATATATATATATATATATATATATATATATTATTTACATGTGTTATATATTTGAAACACGTACACAAAAGTTTTCATTGTATTCAAACTTTTTTTAAGGGTGAAGGTGTTATATTATTGCTTTATGATCATTCTATAATTATTCTTGTATGCTATTTTTATATCACCTATATGTTTGTTTATGAAATGGATTGTTCCAATGGGTAGAATAGGTTTTTTAGTGACTGTGTATTGGAAATGCTTGAAATGGACTCTTCCTACTATAAAACCAGCTGCTCTCCATTATTTAATTATTCTGCCTTGGGATTTACTAGTGATTACTTCTTCTATTGGACTATGTGATTGTTCATTTGGAATCAAGGAATTAATTCTATAGTGATTGGAACATTATTATATCCCTTGCCAATGATTTGAAGAATAAAGAAGAGCTACAAGAAATCAGTGACAATTAGAGCTAAGTTTTGATTTTAGAATAATTTAATTACATATAATTTATTGTAATCATTGTATAATTTCTTTATTAATATTCATTTGATTTTTTAATACTTTAATTAAAACATTAAAACTTATATCCTAGTGGCTTCACTGAATTATAGGTAACATCGGCCCGTAACAATGTATATTTGTTTATGTTTATTCGACGTATGTATAACATTATAATTGTATGTACAGTACAGTCCTGGTGGAACTTTGAATGCCCACTGTCCACAGTTGGCAGTCCACCTGAAATTTCAGTGGGCATTAGGAGTGGACATTTACCTGATCTACCAAGCTGTCCATTTACCTGTATGTTAATTCCAACTGGCTCTTACAAGACTGTCCACTGTGTCCAGTGGACATTTTTAATGCCCACTCTAAAAATGCCCACTGTGACCAGTGGGCAAATTAAGTTCCACCCGGACTTTCCTGTATGTTCTAGGAGAGGCGTTATCTAAGTTGGTAAAACTTGTCGCCAATCCTATGCTGTTTTGAGCAATAAATATGTTTAAACTAAACTATTGATTGAAGAAAACATGGTGACGTCTGTGGCTCGTTCACTAATAATCTGTTATTAGAAACCCTATAATAGATTTAATTAAATGAATGTTCATTAAATTGAAAGATCGCAATACCTATCTAGGAATAAATAAGTATATATTGATTAAGTGCACCATATGCGTACTTCGACAACTTATCTCTTCAGTGACAAGAAGTAACAAAGTGGCTGATACGTCGCCCACTATAAAAAGGTACCAGACTATTATACCCAAGGACACGGGTTTAATAGATACAATAGGTGTCCCCAAAATCCTCCTACGAGACCCTACGAGACATCTAGAAATTCAGCTACATCGTTAGCGAAGAAACAAACCGGGGACTTCATTTATTTATTTTCTTTTTTATTCATTATTTATCTATTTATTTAATTATAAATTTATTTATTTATTTACAATAAGAACATTAGACTTTTCCGTACGCAAATAATGGATCAAAATGAATTTAAAATAATAATAAGATTTATAAAAATTGCTGGACGAAGTTTAGGGAAAACGCAGAGTTTTAATCGTAAATAGATAAATAAATGCAGAAAAGAAATAATTATTTCTATATATCCCTATCAATCATTTTAATAAAACATAATGATTCATGCAAATGAATCCACCCAAATATTTTTATGTTTCGATCTTAAGGCCAATCCCCACTCCCTTTCGAGTTTAAAAGCATTCTTGATTAATGTTAATAAATCAATATTGCATTCCTCATAGATTAGCGGTCATTCACCGATAAAAACGCTGTAAAGTTGCGTTAATTTAATTCCAACCCACCCACCTTTTTTTGTAAACAGTGTCCAGTTTGAGTGAACGAGCATGGCTTTGGGTGTGCGTATTTCCTTCTCGCTACAGGCTGTAATGCAGCTACATCCGTATGTATATTAATGGGGCAGAGTAGCACTTTATATCACACCTATACAAATCCCACATTTCGCATGTATTCGATAATATGGCTATTATCAGAAGAAATCGAATTTAAATAATTGATGTAGTTTAGTTTATGATATAAAAATAAGTAAATGATCGTGTGTAAAACATTTTTTTTTTTCACTTTTGAAGTGTGAAAGTCAATTTGTGTCGTAAACTTTTTATGTAACTAATAAAATGACACTTTAATTTTGCCAACAGCACAAAATTAACATTGAAATGTATCAAGTGGATATGTTTCAACCTGTTACTAAATATATTATGTCCCCTCGTACATACGAAGGTACTGTTAATTACGGTTCCCATCATCATGATAGGTCACAAAGTATAATGAGATTAACGGGCGATATTTACCGGGTCAAACAACCGCATGTTTATAACGTAATAGATGACAAGTTGAAGAACAAAGGTGAAAAACAAATATATATAAAGCACAAAATTACTACAGCTATCAAGGCACCCTATATTTCACTTATATTTTTCCCCGACGGGCACTCGAACCCACGATCTATGGTACTTAATTACCCAGAGGTGATGCATTCGACCGTCTAACCGAATGAGCTACCCGAGCTCCACAAAAATAGATCTTTAATAGCCAATCATTACCTAATCGTCTGCATGACAACATGGCGGCGGAAAGTGAAGGGATTTACCCGACGTAAACGCAGGTGGATCCTTCTAAAGAATACAAGCGATGAGACAGAAATAAATATATAAAGCACAAATAGAAACAGTGAAACACCCGGGAGTACAATGGACCTTGGCTCTCCGAAAGAAAAAAGAGGAGTTACCGGCTCAGTTATGTTGCAGAAGTCACCATGGAGCTATACAATACATGAATATAAATAATATAATAGAACATTTAACACATTACAAAAATATTTGATTGTAGTGCAATTACGATACCGACTTAGGAAGGTCATTTAATTTGACAAAAGCCAAACAAATGGTGTGGTTAACCGGTTTACGGGCCCACCTTCCCACTCACCGTAACAGCAGAACAATCAAAAGACGTACATTTAAAAATCTATAAATAATCCTCCATGTAAAGAACAAGGGTCAACAAGTATCGCATATTGAGAGGTCATAAAAATATAAATACGTAAGGTATTGTAAAAAACATAATGGTATAAAAATATATGCGACATCAACATGATAAACCGTGCTCTGCCAGTCTGAAAGCGAGCTAAGACCCTAGATCTGTAGGAGTCCCGACTAACAGTCAGAGGGGACGAGGTTCAGGACCATGTCTCCTCTGAAAGAGGTTTGGACAAGGCCCGTCATATAGTCCCCCACCGCCCTGTTAGTCAGCGTGCAACGTTCAAGTAAAAGTCTGCATAAGGCTGTAGAGGGGCCAAATACAAGACCTATAGTCTTTTTGATGATCTCAATATCATATTGTCTATTTAGGAGACGTTTGACTATTTTATTACATGATAAAATAACGTTATCGGAGCCTTTTACTTTCCTTAGTTTATATACGAGATCACCGTAAAAATTAGGATAGGAAATTCCATTGGATACATACTGTTGAAAAGAAATATTTCCAAATTTAGACAGAAGTTCTGAATAAGATCTGAAGAATTTGCCGAATGTTTTTCTTAGCTTGTGATATCTGTAACCCTGAGTTAAAAGTTTAGTAGTAATTTGTAAATTTCGTTTATGAAAGTCCAAAACATCGGTGCAGCCTCTTACAAATCGAACTAATTGAGATATATAGATACCATATGATGGGAGTCGAGGGACATCGCCATCCAAGTAAGGGAAATTTACAATAGGAAATCCAAAATCCTCACGTTTATCATAAATATTAGTATATATTAGGTTGTTGATAATTTTGATGTTTAAATCTAAGAAAGGTGTAGATTTATCTCAAGTATTAGCTTTACTCAATGTGAGCTCTGGTGGATATATTTCTGATATAAATTGTTCGAATTCAGGGTTGTCGATAACCAAAATGTCATCCAGATATCTGCAAGTATTATTAAATTTGTCAATGAGGTCAAAACGTTTTGATTTTTGAAAAGAAACCATAAATCCCTCTCATAACAATAAAGAAATAAATCTGCTATTCGAGGCGCGCAGTTAGTACCCATAGGAATCCCAACTATTTGTTGATATATCTTGCCATCAAATTGCACAAAAAAAATTCATGAGAAATCTAGTGCTTTTACATAATTCCTTGCAAGTCCAGTATTTATATGAAGTATTTTGTTGTTGGAAAAGAATCCAGAGTTATTGGAAGTACATATGTACGTTTTAGATTCTGTGAAAACACCATTTGTTTTAATAATTGCTTTTGTTCAAATCATGAGTGTAGAAATGTATAAAGTGAGAAAATCAAATGTTAGAAATTTGAGGTTTGAAAATTTAGCGGAAGAAGTTTGTCTATAACTTCATGAGAATTTTTTAATCGACCAAAAGTAATTGATGTTACTATTATGAAATTCACAATATTTGATAATATGATTTTTATAGCATCAGAGCAGACGTAATATGTTTCGATAGTACCGTAGTAAAGCAGTGGCTAGAATAGATATGAAACGTGAAATACCAGTAGAAATAGAGACAAATTAGACAAGCATAGCTAACAGGGCGCCATATATTTCACTTATATTTTCATATATATATATATATATATATATATATATATATATATATATATATTAAAAATATTAACAATGTTCTTGGTACAGTTTGGTATAACATAATTTTCATCTGTTCTGTTAGCGCTTTCAGCCCTCCCTATATATATACATGACAGTGAGAGAGGTGGGGGGGGGGGGGGTGTATGAAGTCAATTTAAATAGACTATAATTTGAACATCCTACTCGACAATTTACGATTTGGATCCAGTGATTGGGGGAAATCCAGGTATCTGCCCTAAATATGACACTGTCTACTTGAATTTATATGTCATTTTGAAAATAAGGGTCAAATAATTTTCTAGTTTTGACAGGACAGGTTTTTTTATGTAAGATGTCTATGTCCCAGTCCAACAGGGCGAGCGCCCTTGTATTTACAATATGTAATAAGGGAGATAATGTTCATAGGCGGATCTAGAAATTTTTGAAAGAAAATGAGGGGCACAGTCTCCCATGGAAACGGGGGTTGCTGTTAGATAAAATATCATTTTATTGTATATAGCTACATGTAGATTAAGTAGGTAGTGATATAACAAAAGGCAGATACGTTGTGACACTGATATATTGAAAATTATTCGATGCTTTTTCAAGCAACATTATTGAATATCGAGTGAATATTCAATCACTGAAATATTTTATAGGACAACATTTACGTATGTCATTCGAATGAAAGAGCAACACGTAAGCAAGTAAAATTTTCAGTTAAAGAAATTTACTGCAGTATTGCCCTCTGAATGTTGTTATTTTACGCTGTTATAATAAGAACAAAAGTTAAATTCGTATATCTTAATTCTGTGTGAAAATTATTGGTAGAGAAAAAAGAATTGTGTGTGGGGGGGGGGGGGGGCTGTTTAAACCTAAAGCTCGTCACACGGCAATACATGGTTGCAGTCTCTATAAAGGATGCAAAAGATTTGGAATAGAATGCATTGTGTCATTTAAAATGAATGACAAGCGATTTCCTTTATGGTCGATTTGCTATCAGTACTGGTGTATTAAATTCGCTTTTCGTATAAGATTTATAGGTTATGATCACATCAAATATTGTTTAAAATTAACTTTAGAGAATCGTTAGAATAATTTCACTTCAAAAACAACGCACAAAAATGCGAGATATATTTTATTTATTTTCTTTTCCTTTTTTCTAATTTCACCATTAATTAAATCATCATATTTTACATACATTAATGCTCATAGGGATTATAGAAGGGACCGTATAAAAAGTACGCAAGGCCCCAGTCGCACTGCCGGAGGGCATCGCAGTAGGTGTCAGTGTTTTTCAGAAGTTCTATGGTCGATTCAGAATTTCTCTTTCAAGAATGTTGACCGATATTTTGGGACTTGACCCTACAAAATAACCTTCTTAACTATTTGACTGCACTTGAGTTGACATAATACGTATATATATATATATATATATATATATATATATATATATATATATATATTTATATATATATATATATATATATATATATATATATATATATATATATATATATATATTATATATATATATATATATATATATATATATATATATATATATATATATATATATATATATATATATATATATATATATATAAATATAAATATATATATATATATATATATATATATATATATATATATATATATATATATATATATATATATATATATATATATATATATATATAGAGAGAGAGAGAGAGAGAGAGAGAGAGAGAGAGAGAGAGAGAGAGACATCACCGGAATTTCAGTCAGGCAGCATTTCTTACCTTGAATGGGAATATTTGTCTTCGTGTTCTTGTCTCCGTCATGTGTTTGTGCGTGTATATTTATGTATTTACCTCCTTGACTTGAAGGGCTGTTTCAGGACATTTGCTACGGGTGTTGCATGCAACCTGGGGACCCTTACTCCTCCCAGGCACCTGGTCTCACCTCGATTTAAACCTCATTTGAACACCTCTCTGTATGACAAACTTCCCGTTTCTTTAGAGCAATATACCGTCCTCACCTGCCTATGTAATTTTTATATCTCAACTTACAAGATACGCAAGAGCCTGTTCTCTATACCACGGATTTATTCCGAGGGCAAAACGACTGGCCATTAAGTTGTCCAGGCAAGAACGTCTCAAATCGTCACTGAGGAAGTTCTACGGTCGCTATGGGAATCTTTTACGACAATATGATGTGTCTTTTTCTAGAATGATTGATAATATTCTGGAATGCGACTAAATGATCTGTTCAGTGAACACCAAATATGACTTTGTATACCAGTTTTGTACTTTCGTATGTACAATTAGGAAACCAAAACTCTTGATTTTGACATGTTTCTTGAGAACTGCTGTGACGGATGATACATGCAGACAGGAGACACTTGCTCTCCCCGAGCACCTGGTCTCACCTCGGTATTTCGGGGTTCACAACAGTACCTTTTTGAAACTTACACGATTTTGTATCTCTCCTTGGACTTTGAGAATGATTAAAAACGGTTTGGTACCTCTTCGATATTGATTATACGTAGTATAAACTTAGCTAAAACTATAGGTCTTGTATTGAGTCCCTTTACAACCTAATAAAGACATTTACTTTAGCACTGCACGTTTAACATGGCGGTGGGGACACTATGACGGACCTTGTCCAAATCTTTTTCAAAGGAGACAAGGTCCTGATCCTCTTCCCATCTGACTGTTAGTCGGGACTCTATTGATCTAGAAGTTCGCTTACAGACCAGCAGAGCACGGTTTTCTTTTGTTGATGTATTACATATTATTGATAGCAGCATATTATTCTGTAAACATTTCCTGTGTAAAAAATATTGTATGACTTCTCGTCTTAAGTGCCCTGTTGATCTTTGTTCTCTGTATGGAAGATTATTTATAAATGTAAATGAGTGTCCTTTGATTATGCTGCTTTTGCGGTAAGTGGAAAGGTGGGCGACCGTAAAACGGTTAACCACACCAATTGAGTGACATTTGTTATTTTAATTGACTGTCCTAAGTCGATATCGTAACCACAGCACAATTGAATATTTTGTAATGTCGTTTTCACGTGTATATTCTACTATTATCATGTTTTGTGTGCATGTCCTTGGTGATTTGTGTCATGCAGCTTTGTCCTCTGTTTTCTGCCTTAGTAGGTTTAGAGAGATTTTCATGATGTTAATGTCTAAAACTCTTGGTGCCTTATGGGATTTGCCCCTTGACTTTAACTACAAAGTTTGTAATTTGTTTAGTATGAAGGAATCACCAAATAAACTGAAAACACATATCTCATTTAATATGCAAATGTTATGTCGATTTTACCTATGCACCGAACACTGGGGTCTTCATGGAATATTTGTCTTATCCTATCAAATTTGACATAAATGACAACATTATCTTTTAATTATATTAGATCATTTTTATTCAATTAAAACACCAGCATCCTTGTTTTATATGATGCAACATGTTGGGTTAGAAAGCTTTAAATGTAGTGACACCAACACACTGTGTGTACATGAGGAATAGACATAATCATGCGTACTATATTCGTTGTGGTCCTGATCTGTTG